>JADEYB020000034.1:76326161-76396334 GCA_015832495.2 Alces alces
GGTAAGGAATCCGCCTGCCAATGCAGGAGACTCAGATTCGATCCTGAGTGGGGAAGAACCCCTGGAGGAGGACATGGTGACCCACCAGTGTTCTTGCCTGGGAAATCCCATGGACAGAGGAGCCTGGTGGACTACAGTCTATGGGATCCCAACGAGTCGGACACCGGCTGACTGAGCACACACCTTAGTGAATAATCTGTGGGAGTACAAATTAGTGGTCTTTCTAGAATGCAATTTGGCAGTGTGTAAGTAGGGGGTTAAAATATTTTAACTTTAAGGTAGCGATCAGGGTCATACACAGTGACTTAGATGTAAGGCTTTTTATCACAGTGATACTTAGAACAGTGAAGCGCTGGAGCCATCTATTTTTTTGTTAAGTCACATGGGCTTAGTTGCTCCGAAGCGTGTAGGACCATCCCGGATCAGGGATCTAACCAATGTCACCAGCATTGGCAGGCAGATTCTTTACCACTGAGCTACTGGGTAAGCCCTGGCAGGCATCTAAATGCCAGTAAAAATCAATGGATATGTTATGACAGTCATGGTTTTGAAGACTACTGGAGTGTGGCAGATGTTTGTGCTACAAGTTAGAGAACGAAGCAGGGCATCAAAGCTCCTTGTTCTATGATATCCCTGATGTATAAAGTACCCAAATCTTATCTGAGGTTTAACTGGTGAGGCTAGAAGGACTTCCCGGTGGTCCAGCGGTTAAGACTTTGTGCTCCCAGTTCAAGGGGCATGGGTTCGGCCCTTGGTTGGATAACTAAGGTCCTGTATGCCACACCAAGGGAAAAAAGGTAGAACCATCACAACACAGACTGGCAAGAGCGGAGAGGAGGATGGTCTCATTCCAGTTCTGCCAAACAGCCATTGTTAGTCCCTTCACTCCTTCTTGAAATTTCCCATTCGTAATGAGAAGAAAATGGAATGATGTTTCTAATTTTAAAGCATCACGCATTACACTTTTTTCAATGACATATCAGATATTAATGTATTATACTTTTACAACTTCTCAAGACTGACCTAGAAATAAACATTTCCCCAAACTCAGTCAATAGAGAGGAGATAAAGAAGAGTTTATGAGAGGAAATTTGAAGAATCATTAGTGCTCTTAGAGGGACTCTCAGGTACTCCACAAATAGTTATTGAATACCCAGTATTTGCAAATCTCTGAATAGCATTGTGGAGAGATTACAAAGAAATAGGAACATTCTCTGCCATCACTTGATCATTAATTCAATAAATATGTATTGAGTGTCTAGTTAGGCACTGTTTTTGACTTCCCTGGTGGCTCAGCTGGTAAAGAATCTGTGTGCAATGTGGGAAACCTGGGTTCAATCCCTGGGTTGGGAAGATCCCCTGGAGGAGGGAGAAGCTACCCACTCTAGTATTCTGCCCTGGAGAATACAACGAACTGTATAGTCCATGGGGTTGAAAAGAGCTGGATACAGCTGAGCAACTTTCACACTAGGCACTGTTTCAGGCACTGTGGTGGATCAGTGAACAAAACAGAAATACCTGCTGATCAAGAGTGTACTCTCTCCTTGATTTACTTTTGTCTGAGCCAAGCAGCTTGCAGGGCCTTAGTTCCCTGACCAGGTATCGAGCCTGGGGCCTTGGCAGTGAAAGCACTGAGTCTTAACCACTGGACCATCAGGGAAATCCCCAACTTACTCTTGTTTCTCATGTTGTAAGTGATACTATCTTACTTTCAGCAGCTTGAACTATACTTGGGAGCTAGATACAGGAGCTGGTCTATTACTGTCTCCTGGCAGTAAAGTAAGTAGTAAACCCAGTGCCCCAAGTGCGTGTGTGTTAGTCACTCAGTCGTGTCCGGCTCTGTGACCCCACGGACTGTAGCCCACCAGGCTCCTCTGTCCATGGAATTCTTCAGGCAGCAATTCTGGAAGGGGTTGCCATTTCCTTCTCCAGGGGGTCTTCCCAACCCAGCAATCGAACCCCAGTCTCCTGCCTTGCAGACAGATTCTTTACCACCTGAGCCACCAGGGAAGCCCCAATGCTTAGATTGTCTAATCCCTAAGTCCATCATTTTCTGGAGGACTATTTCCGGCCATTTACATGAGCCCAGAATCTCCCACACTTCCGAGTTCCGTAAATGTCTCTTCATTACCTTACGTAGTGCGTCTTTCAGTTCCCTGTTTCTCAGATCAAGGGTGCGAAGGTGCAGAGACAGACAGCACCGGCCGGTCTCTGGGCTGTAGCTGCCGCCGCGGCGTAAGTGGATGAGGCCACAGCAGCCGTCCTGGAGGAACCACAGTCAGCGGGGAGGAGCAGGTGGAGAAGGCCCCGGGCCGTCCCTCTGCCGCGCGGATCTTCAGGGTGGGGCCGCGCTGACGACGTAGGAGAGGGAAGTCAGGGAAAGGGGAGGGTTAGGGCGACGACACCGACAGTGGAGATCATGGCCTCTTGCCTTCGGGTATCTCCACGTGCCACCCGCCAGATCGGGAGTGCATCACAGCAGAGGTGCGTGATTCTGTTGTGGCCACAGAAGGACAGGTGGAAAATCTGAGCTGTCAGTTGTAAGGCTGGGACGAAACCGAGGACCAGGGCGCCGACAGCCAGCTGGGTGTGCAGCTGTCTTTTCATGGCAAGGTTGTGACGCAGGAGGTCCCGGAGAGCCTCAAACCCATCATAAGCCGCGGTCTCCACGAGGATGCAGTCAGCACAGCCCAGAGAGAGGAAGAACGTCTGTGTGCCACACCCACGAGAGAGATGGGACTGGCCCCGCGGTCAGGAGGCTGGCCAAAGCCAGAGGGGCAGCAGCGGAAGAGTAAAAGGTTTCCAGAACCGCCAGATCAGCCAGAAACACCTGGGAGTGTGTGTGAACGCTGTGCCCAGACGGTGAGAAAGACGGTAGCGTTACCAGCGAGACTGCCAATGTACAACAGCAGGAAACCCGCAAGACCCAACCCTTGCACCTCCAGGATGGCAGAAAATGGGTGAAAGTGGAACTGCATCTCTGTTTGGTTTTCATCCCCCATAAAGCTGGTGCATTGGGTTTTCTAGCACAAGAGAAGGAAATATATTAGGAAAGAAAGTGTTGCATGCTTTAGGATGATGGTGAAGACACTGTTTTAGCACCTAAAGCTTTAATAATTAAAATTTTTTTAATTGAAATATAGTTGTTTTGCAGTGCTGTCTTAGTCTAAAGTGTGCAGCTAAGTGATTCAGTTATACAAATACATTTGTGTATGTACATGCGCCTCCCCGATGGCTCAGCAGGAAAGAATCCACCTGCAGGGCAGGAACTGCAGGAGCTGTGGGTTTGAACCTGGGGTGGGGAAGATCCCCTAGAGGAGGAAATGGCAACGCACTCCAGTATTCTTGCCTGGAAAATCCCATGGACAGTGGAGTCACGGGGTTCCAAAGAGTCAGACACGACTGAGCGACTTCACATTCACTTTCACTTCAAGGTTCATGGATGGAAAATATTCCTCTTATAAGCCTGAAAGTGAAAGTGAAGTTGCTCAGTCGTGTCCAACTCTTTGTGACCCCATGGACTGTAGCCCACCAGGCTCCTCTGTCCATGGGATTCTCCAGGCAGCAATTCTGGAGTGGGTTGCCATTTCCTTCTCCAGGGGATCTTCCTGATCCAGGGATTGGACCCGGGTCTTCCGCATTGTAGGCAGATGCTTTACCGTCTGAGCCACCAGAAAACACTGTAATTAATTAGAGTTTAAGAGGTTCTTTTTTTTTTTTCTATAAAATACTGATGTGTGAAATAAAAAATAAAGGATTAATTGGTGAGGTGAAAAAACAAGAACTTGAGTCTGGAGTCAAGAAGGCCTTGCTAGCTGTGTAACTATGACACCCTTATCTCTGTGCATTTCAGTTGCATCTTCAAAGTACAAATAATTAGCATCTACCCTATAAAGTTGTTGTAAAGGATAAATAAAGGAATGATTTATACAGGGCCTGGTGTTGTCATAACAGGCTAGGAATTATAATTGAGTGATCAAAACTGCACTAGTGACCATGTGTGAGTTTTATCAGACAGCATGAGCTATTCTGATGTAATATCGTATAAGAACCCAATGATCATTTTTTCTGCTTTCATTTCTTTCTGTACAATAATATGTCTTCCCGCATCTGATTATCTGCACAGGACAAGGTATCAGCACGTTGGTGTGGCATTGTTATCACTCCAAGTTGAACCAGTACCACCCAGTCTCATGAAGAAATCCAGTGACCATAAAAATATTCCTAACTCTGTGAGAAATTGCCAGGGTTCCTTTACCTTCCTGGGTTTTAATTACTGTAATTGATGACTAAGACTGTATATATGTATCTTTCTCTCATTTCACGTTCTCCAAGAAGGAGGGTCTCATGGCTCTTGAATCTTGTGCATACCATTGCACACATAGTAACTAGTACCAGAATGTAGGAGGCAATGTAGGAATGAATTCATGAATGAATAAATCAATGATTTCTTACTTTTATGTGCTGGGAAAGAGAGAGAATATATATCATAGTCTTGGAGATTTTGAGGTTCTTGTAAAGACTAGTTCAATGCAGGGTCTTATTCTGATCCTTTATAAGAAACAAAAATTAGTAGGGAACTTCTCTAGACCATCCTGAATCTTGGAGCCAGAGCCAAAAGAATTTCCACTTGAGACTTTAGGACCACACAGATTCGTGTTACATAATGGGATCTTAAGGAGTTGACCTGTCTACCCATGAAAAGATCATTACCATTCTTTTGACTAGATGCATAACCTCTCAGTTCTTTTCATTTTGAAGTTATCAGATACTTTTCTACTCTGAACCCAAACAGGAAATTGCTCAATTGATTCTCTTCATCTGTCTTCACATGCACTGAATTGGGAGAACAAGGTTCCGTGATGAATGGCAAGTCTATAAGTCTGATTATCTGGATAGAAAGTCAAAACGTTCTGTGGTGCTGCCAGCCTTCCATATTTTTCAGATGTTATAAAAACCAAAGACAGATCATCTTTATTATCCTAAGGAATATTTAGGATCATTTCATTGTTATGAGGAACTCTAAATGGTATCATCTGTATCTTTACTATTGTCTGTATCGTCATAGTTGGATCTTAAACACGGAGGTGAAGAATCTGACACCCTAAAAGGCAGCTAAAAGAGATGCTGGGTTTGGCTGAGAACTTACCTTCCCATAGAAGAATAGACCTGTCTTCTAAGCCAAGTAAAATGCTAAAGATTTCCCACTGTCCCTAAGCCTTGCAGCTCCTGAAGGGATCTCTGACACTAATCTCATGGGGATCCCTAGATCCCTGCCCAGAAACAAGTGCCAGGTTATGGTATACGCCTTGTCACTGCTACTCCTTCTCAGAGATCAAACTTGCCTGCAGGAATTTCTGTTAAGTCAAAGCTCTTCTTCAGCAGTTTGGCATCTTGTTCTGTTTTATTTAGAGTGAGGCATTCCCCTTTCAGAGCTTGGACACCAGAAGTATTGAACAACCAACAACTAAATTTACATCTTCAACAGTGGTTGGTAGCCCTTAGCAATTTCAAAGCAGGAAAAGCCAAAAGCCTCTATCATTTGCTGTTAGTAGCTTTTAGAGTCGACCTGACACTTTTCACTGGTACTTTGCCTTGATGATGTCACTCTCTCCATTTTTAAAAAACAGTCTCTAAGCACGCCTGAAAGGGCTTCTCCCAGGAGGTGCTAGTGGTCAAGAATCCGCCTTCCAAGGCAGGGAAGCAGGTTTCCATCCTCGGGTCAGGAAGATCGTCTGGAGGAGGAAATGACAACCCACTCCAGGATTCTTGCCTGAAAAACCCCGTGGACCAGAGGAGCCGGGCGGGCTAGAGTGCGGGGTTGCAGAGTCGGATGTGCTGACACAGGGCACAGGCACACCCGAAACGAACGCCGCATTGTAAATCACCTGTACGCAATAGAATTTGTTTTTAAAAATGAAACAGCTTTGAAAAATAGTTCCTATGGTGTTACGTGGATGTTATACTCTATGACAGTGTTGTTAAACCAGAAGGCAACAGCTAGAATAATCTCTCTTCTAAAGATCACTAGTGCTATTTTTATATAAAGAAAATGAATATTAAGTATTACAATATCTAGTTATCTAAAGGGTTGAGAGATTGGATCAAACATATGATTATGTTGATTCAAGTCCCTTTAAAATTTATGTGATGAAGGAAAAATTTTGGGCTAACAGAATACCTCTTTATTTTTCAGATATTCTGAAGTTTTGTAGACACAGTAAAATACTCATTTAAAAATAATGTAAAATATACATATATCACAATATGTAATTTTTTCCAGGTGCTCTTGCATTACTCTCATTCTAAAAGGGGGCAGAGCACACCCTTTGAAAGAATAACATAGTCCAAGGATACAACATAAACCGATTAAAACCAAATGGGGCAAAGGTGGTGGACAAATTGACTTCCCTTAGAGCTTGAGTCTCAGCATGTGGTCATTGTTAACACGTCAGCAAGCTAAGTGACACACCACAGGCACCATGACGCCTCCAAAGCCAACTATTAAAGACCAAAAAGTGGGTGATGTTCCAATTTCTGGAAATTCCTGCTCCTTCCCACAAATAGTTGGAATAATCCTCCAACTTATTAGCCTATGAAATTACCCAGTTCATAAAAACTAACCACACCATATTTCAAGGTCACTCTTACCTTCTGAGATGGCCCATACCCTGTCTATGGAATGTGTTTCTCTCTAAATAAACCCAGTTCTTCCCTGGTGACTCAGATGGTAAAGTGTCTGCCTACAATGTGGGAGACCCAGGTTCAATCCCTGGGTGGGGAAGACCTCTTGGAGAAGGAAGTGGCAATCCACTCCAGTACCCTTGCCTGGAAAATCCCATGGACGGAGGAGCCTGGTAGGCTAGAGTCCATGGGGTCACAAAGAGTTGGACATGACTTCACTTTCACTTTTCTTATCTAAAAACAAAAAACAACCCCCCCTTGTTTAAAACTAATGTGAAGTGTATGTAAAATATACATATATTACAAGAGGTAATGTTTTCCAGATACTTTTGCATTACTCTTTTATTATAACACTATTTTGTGAGCTTGAGGTATTATTTGTGTCTTACAGATGAATTAATAGACACTCACCCAGGCTAAGTCAGGTACAGTGCTTGAGACAGGGCTGAAATCCAGATTTCATACCTTGAAGTCCTTTTCCTTTTCTTTTTTGCACAGCACATTGCTTGGTACTGAATCTTACAAAAGTCTTAAGAGCAACAGGTTAAC
This sequence comes from Alces alces, assembly GCA_015832495.2. NCBI lineage: Eukaryota > Metazoa > Chordata > Mammalia > Artiodactyla > Cervidae > Alces > Alces alces. The sequence continues at coordinate 76,333,395 of JADEYB020000034.1, forward strand.
ACAGAAAAGCCTCATCTTTTGAGCCTCAGTGGTACAACCCCAGGGGGAGGTTTCTTTTATTATATTAGGCTTCCCTTGTGCCTCAGCTGGTAAAGAATCCACCTGCAATGTGGGAGACCTGGGTTCGATCCCTGGGTTGGGAAGATGCCCTGGAGAAGGGAAAGGCTCCCCACTCCAGTGTTCTGGCCTGGAGAATCCCATGGACTATAGAGTCCATGGGGTCACAAAGAGTGAGGCAAGACTGAGCGACTTTCACTCTGTCTTTTCCAGTGAAACGACCTGTTGTCGTAGATGGCAGGGTGAACCTTTGTGGGTTTTTTCCTCTCCCCCATCTTCCTGCGGCTTGGCCTCAGACTTGGGTGCTGTCAAGGGAAACTCCCTTCAGCACAGGGTAAACAAAGCCTCCTCAGCCTTCTGACCCAACAGGAGAATCCTGGGAACTGGAAAGTACCAGGAAGATTTTGGAGAGGGAGGATCTTGGGGAAATGACCAGATAGGATTGTTTATGAACTCCCGAGCTCGCCCCTGAGCCACAGATGAGTGGAAGTGATTCTACACAGCAAGACTTTGGGAACTGAACTAAGAGATAAATTGCTTTTCAGGTGCCAGACTGGCCACAGGGTGGTGGAACATGTGTGGAATGTATCTGAATATCCCATTTTCGCTTTGAAACATCCCTTCTCGCTGAAAACGGAACGGACCTTGGAGCCACAACATGAAGGGGTGGTGGAGGTAAGATAATTTCCTGCCCTTTGACTGTAATAACCAGAGAAATCACGGCAACTTGGAGTGATAGGAACCATGCCAGAGAAGCAGGATGGGAGGACAGATGGTCAAGATTTGGGGAGAGCTGTGAACGCTGCTGATGTCCCAGCTGGACCACTTTCTCGGGCAGTGGATCTTAAACTTTATTAAGTATCAGGATCACTTGGAAGGCTTGTTAAAACTCAGGTTGCTGAACTCCGCCTTCTCCAGTTTCTGAGTGGGTAGGTCTGGGCTGGGGCCCGAGAGTTTGCCTTTGTAACGGCTTTCGAGGTGATGTGTATGCTTGTGGCCTTGGAAATGCACTTCGAGGGTCACTGCTGTCAAGGCGCATTGCAGAGGGACCAGCTTGGTCCCAGGTGCATATTATTAATTGGAATACGAGAGACGCCAGATAGAATCCTGTGTGATTTAACATTTCCAACTAACAGTTAGATGTTCAGTGTTAAACACATCTGAGAAGGCAATGGCACCCCACTCCAGTACCCTTGCCTGGAAAATTCCATGGACGAAGGAGCCTGGTAGGCTGCAGTCCATGGGGTCACGAAGAGTCGGACGTGACTGAGCGACTTCACTTTCACTTTTGACTTTTATGCATTGGAGAAGGCAATGGCAACCCGCTCCAGTGTTCTTGCCTGGAGAATCCCAGGGACGGGGTCGCACAGAGTCAGACACGACTGAAGTGACTTAGCAGCAGTTAAACACGCACACACAGACACACACAGAGTTTAGGCCCTGACCCAAGCTCAAGAGGCTTCCCTGGTGGTCCAGTGATCAAGTGTCCACCTGCCAGGGCAGGGGGCGTGAGTTCGATCTCTGGTCTGGGAACTAAGACCCAACATGCTGTGGAGCAACTAAGCCCGGGCCCCACAATGCCTGAGCCCATGTGCCTGGAGCTCTGGGCAATGGAGAAGCCACTGCAGTGAGAAGCCCGTACGCAGCTAGAGAGTAGACTCCACTCTTCGCAACTAGAGAAAGCCCATGGGTGGCAACAAAGACCCAATGCAGCCAAAAATGAATAGATAAATAAACAAATAAGAAATAATACATGTATGTAAAAAACTCCCCAAAACAAAAATAAATAAGAAATAATACATATATGTAAAAACCCCCCAAAACCAATAATAAACAAATAAGAAATAATACATATATGTAAAAAACCCCCCAGAACAAAAATAAACAAATAAGAAATAATACATATATGTAAAAAAAAACCCAAAATAAACAAATAAAAAATAATACATATATGTAAAACAAGAAAAAAAACAAAAAAATAAACAAGGAATAATATATATATATAAAAAAAAAAAATAAGCAAATAACACAAATATGTAAAAAAACCCAAAAAACAAAAATAAATAAAGAAGAAATAATACATATATGTAAAAGAAAGAAAAAACAAAAATAAATAAGCAAATAAGGAATAATACATATTTGTGAAAAAAACAAAAAACAACAATAAAGGAATAATCACATAAGAAATGATACATATGTGTAAAAGCAACCCTGACGCTACCCCAGGAGCAGCCCCTTCTTTCTGCTCCCCTCCTCCCCCCACACTCACTCCTCACTCTCCCCCTTCCCTCCTCTGGGAGCTGTTGCAGCAAGTGTGGGAAGAATGTCTGAGCTCAGAAACAGCTCCTTCTGTCTCCCCCCTTCTCCTTCCCTTCCCTTCCCTCCTCCCTTTCCCAGCTCTCCACTCTACTTCCGCCTTATTTTAGATGCACTTACAAAGTATAGTTGGAATTTCCATGAGAACAATTCCAATTCTCAGCACAGTGGTGACTCAGAGGAGGTCACAGAGACTTTCTTCAAATAGTTGTTAAATTGTTGCAACATTGGACACCTGGTTCCATTGCCTACAGATACTCATAATACCTTTCGGCTCACTTCTCAGCCATACATTGGTGAATTTTCCAGGTGAAGAATGGATCTAGGTGGGGTTCACTGATTCAGTTCCAGTTTTTGTAAACTGAACGTACAACATATATCCATTAAGCTAGATTAGTCTCTAGAAAATCAAACGAAAGAGCACTTTTATTTGCAGTGAAGCCCACCCACCTAACACTGGGTGCGGCCACTACACAAGCCTGCCTCTGTACTCTTTTGTTCTTGGGATTTGGGAAGAAAGAGACAGAACTTGAGAAAGATAACAGAGGAGCTAGTTTCAGCAAGTTCCATGAGAAACAGGAAAGATTCCTTTTGAATGCCAAGAAATAATTATATTTACAATCTTTCTGACATCAGGCAAAAAAGAATGAGTTTGTTCTAATCCTTTTTCGTAATTTTCCTTTTTAGAAACATATCCATAAATAAAGCTTTCTCAACCTACCCATATATACAGCATATCTGAACTTAATGATTGGAAATAGTGGTGCAGTCTTAGGTACAAAAAAAAGTACATTATTTGTATTATTAAAAAACTGGACACACCTAAGGTGTTCAGTTTGGGGAGAATGGTTTGACTCTGTATTAATTGGCTCTTGCTTTGAAGATGCTGTGTAGCAAACCAATCCCAAACCCAGTGACTTACAAGCGTGAATTTACTTATTTACTTTAAAAAATTGTGCAGGTGACTGTGGGCCAGCTTGGGTTGCTCTGCTTCAAGCTGCTGGTGGGATAGACTTGTCTTCAGACTGTGTTTCGTCTCCTGCACACGTGTTGTTTTTGGTCCAAACTGAAGGGTCATGCTTCCTGGGGCATGGTTTTCTCATTGTGACACAGGAAGGTAAGGGGATTAGTGAAACAAATTCAGCATGTCTGAAATCTGTGCTCCATGGTGTGTGCTAACCTTCCCTTGGCCAGAGAGAGTCACATGACCAAGACCAGCGTCCAGGGAGCCTTCAGGCTTAGCCTGCCCAGTCCAGGGAGCAGCCAGGTCATGTGGTGGAGGAAGAGAGTGCAGAACTGAGAATGATGGTCTATGTCTAGGACATAACTTTACAACCACAGAACAAGATGTGTGTGCATGTGTGTGTGTGTGTGCGTGCACGGAAGTGCATGCGCTCAGTTGATAAGTCGTGTCCAACTCTCTGTGACCCCATGGACTGTAGCCCGCCAGGTTCCTTTGTCCATGGAATTTCCCAGGCAAGAGTACGGAGTGAGGTGCCATTTCTTCCCCCAGGGGTCTTCCCGATCTGGAGATCAAATCCGCTATCTCCTGCATGGCAGGTGGATTCTTTCCATTGCACCACCTGATAAGCCCACATGATGAGATATTTTTCTTAAAAAAAAAAACAAAAAACCAAGAACCCACAACTTTTTATTGTGGGTAGCATCAAAATGCTGAAGCTGAAACTCCAATCTTTTGACCACCTGATGTGAAGAACTGAGTCATTGGAAAATACCCTGACACTGGGAAAGACTGGAGGCGGGAGGAGAAGGGGACAACAGAGGATGAGATGGTTGGATGGCATCACCGACTCAGTGGACATGAGTTTGAGTAAACTCTGGGAGTTGGTGATGGACAGGGAAGCCTGGTGTGCTGCAGTCCATGGGGTTGCAAAGAGTCGGACACGACTGAGCAACTGAACTGAACTGAACTGAACTGAATGTCAAAATATGCAAGTAGCAAGAGGAGCTCAGGGAGACCCTAGGTGCCCTCACTCGGCCCCAGCAGCCACCAGCTCCCGGCTTCCCTTCCTTGATCTGCATTCCCGTTCACCCACCCCACCCCAGTTGGGTTGTTTTAACTCCTAGATATCATATACCATAGGATCTATATGTAAGAGATAATTTTTAAAAAAGCATCGGTCATAATCCCTTGAACAATAATTTCTTAAGAACATGATGGAATCTTAGTTATAAAAAACTATGTCAATTATAGGTTTGAATGACGCAGGAAATGAACATAACTTTTCTTGAAAGAGGATAGTGTGTTATTACAGGTACCTCAAAAGCATGCTCTATAAGAGATCAAGTGCAAATTCAACAAAAAGCTAGTAACAGTCGTTCTTTAGTAGAGGGAATAAAGATGAATTTTAAGAACTTTTAATTTCTATCCACTTAAGTACTTTCTTCAATAATTATGCATTACTTTTATAATGATGTCAAATTTCAGTTCAAACATAAACTTAAATTCCTGGGCAAGGCAGTTTACCTGTTTGGATATGCAATCTTCCCTAATAGACCTATAACTAGTTTACAGAAAGGGATGCACAAAAAAGTAGAAAGAGAAATATACTTGTCATCAAAGGACCTTGGGCAAATCACTCAGACTCTCAGAATCTAGGTGGATTCCCCATTTGTCAAATAAGGATAATATAAGAGCAAGCTAGAAACATTTTGTTCTTGAGGATCAGGTACATGTGAAAACATTTTGTAAATGGAAACTTGCTATACAGTTGGAAGATATTACTACTATTTCTGAGACCAGATTCCAAGCTAGACCCTGAAGGCTGATAACCATGATAGCATGTTTTAGATGGCAGGCTCTGAGAAACTGTCTTATTCTTTCATTTCATGTGGTCAGCTGAAAAGAGTACTGGGCTGATGACAGGATGGACTAGGGTTCTAGGTCTGGTGTTGTCACTGACGAGTGTTGGAACCTTCTAAGAGTCCTACTCACTTTTTTTTTTTTTCTGTAAATATTAGAAGTTTGGATTAGATAATGTTCAAGAGTTTGAACATTTGCTTCCAGTCATTAGGTTGATTTGTTTACTATCTGCTGGGTTGATATTCATGCAAATCTGTGAAAATATGGTGAGAGGGAATGGACCAATTAAAACATGGAATATAAGTTTTCATAAAGCAGATGTAGATTATGGAGTTTCATACTTAGAACCACACAATACACCGAAATATCATTTATTTGAGAACTTGTGAGCTGCCTTCAGTGTGAGCTGGGCTTAATCAGAGCACATAAGTTGACAGACTGCGCCTGCCCCTTACTAGCTGAGCGACCTTGGGCAAACCCCTTAAGTGTCTTGATGCTCCATTTCTCAGTCTGACAAATATACGTTATAATGTTTGTTTCATAGGGATTCTGTTGAGGATAAAAATGATGATATTCTTGAAAGAGCTATGCATGTGGATAAGTACTGCACACAGGCAAAATTTCTACTCTGATGGTCATGGGGTGAGTCATCTGAAAATACAGCATGTCCTGTTTTCACTTGTCTTAATGAATGAAGCTGGCACAGGGAATAACCAAAGGCCATTTATTTTTTAAAAAGTAAACAAAACGAGTAGTTAGTTTCAAATGCTGGACAAGAACCAGAAATGGGAGCAAGAGATTTGTCAGGAGACCAGGGCTTCAGCTCAGTAATCACCAGCCCCTGGATTATTATCCTGAGCCTTACTGAACAGAGTTAGAACCCTTAGGGATATGGGCAAGCTATGATAATTCTCCGGGGACACTGTGTGACCTGAAGACATAATTATCAGACTCAAGAAAAAAGTTGAATTTGTATTACATTAACGAAGAGAACTCTGATAATAACTTGGAACAAAAGATTCAGCACACATCTAAATAAAAATGCCAGTTCTCAAATATTGGGGTCAATAGTTCAGAGATGTTTTCTTGTTTCGTGCATTGGCACGACTCTTTTTTAAGACTACACAGTTTGCATTCTTTTCCCTCTTTCTCATGTCTTACAAAGCCTTGGTGTTCTGGTTATTTTATTCCTGGTAATCATGATGTCTTGGGAAAATATAATTTTTTTTTCTCTAATGGTAAAACAAGCAATTCTGTTAGTTCCTCCTGGCAGTCCAAATGTCTGTCTCTCTTTTGGAGTGTGCGTCCCTATTTATTTTCCTAGAAAACTCCAGTTCATCTTTCCTCAGACGCTCCAATGCCGCATCCTCCGTGAGGGCTTGTGTGGTTCACGCAGTATCTCACAGTACTTTATGTGTGTTTCAGTTTAGCCCTTGTTGCATCAGATCACAGTGATTTGTTATCATGTTTGTTACCCGCTCTGGCCTGTTAGCTCCTTAAAGAGAGGAGCATGTCCTTTCCCATCTTTAGGTCTCAAGATCTCACACTAAGTCTGATGTTGAATAAGGGAAGAACTCAGTGGCTAAACACGTGGTCTAATTTTAAAAAAATATTTGGCTGCTCCAGCTCTTAGGTGGGGCACACAGAATCTTTGATCTTTGTCACGGCAGGCCAGGGATCAAACCCTCTGCATTGCGAGTGTGGAGTCTTAGCCACTGGACCACCAGGGCAGTCACTCTTAGCCTAATTTTTGACCTGTATCTCTTCTCTGAAATGGATAGATGCTCAAAAGACAGAGCCAAGAAAATAAATCTCTTGATTAGTATTCATCTCTTTTCTTGCTTCCTTGGTGGTAAAGAATCTACCTGCCAATGCAAGAGGCCTGGCTTCCTTCCCTGGGTCAGAAAGATCCCCTGGAGAAAGAAATGGCAACCCACTCCAGTCTTCGTGACTGGAGATGCCCATGGACAGAGGAGCCTGGCGGACTTCAGTCTATGCAGTTGCAAACAGTCAGACACAACTGAGCAACTAAACCACAAGAAGAACCGTCCCCCTTTACTTCATTGCTTCCTTTCTTTTCTCTTCCCCCGCTTCTCTCTTGTAATAAGCAAATGGTTCATTGTCAAAATATAAAGCAACACATGGATTATAACCTAAAGGACAAAATAAATATTCATGATTAGATGCTGATATAAATAGATAATTGAACAAAATTAAATGAGGAGAACAGACAAATCTCCCAAACAGTAGATACTTCCCTCCCAATTTGGGGAAGAAATTGGGGGAGAAACTCTGTATTATATGGACATGAACTTGAGCAAATTCCAGGAGATAGCGGAGGACAGGGAAGCCTGGTGTGCTGCAATCCATGGGGTTGTAGAGTCAGACACGACAGCGACTGAGCAACAACAAATTCTATGTTCCTCAAGCGTGAACGTAAGTGGTGACTTCCTTCCCCAAAAACCAATATGGAAAGGGAGAAAACAGGGTAAGTTTATGCTGGAGAACCTGACAAACACAGCCTCCATCGGGTATCAAAGTGACGTCAACAGTGAAGTCATGTTTTCGGTATGCACCCCTGACACGGTGTGTCAGGTCACCTCCGTGTCTTTCTTCCCACAACTTGGAAGCCCTTGTCTAACTGTCAGACAAATTCAGTCTGAAGGAAATTCTACAAAATACCTGACCAGAATGTCTCAAAACGGCCAAGGTTATTAGAAACAAGGATAGTCTAAGAAACTCACAGCCAAGAAGAGCCTTAAGGGACATGACAACCGAGTGTTAGGTGGTATCCTGGATGGGATACTTGAACAGAAAAAAGGTAATAGCTGAATAAAGTATGAAATTTAGTTCTTGAGAAAAGTGTCAATATTGGTTAATTAGTAATGACAAATGTACTTTAATAATGTTAACAATAGGGGAAACTGAGTGCAATGTATAGACACTCCCAGTCTTTTCTAAAACAGATAAGCCCCTGGGACTTCCCTGGTGGCGCCGTGGCTAAGACTCCAAGCTCCCAGTGGAAGGGGGTCCAGGTTGGACCCTTGATCAGGGAACAGGATCCCACATGCTGCAAAAAAGAGTTTGCACACCATGATTAAAGGTTCCACATGCCGAAACTATGACTGCATGGCCAAATAAAGAAATATTTATTTAGAAAATAAAATAAATATTCTGCAGTTATTTCCTAATATGTTACCATGTTGATTGCTTTTATGGACATTATTGCAGTCTATAAGTATCTTTTCTGTTGTTTTAGCACCAGAATTTATTAGCAGGCTGACAGAAAAGTGTGAAGTAGGCAAAGACTGTTTACACTGCATCTTTCATTTCCTTACTTCTCTATGTACTGTGGAACCCTGCTTAGAATTTAGAGCCACAGCTTCCTTCTAGAACACAATACGACATTGCACATAGGCCTGTTTCTTAATAGCATCTTTTTCTTGTCTTTTTTTTTGAGCAGAGAAAGGTTTATTTCAGGACCAAGCAAGGAGAACAAGTGGCTTGTGCTCAAAAACCCAGTTCCTCTTAATAGCATCTTGCGTCATCCTTAACCTTGAGTCAACTGATCGACGCTGTGCAGAGATCCCACCTTGAAACACACTTATCTTCTTTGGTTACTTTCTGTCTTTCCCATTAGACCGTAACTTCCATGAGGCAGCGATCTCCTCTGTTAAGGCACTGCTGCGTTCTCAGAATGTTCCAGGCTGCCATGTATCGTAGATGCTCAGTTAGTAACCGTTGAACGAATGGAGGAAGCAAATGTAGTGGTTATAACCTGGGCTTGTAGGATCATTGCCACTGGAGCAGAACTAACATCACATTCCATTTTAGATAGACGATTCTTTATGCCTTCCCTAAGGAGAGGAAGTAGAGCACATGCCCTCGACCTGGGCTTGTCTGTCTTCCCTCCCTCCCTCCCTCTCACCTTCCCTTATCTCTTTTGTTCCTCCCTCTCTCCCTTGCCCACTTCCCACTCTCCCTCCCTTCCTTCCTCTTCTTTCTTCCCTCCTCCAGTCTTTCTTTCTTTCAATTAAAAAAAACAATAATATCCCCGAGCATCCCGTGAAGTGTGAATAACATGATATTGCCTGGAATTGTGTAAATAAGGTGGTGCTGTATGTTGCTAGGAAGTCACTTCTAGGAGACTCAGACTTTATTGAAAAGTTGTCACTGAACCAGAAGCACCTGGCTATTAAGGATAAAGAAAGTCTCCTTCTGTGCACAGCTGGGGGCTTCCCCCATCCCGGGAACTCCGAAGGCAAGGATGACAAGGAGGCTGGGAATCCTGAAAGACAATCACAGAGGAAGAGTTGGGTATTAGGCCCTGAGCATAGTGCATCTTCCTGTGTGTTTAATAAAGAGCAGTGGTGGACAGCTAAGGAAGACGGTTTTTTATACGGTCTGTGTTAGTCTTTGAGGTATTTCTGTGCTTGGACTGGTGTGTTCAGTTTCTTCCATTAGGTTATTTAACCTGTACTTCTCCAGATGATTTTTTTGTTTTTTGAGTATCATGCATTCAGTTCAGTTCAGTCACTCAGTCATGTCTGACTCTTTGCGACCCCATGAATCGCAGCATGCCATGAATCGCAGGACATGGTCCTGTCCATCACCAACTCCTGGAGTTGTTCAAACTCATGTCCATCGAGTCAGTGATGCCATCCAACCATCTCATTCTCTGTCATCCCCTTCTCCTCCCGCCTTCAATCTTTCCCACCATCAGGGTCTTTTCCAATGAGTCGGTTCTTCGCATGAGGTGGCCAAAGTATTGGAGTTTCAGCTTCAGCATCAGTCCTTCCAACGAGCACCCAGGACTGATCTCCGTTAGCATGGACTGGTTGGATCTCCTTGCAGTCCCAGGGACTACTCAAAAGTCCTCTCCAACACCACAGTTCAAAAGCATCAAGTCTTCGGCACTCAGCTTTCTTCACAGTCCAACTCTCACATCTATACATGACCACTGGAAAAACCATAGCTTTGATTAGATGGACCTTTGTTGGCAGAGTAAAATCTCTGCTTTTTAATATGCTGTCTAAGTTGTTCATAGCTTTTCTTCCAAGGAGCAAGTGTCTTTTAATTTCAAGGCTGCAGTCACCATCTATAGTGATTTCAGAGTCCAAGAAAATAAAGTCTGTCACTGTTTCCATTGTTTCCCCATCTATTTGTCATGAAGTGATGGGACTGGATGCCATGATCTTAGCTTTTTGAATGCTGAGTTTTAAGCCAGCTTTTTCACTCTCCTCTTTCACTTTCATCAAGAGGCTCTTTAGTTCCTCTTCACTTCCTGCCATAAGGGTGGTGTCATCTGCATATCTGAGGTTATTGATATTTCTCCCGGCAATCTTGATTCCAGCTTGTGCTTCATCCAGCTCAGCGTTTCTCATGATGTACTCTGCATATAAGTTAAATAAGCAGGGTGACAATATACAGCCTTGATATACTCCTTTTCCTATTTGGAACCAGTCCATTGTTCCATGTCCAGTTCTAACTGTTGCTTCCTGACCTGCATACAGATTTCTCAGGAGGCAGGTCAGGTGGTCTGGTATTTCTATCTCTTTAAGAATTTTCCAGAGTTTGTTGTGATCCACACAGTCAAAGGCTTTGGTGTAGTCAATAAAGCAGAAGTAGATGTTTTTCTGGAACTCTCTTGCTTTCTCAATGATCCAACAGATGTTGGCCATTTGATCTCTGGTTACTCTGCCTTTTCTAAATCCACTTGAACATCTGGAAGTTCACGGTTCATATACTATTGAAGCCTGGTTTGGAGAATTTTGAGCATTTCTTTGTTAGTGTGTGAGATGAATGCAATTGTTTATTGTGGTGAATTTATGAGATATTCAAAGATATATCAGGTATGGTCTCTGGCATCATTGAGGTCACCATCTGACTTAGGAGATAAAACACTCTTTTACCTCCCAAGTTGTTGTTAGGGAGGCCAGAAATGTTTCCCTAACAACAAAATCCAAAGTGAGACTGTCCCTTGAAAGTGATGCTATCATAGTTGAGGATGGACAGACGATAAGAGTTGAAAGGTTTTGTGGTGGAGGTGAGTTGGCCCTGAAAGAATGACTGAGAATCCATGATGATTGAATTAGCTTAATGTTTTTGAAATCTCTAGATCCCAAGCTAACAGAAGTAGTTTCTTTCTTCCAAGAGGTCAGAGTGTACCTAGAGAGGTAAATAGGAGCAGTACCATGTTACAGATGCAGCGATGCCGTTATATCCCAGCACAGAGGGTGCTCAGGCACAGGGCCGTCACATGTTCTGGTGTGAGAGGGTGGCCAGGGAAGCCCTTTTAGTTGATGTGCTGCTGGGCTAAATAGCTTAGAATAAAATTACATGTCCTTTATTATTTTTTCCATTTATTTTTATTCATTGGAGGCTCATTACTTTACAATATTGTAGTGGTTTTTGCCATACATTGACATGAATCAGTCATGGATTTATAGGTATTCCCCATCCCGATCCCTCCTCCTGCCTTCCTCTCCATCCCATCCCTCTGGGTCTTCCCAGTGCACCAGCCCTGAGCACCCGTCTCATGCATCCAACCTGGGCTGGTGATCTGTTTTACATGTCCTTTAAAACTAGGTAAAAGGCGGGCTTCCCTGGTGGCTCAGTGGTGAAGAATTGTGTGCCGATGCTGGGGACATGGGTTCAATCCTTGGTCCAGGAAGATCCCACATGCTGCAGAGTAACTAAGCCCACGTGCCATAACTACCAAGCCTGTGCTCTGGAGCCGGGAGCCGCGACTACTGAGGCCATGTGCCCGAGGGCCCAGGCTCTGTGACAGGAGAGACCACGGCAGTGAGAAGGCCAAGCATCGCAGCTGGAGAGTCGCCCTCCTCCCGCCCCCAGCCACAACTAGAGAAAGCCCGATCACAGCAACAGAGACCCAGAACCACCAAAATAAATAAATAAATGACCCTTCAAGTAACGGTATGCAAAAGGGAAGGGATGGTGGGATAGCATTTAGGTTTATTTTTAAATTTAATTTATTTATTGGATGTGATCGAACTTCATTGCTGTGAGCTTATTTTCCCTAGTTGCAGAGAGTGGGGGTGGCCCTCCAGTTGTGGTACGAGGGCTTCTCACTGCAGCGGCCTCTCTTGTTGTGGAGATGTGGCTTAGGGCATGTGGGATCAGCTGTCGCGGCTCCCAGGCTTCAGAGCCCCACTCAGGAGCGGTGGCGCGTGGCCTTAGTCGCTCCGAGGCACGCGGGGTCATCCTGGACCAGGGACTGAACTCATGTCCCCGGCATTGGCAGGCGGATTCCTTACCATTAAGCCACCAGGGAAGCCCCAGCATTTAGGTTTTAACCATCTTCCATATTTTAAACAGAAAAGATGGAACGTAGTGAGTAAATTGAGTAAATCACTGAAAAATCATTGAAAGGGATGGAGAGGCAGGCTCTAGGCTCAGACTCCAGGAGAGACTCTATAACACAGAACTGTCATCCCGAGGAATGAGGCTGTTTATCTGAAAGGGTCAGGGGAGCAGGGAGTCCCCAAAGACAGAATGTTTGACCCCAGAACCACAACTCAGGTGCTCGACTCCCAGCAGCAGAATGGAAGCCTCACGCTCAGGACACTTTCTTCTCCAGATTACTGGACTTTAATTCATGTCTCAAGGGACTGCATTTGATTGGTGGAAAGTAAGTAATATCCTCGTTGCTAGGGAGTCTGGGAAGTCTAAAGCTGGTACGTGAAGACTCACCAGAGGGTGGTTGGAATAGGTTATGTCCGGACCAAGCTGCCATATCCTGCGCAAGCGGTACGGCAACTGCAAAAGTCGAAGACCACCTGGTCCATCACCCTTGTGTGTGTGTTAATTATAAATAGTTGTTTAGTTGCTCAGTCGTGTCCAACTCTTTGCCACCCCTGGGCTGTAGCCCACCAGGCTCCTCTGTCCATGGAATTCTCCAGGCAAGAGGCTGCCATTTCCTTCTCCAGGGACCTTCCCAGCCCAGGTCTCCTGCATTGGCAGGACGGTTCTTTACCACTGAACCACCAGGCAAGCCAGGTTATAAATCACAAACTTGAATATTCTGCACGTGTTTGACTGGTGTGAGACAATTTCTGATTTGTAATTCGCAGTCCATTTAGACAGCCCACTTACCCGAGATCCCACCTACCAACTAAAGATCCTGTATGCCGCTACTAAGACCCGGCACAGCCCAATAAATAAATAATAAAAAAAAATGAAGCAGTGATTCTCCTTCAAAAAAACAAACAAACTAGTGATGACCAAGAGCCCATAGGAAGTTACTCAAGACAAATATGCCAAATGGACCTCACTTTAAAGTAAGCCTTCTAAATGGCTAGGTTTATATAAGTGTTTTAGTGTATTTTGATTGTATGAAAGGATTTGATCCATTTTCCGTGATGTCCGTCTAGAAGAGATGGTTTAGTTCGTTTTTGTTTTTTTTTTTTACATGGTTTATTTATTTATTTATTTTTTAAGAGATGGTTTAGTTTGGACTGCATGGTGAATTGGTTACTTTTTCTGCAAAAGGAACCACTCCAAACTCAAAATACCAGTCATTTTATTTTCCGAGGCTTCTGTGGGTTAGCACCAGACATCTGGTGGTTTGACTGGGGCTGGTCTAGGGAGCCTCAGCTTCACGTCCAGGTTGTGCTTCACGAGGTGTCACCCTAGCCTTTGCTTCTGCACAGGTCAGTCTTAGGACAGCGAGAGGACAGGCGCCAAAGGGAAGGGTGAGCCTCTGCCTGTAGCACCTTTGCTGACGTCCCGTCGACCAAAGCGAGTCACAGGTCCACGGAGGACCGAGGTCACCTAGACGCACGGATACAGGACAATGGGGTGCAGCAGGGGCAGGTCACGATGGTGACAGTGAACCACCGATGGTACCAACTGAGCGGATTTCTGTCTAGTTGGACGACAATTCCCAGAGAGGAGGACTGCATTGGTCCTGTCCTAGTCTAGATATTTGTTAATGACTTGGAGAAAGAAAATGAAATACAGTTATAATTTTGGCCATGACATAAAATTCTGATGAATGAAATAAATCCTGAAGACCATTTTGTCAATTTGGATCACTCCAAAAACAATAAAAACACAATGTATCAGTGTTAAATAAAAAGTTTTGCGTGTACGTTAGTAAAATAAATTATGGTCAGGCAGCATTGAGAGTCATATGAATTGTACTTGGGGACTTTCCTGGTGGTCCAGTGGTCAAGACTCTGTGCTTCCAATGCCAGGATTGTGGGTTCCATCCCTGGTCAGGGAAGGAAGACCCCACATGCCCCTGTGGCACAGCCAATCAAAGAAAGAAAGAAACAAAGAAAACTATGTTTGATTCATATTTATGAGGCTAAAATGATCAAGATGAATAAATAAAAATACAGTTCACAGGTAAAAGTAATAGATAATAGTTGAATTTAATTAGATGACCATTATATCTACTACTGTGGGCTGGAATCCCTTAGAAGAAATGGAGTAGCCATCATAGTCAACAAAAGAGTCCAAAATACAGTACTTGGATGCAGTCTCAAAAACAACAGAATGATCTCTGTTCGTTTCCAAGGCAAACCATTCAATATCACAGTAATCCAAGTCTATGCCTCGACCAGTAATTCTGAAGAAGCTGAAGTTGAATGGTTCTGTGAAGACCTACAAGACCTTGCTCCTTGGAAGGAAAGTTATGAACAACCTAGACAGCACATTAAAAAGCAGAGACATTACTTTGCCAACAAAGATCCATCTAGTCAAAGCTAAGGTTTTTCCGGTAGTCATGCGTGGATGTGAGAGTTTTACTAAAAAGAGAGCTGAGCACCAAGAACTGATGCTTTTGAACTGTGGTGTTGGAGAAGACTCTTGAGATTCCCTTGGACTATGGGGAGATCCAACCAGTCCATCCTAAAGGAAATCAGTCCTGAATATTCATTGGAAGGACTGAGGCTGAAGCTGAAACTCCAATATTTTGGCCACCTGATGTGAAGAACTGACTCACTGGGAAAGTCCCAATGACACTGGGAAAGATTGAGGGCAGGAGGAGAAGGGGAGGACAGAGGATGACACGGTTGGATGGCATCACCGACTCAATGGACAAGAGTTTGAGTAAACTCCAGGAGTTGGTGATGGACAGGGAGGCCTGGCATGCTGCGATTCATGGGGTCGCAAAGAGTCGGACACGACTGAGTAACTGAACTGAACTGAACTGAAAAGGAATAGTTCCCTCAGAATAACATATTTCCAGTGGATTTTATTTCTGAGTGAAAATTTGTAGAAGAATATGGAGCTAGAGGAAAATCTAGAAGGTGGCTTGTATGATGAAATGTTTCAAATATAATCTCCTGAAGGAAAAGTTGACCGAGTACTTGCTCTAGAGAAAAGAGGACTGAAGACAGAGAAGAGGCATAATCGCTCTTCTCACACGTGGAAGGAAGGTCTTAACAGGGTGAAAATAAGAACAGTGGGAGGAAGTTGTCTGCAGACAGATTTTAGCTCGAGGTAGGTTACAGTACTTTAATAGCTGGAGTTGTCCAGGGAGGAGTGGAATATCTTACAAGTTAATGATCTCTCTCCCAGGAAGCTCAAATGGAGTCTGGAACTCTCTCTGAGATAGAAGAGATTCTCAAGGAATCCAAATTCAACATTGTCCACCTTCTTTCTCTCCTGTATTTTCACTTACTAAATAATGCTTTCCTCCATTATTATTATCCTTTTTATTCCTGGGGTGCTCTTCAAACATTGTCAACAGAATCATGAGTTTTCATTTTGGTTAACAAAACAAAACATGTAAAAAAAAAAGTCCATCTTCCTTTGGCTAATTGCAAAGCCTCCTTTTTTTTCTCCCCCCCATTCAGGGTCTGGTTGGCCAATATTTGGAACATACTGTTATGACCTTCGAAGGAACAGGTGTACTCTTTTAGTTCAGCTTTGTCTCCTCAGAAATAAGGAAACTGAAGTCTAGAGGCTTAGAGAGACTTGTACAAGGTAACACATATTCCTAGTGGCAGAGCAAGCCTAGAACAAGGAGAGCATCACTGTGTGAAGACAGCTTAGTCTTTAGATTTCTGAATACTTGTGTTCTCATCCTGGTATATATTCTGCTAGCCACTTTAGTTTTCTTTTCTAAAGTAAAGAAGACAATGATACTTATAATGGGCTAAGTGAGAGAACCCACATAAAGTACCTCGTTCCCAGTAGATGTCCAATAAGTAAATGTTGCTACTCCTCCATCCACGCCCAGGACACCGTGTTGCCCTGTGTGATAAAGCTTTATTTCAGTTAGTGGCCGCCACGTCCTCCGGCGCTCCCAGAACACCGTGTCTCAGCTGAGGACACTCTCGGCTCCTGCAAGCCATCCAGGCATAATTACTAACAGCCTCCCATTTCATTCTCAGAAGTGTCCTGATTTAGATAAGTCACAGAACTATCCTACCTAGAACCTGCTAAGTGCCCTCCTGAGGGCATTTTTCAGTTCTTTGTTCCTCATACTATAGATCAAGGGGTTTAAGATGGGAGTGATGAAAGTGTAGACCACAGACACCACCCGGCCCGTCTCAGGAGAGTAGCTGGACCTGGGGGACAAGTATATGAAGCTGGTGCAGCCATACTGCAGGAGGACCACCGACAGGTGGGAGGAGCACGCGGAGCAGGCCCGGCGGCGCCCTTCCGCGGACCGGATCCGTGAGACGGTCGCCACGATGAAGACATAGGAGACGAAGATCGTCGAGAGGGGAATGCTTAGGACGAGAAGCTGATGACATGCAGAGCCGTCTGGTGAACACGTGTGTCCGCGCAAGCCAGGCGCATGACAGCAGGCATGTCGCAGTAGAAGTGGTAGATTTCACTATTGTTGCAGAACGGGAGGCGGAAGATGAAAACAGTCAGCGGTAGCGACAGCAAGAACCCTAGTACCAGGGACCCCACCATCAGCTCCACACACAAGGGCCAGCTCATGAGGAGGGTGTATCCTAAAGGGTAACGGATCGCTATCAACCGGTCGTAAGCCATGACCGCGAGCAGGACGCAATCAGCCCCTCCCAGGACGACGAAGAAAAACATCTGGGCGCCACATCCAGTGATAGAAACGGGGGTTCTGCCCATTGAAAGAAGGTTTGCCAAGGCCAGGGGGGCGATGGAAGATGTATAGAGGATTTCCAGAGCTGCCAGGTTAGCCAGGAAAAAGTACATGGGAGTGTGGAGGGAATGACAGGTCTGAACAGTAACTGCGATGAGGGCATTTCCACCCAGGCTGGTCAGGTGCATCGCCAGGAAGGCCGCAAAAATCACCGCCTGGACCTTAGGGTCAGCTGGGAATGGACGAAAGAAGAGTTGTACCTTTGCGGCTTTATTTATTTCCTCCATGGGCACCGCACTGGACCTATGAAAACGGAAGATGACATGAGTCTCTAAGTGTCTCTTTTGAATGTAACCTTTGTGTTTTCTGTTGGGGTACAGCTGATTAACAGCGTTGCGATAGTGTCAGCTGAACCAGAGAAGGGACTCGGCAGACATATGCGGGTGTCCATTCTCCCCCAAACTGGCCTCCCACCCGGGCGTCCACGTGTCTCTGAGCGGAGTGCCCTGTGCTGTACCGCGGGTCCCGCCGGAGTCCCTGACGCGTCCTCCCCCATGCCAGGCGCCTCTTGTGACAGGATGCCTTCCCGCTCCTCCACGCACAGAGGTACCTCGGCCGCTTTCATTCCGCAGCCGATCACGTGACATTACAGTTCATACATTTGCCCCCTCTCACCTTTCTTCCTTGTCCTTCCTGTGCTGAAGACCGAGAACTCCTCGGCGGTGGGGATTCTGACGACCTTTGCTTTAACTCCAGTGTCTAGCACAGTACCTGGCAAAGAAAATTTCTCAAGAAGTACTTCTGAACAAACGAATGGATAAAGTCAATTTAAAGTTCAAATTCACAAAACAGATAAAACTGGGTATCAATTCATCACGGGACACTTGAAATAAAAAATTTGAGGAACGTACAGGTAGATGCGAGTCAAGGTTTAAAGAAAACGGTGCGTTGTGATACCGTACCACAAGCTCTGTAGTTTGCGTACATACACGACTGATGCTGTGTATAGAACAGGTACCTGATGAGAACCTAGGGTAGCGCAGGGAACTGTACTTAATGCTCTGTGCTGATCTCAATGGAAAGGAAACCCAGAAAAGGGGAAGTATATGTATGAATAGCTGATGCATGCTTCTGTACAGTAGAGACTAACAACATTGTACAGTAACTATACACCAGAAAAAATTAAACAAACTGTAATTTAGTTTAAAACCTGGGGACTTTATTTTTTTGCTTCCTCTGCTTTATCCAACAATATCAGTATTTATTAGTCCCTGAACACTGATAGTGTCCTTCAGATTTTCTCATCTCTAAAGACTAATGTTATATGACATCATTTATGTGCAGAATCTAAAAAAGTGATGCAAATGAACTTACTTACAAAAGAGAAACAGACTCACAGAGACCACACCCGGGGGAAGAGCTGGTGTGGAGGGATAGACCGGAAGCTTGCAATTAGCGTGGCTTGTGACTCTCTGTGACCCCAGGAACTGCAGCCTGCCAGGATCCTCTGTCCATGGGATTCTGCAGTCAAGAATACTGGAGTGGGTTGCCATGCCCTCCTCCAGGGGATCTTCCTGACCCTGGGATCGAACCCAGGTCTCCCGCATCGCAGGTGATTTCTTCACCATCTGAGCCACCAGGGAAGCCCAAGAATACTCGAGTGGGTAGCCTATCCCTTCTCTAGGGGATCTTAAGACCCAGGAATTGAACTGGGGTCTCCTGCATTGCAGGCGGATTCCTTACCAGCTGAGCTACCAGGGAAGCCCAGGACTGGCATGTATGCACTGCTATATTTAAAACTGAACACAGACCTACTGTGTAGCACAGGGAACACTGCTCACTGCTCCGTAACAACATGCATGCGGAAAGAATTTGATAAAGAAGAGATGCATGTATAACTGAGTCACTTTGCTGTACCTGAAACTAACACGACACTGTTAATCAGCTATAAAATAGGAATCAAGGACTTCCCTGGTCGCCCAGCGGTTAAGAACACACCTGCCAAAGCCGAGAACGTGGGTTTGGCCTCCGGTCTGGGAAGAGAGCACGTGCTGCAGGCCACGACTACTGCTCCCGCACTCTCTGGGCCCGTGCTCTGCAACAAGAGAAGCCGCTGCAATGAAGAGCAGCCCAGCTCACAGCCACCGGAGAAAGCCTGTGAGCGGAACAAGTAAGCATTTAAACAGCTAAAACATTTCGCATATCCTTCGCTTTGTTCCCTTCCCGCTACCCTATCAGTTCTTTCCGCTGTTATCTTCCATTGGGGATTTTCGTGATGGCCTTCCCTCTAATCTTCCATTTCTCTGCTTTTCTCTCTATAATTCATCTTGCTCTCCATGATCACATAATTCATCTGCTTAAAGTTTTTTTTAATGCCTTCCTGTTTATTAAGTGCCAGCTTTCACACCCTCTGCTGGTTATTCCAGTCTCTCTTGGGTCTGACTTCTTTAGGCTAACCCCACTGAGGACGGCCCTCGGTTATCCCTGCTATGCACCATATGGCCTACTCATTGGCCTCTTATCTATCTTTCACCTTTCTGCTTCATATAATTCTGTTCCCCTTCTAGCTAGAAAACCTCTCCCTTTTGCCTAATTTAGATCCTGCCCACTTTTAAAATTCTAGGTTATGTTCTTCTTTTGTGAAGTCTTTCTGGAACACTCCAGTTTAAATCGCTCTCTCCTTTCTCCGAAATTCTTTGTCACTCATAGTGTTATGATTTTAGGGTTAATATACAGCCTTCACTGTGTCTGTATGTTCTGTTCCAAATTATATTCGAGGTTCCTGGAGGACAAGGGTGTGTCTTAGGACAAATTATCATTTATTCCAAGTTAAGTCCTAGGCAAAGTGACAGTACTGAATACTTACTTGGGTTAGCTTGCTTCATCCATTCCAGTGGTCCCCAACGTTGCTGGCACCAGGGGCCGGTTTTGTGGAAGACAGTTCTTCCACGGAGCGGCGTTGGGGGAGATGGCTTGGGGATGATTCGAGTGCATTACGTTTATTGTGCACCTTACTTCCATTATTATTACATCAGCCCCACTTCAGATCGCCAGACATTAGACCCCGGAGGGTGGGGACACCTGTATCACACCACTTTAGTAAGCATGTACTACTATCTCCCCAATCTACAGATGAAGACATGTAGGATTAAAAAGGTTAAAAAGTGCTTTGAAGTCAAGTAAATGAGCAGTAGGAAAGCTAGCATTTGAAAATCTGTTCATGGAGCTTCTGTGCTTAATCTTTGTCTATGCTACACTGCTGTCCCCTATGCTTTATGCCTCCGAAGTGGTGGCTTGGACGGTCAAGCATCAGCCTGCGATGCAGGAGAACTTGGGTTCGATCCCTGGGTCAGGAAGCTCCCCTGGAATAGGAAATGGCAACCCACTCCAGTATTCTTGCCTGGAGAATTCAACTGACAGAGGAGCCTGGAAGGCTGCAGTCCATGGGGTTGTAAAGAGTCGGGTGTCACCGAGCAGCTAACACTTCCGGCACTTTCAAGTGGTTTTGTTATTCGATTATAGTTCAGTCACAGGTAGAACTCTGGATGGTCTGTGGGAAAAAGAGCACCTAAGATCTGAGACCAAAAATGTTGGATTGCAGTATTTCTGGACTAGAGAGGCATAATTATAATCTAGACCATGGTTTATGTGCATGGCCCAATTGACCTTAATGTTCTATCTGTTAGCACAAATTTGGACTCACCTGAAGACAAAAGTAAAATCTTAATTTGGGAGCTCTGACTGTGGGATAAACAGGAAAGGGGGAATAATGTTCTAATCATCATTCAGAGGGCTGAAAGCCTGTTTGGAGCAGAGGTTTCTGCGTCTCCTGGAGGTACTCGTACCAGTTGGAGGATTCCTACATCAGATGTACCCAAACAAATGTATTTCTGTCCTTATAAAACATTCTTGAATAATACTGTCTGTATGTCATTATAAATGAGTTTTATATATGAATTTATGAACTCATAAATAGCATTCATAAAATTAATTCAGAAAATAAAATATACATTTTATGTTGTTGCTCAGTCACTAAGTCATGTCTGACTCTTTGCAACCCTATGGACTGCAAATTTTAAATATGTCTGTAAATCTGAGAAAATTATATGTCTGAAGAGACTATTTACTTTCTGAAAGAGATTCCAAGAGTATTTTCTGGCAGCAGCATCTGGAAAGATGAGCCAAAATTATGTCCCTTTACTGTTAATACCTTGAGTCATATGGAATTCGCTTCTGAAAGTTAATAATGGTAGCATATAGGCAATCTCACATAATACTTTTCAACATGATACTTTCACAGGCACAGTCTGAGTAAATCAAATGATATGTTCAGACCAACAGCATTCAACAAAAGTCATTCTTCTCCTATTGCATAATACTAGATAATATTTATTGGGTCCTGTATGCCATGCTGATCTTGTTACAGGCATCTTTCCCTTAAGTGGCCCTTCAGTCCTTTATTGTCTGTATTTTTTTTAGATGAAGACATTCAGGCTTAAAGGTTTTAACCAACTTGCCCAGCTGACAAATGGGAAAGGAGCAATTCCTAGTTCAGGCTGAAGCAAATCTCGCGTCTGTCATGAAAGTAAAGCATACCTCACTGAGTGGTGCTCTGTGTATGAGGCTGACTGGTGGGTGTCCGGGAGAGTCAAGTCCTTTCATTCTATTTGTCCTTCATCAGCAAGCTTTTTTTCCGTAAAGTGAGTGCCACAAACCTTTCTCAGACCCTTACAAAGCCAGTGCTCAGAACCCTAACTGATAATCTCCCTCTTTTCTGTTCGTTCTTTCTTTTCACCCTCTCTCACCAACTACTCCTTTAATCACTATTTATTTTCATAAATTAAAAACATTAATTTTTATTGGAGCACAGTTGCTTTACAATGTTAGTTGCTGCGCAGCAGAGGGCACCGGCCGTGCGGACACTCACATCCCCTTTGCTGGCCTTCCGTCCCGCTCAGGCCTTCACAGAGGGCCGCACGAGCGCCCTGTGCCGCTGCTTTGCATTCATTATCCACTTTAATAAATATTAAGAGACACTTATTGAGACCCTCCACTATGTCAGGCATAGCTCTAGTTTCTGGGAGAAGAGGGAGAAGGGTGGAGAATGAGAGGGCGTGTCAACACTCCAAGAGCTCAAAATTGAATGAGAGATACAGTAACAAAAAGAACACAAGTCAAGTTCAGCTAAGGGTGTCAGAAAAGGAAAAGGTGTGTGGAAAACTCAGGCACATCTCTTTTTATCCAATGATGCTTTTTGAAAAGTTCATGTAATTAGAATTATTTTTCTCACGCATATGGAGGATTTTTTTCTTTTTAAAAAAATTATTTTTCAACTGGAGGATAATTGCTTTATAGAATTTGGTTGTTTTCTGTCAAACCTCAACACGAATCAGCCATAGGTACACACATATGGGGGATTCTTAATGAGAAGGAACCTTCTAGCTATTCCTCTCATAACAGAGGTAGACATTTTCTAGTTCTTTGACTTCTATAAGCTTGATGTTTGTGATGGTGGATTTTTTAAACCAGAGAAATGCTTGAAAGGACTGACATCTCTGTATTTCAGGTTAGGATAGTGTTGGGCTCGATCTAATCCAGGGGCTTCCCTGGTGGCTTAGTGGTAAAGAACCCACTGCCGGTGCAGAAGACACAGATTTGATCCCTGGGTTGGGAAGATCCCCTGGAGTGGGACATGGCAACCCGCTCCAGTACTCTTGCCTGGGAAATTCTCATGGACAGGGGAACCTGGCGGGCTGCAGTCCACGGGCTCAGAAAAGATTCAGACACAACTGAGTGACTGAAACAGCAGTCTGATCTGGACCACGATCCCTTGATCATACTGGACAGAGCCTCCTTCTGGCCAGTCATCATTTTGAAGAGCATGGATTTCACAGCATGTATTATGGAACTCCCCTTCAACTGTCTAGTATAGAACACTGGTTCTGAGTCAGAACTGAACTTCAACTGTTTCTGGGAAAAGTTCCATACTTAGCTTCTGTTCCTGGACAATGTCCACCACGAGGCTTGTCTTGGTTACAATTTAGAGATTTTCCCAAGCTTCTAAAACGGAGTCTAGAAGAAGATTCTTACCTTTTAGTGTACTCATGAGGACTACAAGCCATTGCAGATTTACGTGGAATCTTTGCTAAATGCTGAGGACACCAGTGGTCTGTCCTCAAAGAATCCCAAGGCTGGTTTGCTGATCACTTATGGATTTGAGTATATCGCTATGTTAAAGCACTTCTCAAACTAGATCTGATTCAACTCTGGGACTGAGAGAATGTTTCATCCTGCCTCTTCTTTCTGTATAAGGCAACACCTGGCTTTACTTATCATCTCTCTGTAGCCTGGAACTAACCTCTGAAGTTCCTGTGATGTTTAAACTTAAAATTATCATCAAATAATGACATAGTAACAAAGCTGACTGAAGGGACACTCTTGGTCCCCAGAGATGACTTGGGAAGGTCTGTCTGGGAAGCATAAAGCTACAAGATTAAATTCAGTGTTCCTAATATTTAAAATTGCATCAGGACTATTCCATTGGTACATCTTCCCTAAGGATTAATTCTTCAGTCACTTGATGAATTCAATGATGAGGTTAGCTGGGGAAAAGAAAAATGATTATTTTCACTGATTTACCTTGAAATCATATTCAAAACAGGAAGTGTCCACGTGGAGTGTTGCTCTTTCCCATATTCTGCAACATCCCATTCTCTCTCTGTTTTATGACTTTATTTCCTTGACTCTGCAGGGTCTCCGTTGCTGTGTGGGCTTTCTCTAGTTGCAACAAGCAGGGGCTACTCTCCTGTTGCAGAGCGTGGGCTCCAGGGTCCTGGGGTCGGTAGGTGTGGCTCCCAGGCCTAGGACGCAGGCTCAACAGTTGTGCACGAGTTTCGTTGCTCTGCGGCGCGTGGGATCTTCCCGGATCAGGCACTGAACTCTTGTCTCCTGCACTGGCAGGCGGATTCTTTACCACTGAGCCACCAGGGACGCCCTCCCCTTCTCTCTTTGTTCCTGGGAAATTAACTCCTCCTGCTTTCCTCTCATATGGTTGATATTTCTTCTTAGTCTCAGTTCAGTTCAGGCGCTCAGTCGTGTCCAGCGCTTTGCGACCCCATGGACTGCAGCACGCCAGGCCTCCGTGTCCATCACCAACTCCCAGAGTTTGCCCAAACTCATGTCCATTGAGTCAGTGATGCCACTGAACCATCTCATTCTCTGTTGTCCCCTTCTCCTCCCACCTTCAATCTTTCCCAGCATCAGGGTCTTTTCCAATGAGTCAGTTTTTCGCATCAGGTGGCCAAAGTATTGGAGTTTCAGCTTCAGCATCAGTCCTTCCAGTGAATATTCAGGACTGATATCCTTTAGAATGGACTGGTTTGATTTAGGATTAATTTTTTAGTCTATATTGCTGGTTTTCCCACTCAAGCTGGGTCTTTGTCTCAGTTTCTCTTTTCTGTTTACATCTTTTGGGGAAAAGTAATCCAGTTTAGTTATTTGACTTTAAATACAAACAACAGGCTGGTAACTCTCAAATGTATTATTTCCAGCCCTTGGACAGCAAGGAGTCAATCCTAAAGGAAATCAGCCCTGAATATTCATTGGAAGGACTGAGGCTGAAGCTGAAGCTCCAATACTTTGACCATGTGATATGAAGAACTGACTCACTGGAAAAGACCCTGATGCTGGGAAAGATTGAAGGCAGGAGGAGAAGGGGATGACAGAGGATGAGATGGTTGGATGGCATCACCGACTGAATGGACATGAGTTTGAGTAAGCTCCAGGAGATGGTGATGGACAGGGAGGCCTGGCGTGCTGCAGTCCATGGGGTCACAAAGAGTTGGACATGATTGAGCGACTGAACTGAACTGAACCATGGTCCAACTAATTAATACATCCTTCACTTCATGTAGCTTTTTGTATGTGTGTTAAGAATACTTAATATCAATGTGCTTGGAAAACTTCAGGTATACCATGTGTTTTTGTTAACTTCAGTCGCCATGTTGTATGTTAGAGCTTTGGAACTTACTCCTCTTATAACTGAAACTCGTACCCTTTGGCCAATATCTCCCTGTCCTCTCCACTCCCTAGCCCTTGGCAGCCACCCTTCTACTCTTTGTTTCCACGAGTTCAACTTTAGATTCCACATGTAAGTGATAGCACCATTTGTTTTCCTGTGTCTAGCTTATTTCACTTAACGTAACCTCCTCCAGGTTCATCTATGTTGTCTCAGATGGGAGGATATCATTATTAGGCTGACTAATATTGCATTTTTTAATGTATATGTATATACACACACATATATGATATATTTTTTAATTCATTCATCCTTCAATAGACATTTGGCTTGATTCCATATCTCAGATACTCCGAATAATGCTGCCATGAAGATGGGAATGCAGATATCTCTTTGAGATGCTGATTTCATCTCCTTTGGCTGTCTACCAAGGAGTGGAATTGCTAGATTCCACTGCCATGTGGTAGTTCTGTTTTTAATTGTTTGCAGAACCTCCAGTGCTCTTTCCCACAGTGGCTGCACCAGTTTAAATTCTCGGCAACAGTGTATAAGACATCCCTTTCCCCCACAGCCTCACCAAGACTTGTTATCTTTTGACTTTTGGATAATAGCCATCCTAACAGGAGTGAGGTGATACCTCACTGTGGTTTTCATTTGTATTTTCTTGATACATAGTTGCATTGAACATGTTTTTATATACTGTTTGGCCATTTGTGTGTCTTCTTTGGAGAAAGGTTTATTTGGGGTTTTTGCCCATTTAAATATTGGATTATTTGTGGGTTTTTTGCTTTTGTGTTGTATACATTCTTTACATACTTTGGGTGTTATCCCATTATCACATTTATGGTTTGCAAACATTTTCCCTCATTCTTCAGGTTACCTTTTTACTTTCTTGATTGTTTTCTTTGCTGTGCAGAAACTTCTTAGTTTGATGTAGTCCTAGTTGTTTATTTTTGCTTTTCTTGTTCATGCTTTTGGTGTCACCATGGAAAAATCATCGCCCAGATCGGTATCACGCAGTCTCCCTCTGTGTTCTCCTTCAGGAATTGTATGGTTTCAGGTCTTATGTCTATGTTCTTAAAAATTTTGTGTTGATTTTTGTGTGTGGTGTAAGATAAAGACCCAGTTTCATTTTCTTTTTCTAATGTAGATATACAATTTTCCTCATATTGTTTGTTAAAGAGACTATCCTTTCTCCACTGTGTATTCTTGAACATGTTTTATTTTGCAACTCCATGGAGTTGCAAAGAGTTGGACAAAACTTAGTGACTAAACCACCATATGCACTTTTCTGGGTACTTCACGTGTATCACTTAATATTCACAATTAGCTTGATGAAGGAGGTAATACTATTAACCTCATTTTTCAGATAAAGAAACTGCGGGATAGATGTTGAGTAACTTACCCAAGGTCATACAACCAAAGAATGGCACCAGAATCCAAACCTCTGCTCCCCCGCTCTAAAGCAGGAATCAGAGGCCTTCCCAGCGGTCCAGTGGTTAAGTTCTGCCCTGCAGTGCAGGATACACCACTCGGATTCCTGGTCTGGGACTGAGATCCCACGTGACGTGGAGCAGCAAGCCGAGCGCTGCAGCAAAAGCCCCTGGGCGATGTGCAATGAAGGTCCCATGTGCCACGACTAAGACCCACTGCAGCCAAATAGTAATAAATGAATAAAGATTGCTCACAATACATACAGCAGGTATCAGCAAACTACAGCCTATCGGCCCCATCTGCAGGCTGCTTAGTTTTGTAAGTCATGTTTATTGGAACACAGCCATACTTATTTATTTCTCTATTGCTGGGGGCTGCTTTTGTGTTACAACAGCCAAGATGAGCAACTGTGACAGAGACTGTGTGGCCCATAAAGCCTAAAAATATATATCCTCTGGGACTTTACAGAAAACATTTGGTGCAGACCTTAATTCTCCATCATGCACTGACTCTTCATACTAAAAGACTATGTTAAATTCTCACAGAAGGCATCATTTTAAATGGTGGACAACCAAACCAGGTTCATATAATATCAGGTGCTAGAAAGGGCACCCACTACTACAATGATTATTCAAGGCTTTGCAGAGGTTCTAAATAATGCATGAGGAAGAGAAAATAAAATAATTGGCCTCAGATGATATGATTTTACACCTTGAAAACGTTAAAGTAAGTCTTCATTTATTTCATGTTAAAACTATTAAACTCGCCTTTTCTCCGCGCGGGGCTGCTTTGCCACGTTGCGTTAGTTTCCGCCGCGCAGTAAAGTGAGTCGGCCGCACGTGTACGCATAGATCCCTTCCCCTCGGACGTCCTTCCCATCCAGGTCGCCCCAGGGCGTTACGTAGAGGTCCCCGTGCCCTGCAGAAAGTTCTCATTAGTTATCTCCTTCACACGTAGGACCGATGGTGTGTGCGCGTCGGCCCCAGTCTTCCGGCACCCCATCCCCCTCTCTGGTATCCATACGCTTGTCCTCTACATCTGTGTTTCCGTGTCTGCTTTGCAAATAGGCTCATCTATACTGTTTTACTGGATTCCACATATATGAGTTAATCTGTGATCTTTGTTATTCTGACTTACTTCACTTTGCATGTTGCTCTCTAGGTCCATCCATGTCTCTACAAATGACCCGATTTGTTCTTTTTCATGGCAGAGTAATATTCCACTGTATATCTGACCTACATCTTCTTTATCCATTCCTCTGTTGGACACTGAGGTTGCGTCCTTGTCCCGGATATTGTAATAGTGCTGCGATTAACATTGGGGTGCATGTATCTTTTATGGTTTTCTCTGGGTCTATGCCCAGGAATGGGATTGTTGGGTCATATGGTGTAGAACATAATAATCTTGCTTCTGCATGTTTTAACTTCTGTGTTTCAGGACTCTGTTTAAAAATGATTTTCCTAGAAAGGTCATCTTCCACTCCCTTAACTAAAGTTGCCCACTCCTACCCCCATTCCTCTGCTTTATTTTCGATATATCATTACCTAAATTTACTTTTTAATTTACTGTCCATCCTTTCTCACTAGGATGTCAGCTTCCTCGAGCCTAGGACTTGGCTGTCTTGTTGACCACTGTTTCCACTTGCTACATCAGCGTCAGGAGCACAGAGCAGGTACTCAATGCAGAGGTGTGAGGTGAACTCAGTGGCGATTCCCGTGAAAGAAGAGATGACACAGTGGACACCAGGGTCTAGCATCCCTCAGGAGACTCCGGCAGCTGTTCTCTCCAGTCCCCAAATGATACGTCACGTTTCCCAAGCTCTCAGGGCAATAATGCTTGATGATCCCGCTGCTAACTAAGCCTCCTGAAGATTTTCAACAAGCCTGAGGTAAGGTTTGGCTTTTGTTTGGGAAAAAAAGCCTCTTTGATGATGCATTCCCTGCAGCCCATGGGGTCCCAAAGGGTCAGACACAACTGAGTGACTAACACTTTCACTTTCTTCTCCTTCCTTTTTTCTTCTTACTATGTTTTAAGGCTAGACAGTTAAATGTACCACGAACTTACAGAAAACAGGCAAAGTTCCTCATTTCTCCTCACAGCACGTATTTATAACTATTGATGGGCTCTTAAGGGCTTCCCAGGTGGTGCTAGTGGTAAAGAACCAGCCTGCCAATACAGGAGACATAAGAAATGTGGGTTCGATCCCTGAGTCAGGAAGATCCCCTGGAGAAGGAGATAGCAACCCACTCCAGTATTCTTGTCTGGGAAATACCATGGACAGAGGAGCCTGGCGGGCTACAAGTCCAAGGGGTTGCAAAGAGACACGACTGAGCAACTAACAATGACACAAATTGGTTCTTAAGGCTTTGGTCCGGTTACAAAGATGTTTCACACTGCTGTGTGTGTGCTGGGTGGAGGATTTAGCTTTCTTGGCTTATTTTTTTTATATTTTATTTTATTTAAAAAATTATGTATTGAATTTTGTGGCCACGCTGGGTCTTCATTGGTGCGCTCGGGCTTTCTCTAGTTGCGGTGAGCGGGGGCCGCTCTCTAGCTCTGGGGCAGGGCCTTCGCATTGCAGTGGCTTCTCTTGTTGTGCACCACGGGCTCTGAAGTGTTCGAGCTTCAGTAGCTGCAGCTCGTGGGCCCGAGAGCCCCGGCCCAGTAGTTGGGGTGCACAGGCTTAGTTGCCCCATGAAACGTGGGATCTTCCTGGACCAGGTATAGAACCCGTGTCCCCTGGATTAGCAGGAAGACTCTTAACCACTGGACCGCCAGGGAAGCCTTTCTTTGCTGATTTTTAAGCTGACTTTCCTCTACTCACACTTTCCACCTTTCATCGCTTCTCGATTCTTTTCCTAGTGAAGGCGTTTTAAGGCACTGAGTTCATATACCACGTTATTTAATGATTCTTGAACAGTTAGAGGATTTGTTCCCTGTGGGTGGCACGATTTGCTTCTTTCTTTTAGGTACAGAAATACTAGTACTAAAAATAGCTTTATATGAAGATCTCCTCAGTTCCTTTGACTTGCTTCTTTAGAATTAATTCCCAGCAGAAGTATTAAGTGCCTATTTTTTTGTTTGCAGTCATCTTTATTATAGTTCATGAATAATTAGAAACAGACATGGATTTCTTTATTAAGACACCTAGACTCTCATGAGTGTCTGTTTTCCATGCGCTAGAAAATCCACTGCTGACCTGAGAATGGTGGCCAGGCCAGCGTCTCAGCATCACCATGACAGACTCGCGTCTCACGGGAAGCCTGAAGGGGCCTCCGGGCCGCCCAGATCCCCTGAGCTGTGGTAACAGGCGCGTCCGCCCTGAAGTGCCCTCTGGAATTCCTATACCTTTCCCTGGTGGTCCAGTGGTAAAGAATCTGCCTGCCAGTGCGGGAGACGTGGGTTCGCTCCCTGGTCCGAGCAGCCCTCCCCTGCTGCGGAGCAGCTGAGGCCGTGGGCCGCAGCCAGCCCGGCTGTGCCCGCGAGCCCGGGCAGCTGCTGCGGGACCGGAGACGGCGGCACAGGGGGCGGCCGGGCCTGCGGACGCGGGAGGGGCGCGGAGCAGCCGCGACCCGGCACAGCCAGAGGTGGATGCAGAAGCGAGCAAGCAAATACATAAAGCTAAAATGAAATTTCAGTAGGCACCTGGGCAACGGAACCTTCTGTCACCCTGCCGGTTTTTTAGGTACAGTTCCGGGGTTGAATGCTGCGCCCAAACAGTATTTTCAGACTGCCCAGGTGGACCTTCCAGAAGTGGTGTATTCCTTTACCAAGTCAAGTGAAGGCCGCCAAAGCATTGTGCTAACCGCGTAATGATCTGCTACATTCGTCTGTGGGAGACAGTGCGGCTGAGCACATAAAACATCGTGTGAACCGCAAAGAGGGCAGGTGAGCTTCCTCTTCTCTCCCCGAATCAAGTTGTTTGGAATGCCAAGCACACGCAGGACGGGAGTCTTTCCCCCAAAAGCTTCAATTTTTTCGGAAAAGTTTTCCAAATAGGAGATAATGCACTGTCTTCTATAGATGGAATGTAGCAAATCAGTATTCTCCCCCAAATCCAAAAAAATCTGCAAAGGAGACAAACATGAGGACGTGTTCCGCAAGCCGACATGGAGCGGAGGTTAAGTGTGTGCAACCAGCAGATTTTCTGCCACGTTGGAGCCTGTGCTTCGGTTTTCTCATCTGTAAAATGAAGACAATAATGGTTCCTACCTCATAAGATTATTATCAGGAATAAACTCATTAATCGACATATAGTGCTTGGAATAGTCCCTGACACCAAGTAAATGTTAGTTCCTATTGTTTTTAAAGCAGTCAGCACCCAGCAAGACTTCATACACATCACCTAGTGTTTTAGTTTTATTTTAGTTTATTTTCCAGTTTTCCCTGCTACTCAAGATACTTGGCTTTGTTGCTTTGGCTGAATTAGCTTTAAAAAATTGAGTTGCAAAAAAAACCCAGAGTTGCATTTGCTATATGGAAATCATGTGTGAATATGTGTGTAAAGGCGAACAAAATACAAAAGCTGCCTCAAAGACACTAGCAGTGTATCGTGCGCCAGGGAGACAGACCTATCCACAAGTAACTCAAGGGTAAACAGTGTAGAATGAAAGGAATGTGTTGACTATGTATCCAGTGTGAAAGAGCCAATTTCAAGCTTCCGAGTCAGCATTTTCCTCTGAGGGGCCTGGTGCTTCTAGCCAGGATGGCTTTGTTTTCAGATGAGTCCATAAAGGAGTTGATGCACAGAGATTGGTCTGCAGTAGGCATTTTGGGAAGGCAGGCTGGCTGGGAAGGCAAACGTCCTTCAATTCCATTCCAGGGGTGATTGATAAGAAGTTATCTGAAAGAAGGACGAACTGTCCGTTCATGCTTGCTTTGAAATTTTCCAAAATACTGTACTCCACAGTTTGAGGGCAACACTGCTTGTTACTCCCTTTGTCATGTTAAAGTTTGCAATTAAGTAGCATGCTCAGAATGTTGATGTTTATTAAAGAATATTAGAGGCTGATTCATGTCAATGTATGGCAAAAACCACTACAATATAAAAAAATAAAGTAAAATAAAATAAAATTCAAAATGCTCAACATTAAAAAAAAGACAATAATTAATTTTACCCCTAAATACTTCAGCATATGTAGTAGGTTTGCGTATTTTCTTGTTACACATATATTTATTTATATGTAATAACTATTTCCTCTTTCTCCTTCTTCCCTTTGTTAAATGTGTATGTTTGTTGGAGATAAATATTTCATAATTAAAAAAAAAAGAAAAAAAAGATTAGAACATACAGAACAGGAAAAACACTTCTCAGGCTCATCACTCAAAGTGTGTATTTTTTCTACAGTATGGTGATTGTAACTTTTTAAATCTCATTTTCTGTTTAGTATTATATCACAGCTATTTTCATGTTATTACATTGTATTTATAAATATAATTTTAAACAATTGCATAGTATTTCACCAGCTGAATCTAGCATTCCATATTAGGTTGGTTTCATTATTCCCTACTAAAATTATGTTGTGATTTTTACCTCGTATATAAAGGTTTCTGTTGCTGTTGTCATTATCATTCTCATTTAAGATTAATTTCTAATTTTAAACTCCAAAGCATGATAACTAAAGTCAAATGCTAGTTTTTATTTGGAAAATTCAAGACCTACACAAATTAAGAGGATAGCATATGAACGCTTATGCATACATTACTCAGTTTGAAAACTATGAAATATTATTTCCCTAAAGTGTTGAGCCTTTTACCTCTCCATCAGTGAGCTTCATAATACTCATTTCTTCAAGACTTTGTCTCTGTTGGGGATCATTGTTAACAACTAAAGCAAAAGAAAACACAATGTTAAAACTTGGTTCACTTGTTACACCAAAATATAACGGTGGCTGAGTGTTTAATTTGTGTATGCTTTGGTCCCACCCCCTCTATTTATCCGGAAAGTGTTTTGGGCATGGCCTGGCCTCTCTGAGAATCCCCCAAGAAGATCAATGCAAAGACTTCTCCGTTTAGAACTACTACCCCTGGCCACTTGAATAACACTGAAAAGGTGACCCATAAACACAATATTTGTGCGCACATGCAAGTCAATTTTGCAGCAAATAAAAACTCAACAAAATTTAAGGGTCATGTGCATAAGGACTGGATGGCTTAGAACAAAGGTGTGGTGGGTAGGATGTGACTGTGGATTTGGTCATTGAGGAGTTTCCTGACATTATACCCCAGGCAAGTTGTGCTCATTTCACTTATAGAAGTATTTTGTGATAATTGTATGTGATATCAAAAGAATAAGAAATGCTTTCCTTTTTTTTTTTTTTTCAGCTGCAGCACTGAAGCGTATGAGACCATAGCACCCCCATCAGGGGTCGAACCCATGCCCCCTGCAGTGGAAGCACAGAGTCTTAACCTCTGGACTGCCAGGGGATTCCCGAGGTTCCTTTGCTTTTTAAGCTTAGGATCAGAGTAGAGGAACATGTCTTAAAAAGTGTTTAGGAGAACTTAATCTAAAATTATGCTAAGTTGGGTTGGTGGAGTGTAACTCATACATATAGGGGTGAAAATCCTATTTAAGTTGGACTCAATGCAAACGAAGGTGGATATGGAAAAGAAGGTGAAACAAGAGTAGGGTTAGTATTTGATGAAATAAAACAAAACAAAACTGGATTGTTGAAAGTTTAAAGGAAAAAACCCCACAGTACCAAAACTGTGAATTTGGGGAATGGGGAAGACAACAGTGTGGGCTGTTTAACATTTCTGGCTTCCAGCTTCCACCTCTGTCAAACAGGTAACAGAAACACCTGTGTCGCTGGCCTTCTAGGCTTGCTATGAGGATGACGTGCTCTTTGTATGAATATGTACTTTTAAGGTGTCCTGGGCATGATTGGACCATCAGAGTAATGGAGAGGCGTGAGCGTGGTCAGGAAGGTTTGCTTTAAGAAAGAAAAAGGAGGAACAGGGGTCAAGGGAAACCTGGAATTGAAGGGAAACCTCGATGAGAGCCCCATGGTTGGCGTGGGGCGTGACACTTTCAGACACCACCGCTCCAAGGTGGTCCCGCGTGTAAAAGGAGAAGGCTGGCACGGGTGACTTCTCCGGGGTCACACAGCTAGCAGACTGAGTGGTAGGGGAGGCAGGATCACGTTAACCAAACTCCAAAGGAAGCAGGAAGGGCAAGGACTCGGCGACTGCAGACTGCTTGCAGCAGGGCCGGGCCCGCGCCAGGCCCAAGGACACAGGAGGGTCCCTTTGCCCATGACTGCCTTCCCATCTTGGGGCTACCGGAGGAGCACCGGCGGGAGCGGTCCACTTCCCCTCCCGCCCCTTCTCAGCAGACCCGGCGGGGGCTTCCATCTCGCGGCCTTCTTGCTGTTGCACTTGGGAACCTCGTTGGACACGTGGCCGTGGGGCTCACAGTCTGGAGAGACCCCTCCCTGCATACCCCGATGTGCTTCCTCCTCCCCGGCCTGGCCTTGCTGGAGGTCGCCCACTCCACTGGCGTTGCCCCCTGACCCTGGCCAGCACCCTTCCCACGGGGAGGATGTCCGTCTCTCTCCCTGGCTGCGGATCCCAGATGGGCTTCCTCCTCCTTCTCGGGGGCCTGACTGTGTCTTGCTGGCTGCCAGGGCTTGGGACAGGCGCGTGGCCACGTGTCACCCCGCGTTGCTGCCCCGCGCTGAGTCGGCAGCTCTGCAGACAGGTGACTTTGGGTTCTCTAGGGCTGGGGTTCCTGCTGGCGTTGCCTTTGACCACCTTGATCTGCCTCCTTCCACTCTGTGGCCGCAGTGAAATCTATCACTTCTGTGACACGCCTGCCGTCGGCGCCCGGCCTGTGCGGCCACCCGCAGGCACCAGGCCACGCGCTGTGTGCTGGCGGGCGTGGCCGGCGCAGCTCTCCCCTTCCTCCTCATCCCCTCTGACCTGCATCCTGGCTGCCAGCCTGGGGTACAGTCGTCCAGGGGGTGTGCGGGGCCTTCCCGGCCTGCGCCTCCCGCCTCACGGTGGTTCTCCTGCAGAACGGCTCCTTGCCCACCCTCGCCCAAGCGCCTTCCCGGCCCTGCGCCTCCCGCCTCACGGTGGTTCTCCTGCAGAACGGCTCCTTGCCCACCCTCGCCCAAGCGCCAGCTCCTCCCCAGGAGACGGCCGGGCGGGGTCTGCTGTCTGTGCTTTTCTCACCAGGCTGAAGCCCTGGATCTAAACCATAAGGAACTGAGAGGTGACTCAGGCAGTGACAAGGCTTATGGCAAGAATGTGCTGGTTTGTGGAGCCAGAAATAGTCCTTCTTAGAAAAAATATTCCCCAAATCAGAGGTAGGCAATGATCTGAAGGACAGGAGGCTCAAAAGGAAGGAAAGAGGGCATGAGAGAGGGCTGTGCCCCCTGTGAAATGCTAATCGGTCCTCAGTCATCCCTTCCTATCAGATTCTAGTGATGGAACCCTGGGCCAGTCTCTGCCCACATAATCAGCCTCCTCTCTCATCACAATGCTTAGAATAAGGACCAGTACGGGAATGTCTGTGAAGAAAGGATGGATGGATGGGTGGATAAGATGGCGACCACAGCTGATACAGTAGATGCCATCCTGTCACCTGTTTCAAGGGCCTTTACCCCTGAAGGCATTCAGGCCCAATGGATTCACATCCAGACAGCCTTTGCTGTTTCCCTTGTTCAGTTTCCAAGGCCTTAATATATTATTTTATTTTTTACGTTTGAAATTCCTTTTTATTTTGATCCCATCACTTGCTCATCATTTTCTCTTCGTCATTTCTTTTATTTGAAATTTATTTTTAATTGTAGGATGATTGCTTTACGTATTGAGTTGGCTTCTGCCACACACCAACATGAGTCGGCCAAAGGTAGACACGGGTCCCCTCCCTGTCCCCACCGCGTCACAGATGTCTAGGTTGTCTCAGAGCCCCGCACTGAGCTTCCTGGGTTATAGAGCAACTTCCCACTGGCTAGCTCCTTTACATATGGGAATGTGTATGTTCCAGTGCTACTCTCTGAAGAGACATATTCCCCATGTTGACCGGAGATGTCATGCCACTCTTTTAGAAAGGTACAGTTAACATTATTGTGTGAAGCTGTTTAAAATTGATCAAGGGTTCATTATACTATTTAGGATTGTCATTATCATTCACATTTTGCTCTATTAAGTTTTTGTTCCAACCTTGTATATAGTATAGATTCAAGTTTATTATTGTAAAATTTTCAAAAATGATGCATCACGAAATTTTGAGTGAAGAATTTTTCAGTGAATTTTAGGTAGATACTTTCTGTGATTGTTTGAGCGACATGTATACTAGTGTCTCAGAAGTTGATAGTTCTTCAGAATATAGTTCTGAATCAGACGATGTGAATATTAGACCAACAAAAAGACAAAAAAGAAATCTTAGTAATTGACTCTGATATGGAAAGTGAAAATAAAACTCACGGTGCTGGAGAATGCTCCTTTGCTTCTGAAGAAGAGCAGAGTGAAGACAAGATTTCAAAAAACTTAGAAGACTTTATAGCTGTGTCAGGTGTAACTATTGAACGTAATAACCCACCACAAAATTTGTTGCTATTTACTGAAACTCAGGTATTTCAATATTCACTTACACTATAAAATGCGAGCCACAAGCATTAGTTTCTGCAAAAATTCCCTGGTCGTTAAAAATCTGTTTGGCCAGACTATCTGACAGTGATCTTTTTCTTTTCACAAAATCATACTTTTTTTTTATGCAATTGAATTTCATATGTTTTGGTATTGCCTCTTTAAAAAGTCTGTAAGGTCCCTTGAAGCAGAAGAAGTTGCTTGTTCTTTCTTTGTGTTTCCTGGTGCTCCTGTATTTGCTGAGCACATATGCTAGATGCCTAGTCCCAGGCTCAAGACACAAACGTGAGCCCCAGTCTTTCCTTCACATAAACAAGGGATGAGGGTTGGGATGACAGTCAAATAAGATGACGATGTGTACAGTCATAGTAGGAAAAGACAGAGTAAACCATGACCTCTTTCTTTTAAGTCCTTAGTCATTTCCAGCTGAGCAGCTTTCGTTGTTTTTCAAGTTTGTTCAAGTCTTGCCTTCTGGATGGCCAATGAATTGAGACACAGTGTTGGGGCCAGGATTAAGAGCCTTATTCAGACCAGTGGGCTCAGAAGATAGTCGACTAGTGTCCCAAAGAACCATCTTGCCTGAGTTAGAAATCAGGCTTCTTTGATAAGAAAGGAGGAGGGGGCCATGGCTGGCCACACTTAGCACTGGCCAGATTTCAGAGGGCTTTGTGATCATCCTTTGTTCTGGCTGCTGTCCATGTGTGTCTCGTTACAATGTTCCTGCAACCCTCCAAGACAAAGGCTATTCTCTATTCTGCAACGTTTAATCTCTATATGAGTGGAAAGTGTTAAACCTTCCTTTCAAGGTCAGGTCTGGGAGGCAGAGCGCAGAGTGGACCATTATGTGCGTTTCAGGCTGTCGGTGATGTGCTTTCACAAAGGGGCAGAGCCAGCATGAGTAAGCACAGGCAACAGAGCCAAAGGTTAGCACCAGAGGAACGGGCCCGGCCTAGGGCCCGGCCGCTCTTCCTTGTCACAAGGAACGGGCCCGGCCTAGGGCCCGGCTGCTCTTCCTTGTCACAAGGAACGGGCCCGGCCTAGGGCCCGGCTGCTCTTCCTTGTCACAGAGTGCTACTGACCCAGACCCTGGGACTCTGTGCTGGGCTGCTAAGTCGCTTCAGCCGTGTCTAACTCTTTGCAGCCCTATGGACTGTAGCCTGCTGGGCTACTCTGTCCATGGGATTCTCCAGGCAAGACAGCTGGAGTGGGTTGCCCCGTCCTTCTCCAGGGGATCTTCCTGACCCAGGGATTGAACCTGCATCTCTTTGACTGTGTGGATTACAACAAACTGTGGAAAATTCTGAAAGAGATAGGAATACCAGACCACCTGACCTGCCTCCTGAGAAATCTGTATGCAGGTCAAGAAGCAATAGTTCAAACTGGACATAGAACAACAGACTGATTCCAAATTGGGAAAGGAGTACGTCAAGACTGTATATTGTCACCCTGCTTATTTAACTTATATTCAGAGTACATCATGTGAAATGCTGGGCTGGATGAATCACAAGCTGGAATCAAGTTTGCTGGGGGACATATCAATAACCTCAGATATGCAGATGACACCACCCTTATGGCAGAGAGTGAAGAGGAACTAAAGAGCCTCTTGATGAAAGTGAAAGAGGAGAGTGAAAAAGCTGGCTTAAAACTCAGCATTCAAAAAGCTAAGATCATGGCATCCAGTCCCATCACTTCATGACAAATAGATGGGGAAACAATGGAAACAGTGACAGACTTTATTTTCTTGGACTCTGAAATCACTATAGATGGTGACTGCAGCCTTGAAATTAAAAGACACTTGCTCCTTGGACGGAAAGCTATGACAAATGTAGACAGCATATAAAAACCAGAGACTTTACTGACAAAGGTCCAAATAATCAAAGTTATGGTTTTTCAACTAGTCATGTATAGATGTGTGAGTTGGACCATAAAGAAGGCTGAGTACCGAAGAACTGTTGCTTTTGTGCTGTGGTGTTGGATAAAATTCTTGAGAGTCCCTTGGACTGAAAAGAGATCAAACAGGTTAATCCTAAAGGAAATCAACCCTGAATACTCATTGGAAGGCTGATGCTGAAGCTGAAGTTCCAATATTTGGCCAGCTGATGCTAAGAGCCAGTTCATTGGAAAAGACCCCAATGCTGGGAAAGATTGGGGGCAGGAGGAGAAGGGGACAACAGAGGATGAGATGGCTGGATGGCATCACCGACTCAATGGACATGAATTTGAGCAAACTCTGGGAGATAGTGAAGGACAGGGAAGCCTGGCATGCTGCAGTCCATGGGGTCACAAAGAGTTGGACATGACTTAGCACAGAACAACAACAACAGGAATTTCTGTTAGTCACCAGTTTCTGTTAACCCTATGGGGCATGGTTTCAGAGTCAGTATATTTTTCTCACTTCAACTTTTAAAAGATGAATAATTACTTAGTACCTATGAGATATAGGCACATTAAACTCAGCATAGGTGACCAGGAAAAAAAAAAAAAGGAGAGAAAGGAAGACAAAAGAAATGAAGAGAGGGAGAGAAATGGAAGTGGGAGGAAAATGGAGAACTTAGAGAAGAAAGTTTAGAGATGTCTTATGAGGCTGGAACTTAAAAATAGATAGCTGAATATGGCCCACAGTGTCACTCAGAGATGACTGCGACTCTGGCTGCAGTGGAAAGGGTCTGGACTTTAAATAAATTGAGTTCCAGCTCGAGTCTGGCAGCTAGCTGCTCTGCAGTGTCTCGTTCTGAAGCGCTGAGCAGTGTACCAAAACTGCTGAACACAAACCATCTGAAAAGCCAGTCACCGCCTCTTTGCAGCCTGTGGGTCAGCGGCTTGCAACCTCTGCTCTAGAGAAGCAGGATGGTTTTGTTTGTTCTTCCCCGAGTGGACTCCTGATACTTGCTAGAGTATGTTCCTCCTCAGGATACACACAGTTAGACCAATTAGACTTTCAAGTGGCTGGTGGATTGCTTCTTCTGGAAGTGTTTTGCATTTTTCTTTCAGGATTATTTTGACAAACTCCTGCCAAGTGTTTTCTCTCTTTCTCTCTCTCTCTCTCTCTCACATAAGACTTCATTTGAACAACACTTTCAGAGTTTTCAGAGCTAACTGTCCTTGAGAGGAAAGCTTTAGGGGCTACATAAATGATCATTTAAATATTTTTTGTATGTATTTAAAATTTGGGGATAAAAAATATAACCAGTACGATGCTGTTATGTAAAAAAAGTGAGTGAACTGAATTTAAGTCAAGAAAAACCTTAAGTAAATGATCCTGATAGCTCAAATAAAACATAAATCACGAACACTGTTAGTGTATGGCTGAAGTTTGAAAAAAATTTTGTTTCTACATTTTATAGTGGCCTTGGCCAAGTCACTAGTGGCCACTGTTACAAAGCACATTGATTATAGGGAGTGTGGTAGGGTGTTAGGTGATGTTTGGTGAGTAAGGAAAGGGATGCCCAGCACTGTGACCTTCTGCAAACAGGGAACACGAGACGTCTGTTAGGCACTGAGTCTAACCCCCAGTGATGAGATGCAGTCGACTTGGATTACTCACTCCCACTGAAGCTCTGGCCTAGTAGAAGTCAAAAAACGAGGATATAAACGCAATGTTGTTTTTGTTCAGTTGCTCAGTCATGTCTGACTCTTTTGTGACCCCGTGGACTGTAGCCCGCCAGGCTCCTCTGTCCACGGGATTCTCCAGGCAAGAGCACTGGAGTGGCTTGCCATTTCCTTCTCCAGGGGATCTTCCCGACACAGGGATTGAACCCAGGTCTCCCTCATGGGTAGGCAGATTCTTCATCACTGAGCCACCAGGGAAGCCCTGTATAAATACACCACGGAGAGATAAGTGCTATGATTGAGGTGGGCACAGCTACCACAGAGCATGAAGCAGGCACGATTCTTTCTTTTTGGAGGAGGGTTCAGTTCAGTTCAGTTCAGTTCAGTCACTCAGTTGTGTCTGACTCTTTGCGACCCCATGAATCGCAGCACACCAGGCCTCCCTGTCTATCACCCACTCCTGGAGTTTACTCAGACTCATGTCCATCGAGTCGGTGATGCCATCCAACCATCTCATCCTCTGTCATCCCCTTCTCCTCCTGCCCCCGATCCCTCCCAGCATCAGGGTCTTTTCCAAAGAGTCAACTCTTCGCATCGGGTGGCCAAAGTACTGGAGTTTCAGCTTCAACATCAGTCCTTCCAATGAGCACCCAGGACTGATCTCCTTTAGGATGGACTGGTTGAATCTCTTTGCAGTCCAAGGGACTCTCAAGAGTTTTCTCCAACACCACAGTTCAAAAGCATCAATCCTTTGGCGCTCAGCTTTCTTCACAGTCCAACTCTCACATCCATACATGACCACTGGAAAAACCATAGCCTTGACCAGACGGATCTTTATTGGCAAAGTAATGTCTCTGCTTTTTAATATGCTATCTCGGTTGGTCATCACTTTCCTTCCAAGGAGTAAGCATCTTTTAATTTTGGAGGAGGGTAAGGGAAGGTATTAATATGTGTATCAGAAAAAGGCTCCATTGAGCATGTGACACTTGGTTGAGTTTTGAGGGATCCTTACAATTTGTCTAGGTACACAAAATTAACCCCTACTTGGATACATTAAAACTGTATGTCTGCCTAAACTACCTCAACATGGGAGAATAAAAATCTAGGCAATGATTAAAACAGAGCTAAGTCTGGAGGCAATTAAACCAATTTCGAATATCATGTCCCTAAACAATTCCTGTTTGTGTTCAAACGTTGACCTACAGGGGATGGTCAGGTTAAAAGGTGAGTTAGCCTCTTGGGGCTTGGTTGAACCAAAATTGGCAGGGAGATCTCCAGAAATGAGATGAGAAGGAGTGAGAGTTGAGAAGGAACCCAGGGTTCTGTGCCCACAAGTCCCGAAGTCCCACATGGTTCCTTTGAGAAGAAGCAGCTGGAAAGATTGATGGTGTCTAGATGTGAGTGTCCCTCGTTCTCAGAGAGTCAGTCTCAGTGGTTCTCAAGGTATTAGGAGCAGGATCCCAGCTTGTGCTTCACCCAGCCTCAGGGAAGGCCGTGGCTGCCCGCTCTGCAGGCAGAAGGTAAAGCGGGTGGGGAAGCCGGGCCAGCTGGGTTGCTGTGTGGTCTAGACCATGGGGATGGACCAGCGCACCAACCTGGCGCTTCCTGATCTCGTGAGGGGCTGCCTGGTGAGGAGCTGCAAATGAGCTGGAACATTTGTTGACCCTCCTGGAGCTAATGCAGTGACACTGTTGATGTCAAGGATACTAACAACAGGGCTCCCCACTTCAGTATTCTTGCCTGGAGAATTCCATGGTGGGCTACATCCAGTCCACAGGGTCACAAAGAGTCGGACATGACCGTGCGACTAATACTTTCATTTTATATACTGACCGCAGGCAAGTCTTCAAAAGACACTCCACTGCTGAGCACGCGAGAAGGAAAGTCTGTTCCTCCCTAGAAATATGGCCTGTTTCCTAGGCTGTCTCAGAGGGATGAGAGAGAGTTGTCCGCTCTCCCCCTAGGAGGTCTACATGGTTTGTTGGGACACCCAGAAAATGGAGTGTGATCTACTCAGGTTTTCAGTTCACACCCAATGCCGACTTGATGGTAGATGCTCCGTAAATTCTTGCCAGATGAGTGAATGCGTGAACAGTCCTCTGTGAGGCGAGGGGCTAGAGGAGAGGTCCTTATGGAAAAGGAAGGTCTCTCTGTGTGAAGAGCACCAAGTCTTTGGAGGCGGTGCTGGTGGCACGAAGAACTCATCAAAGAAGCTGCAACGCTCCTGAGGGTTTATCGCTCCTGAGTGTGAAAAGACCTGGCGTTTGCTGATCCAGCCTTCAAGTACCAAGCAACTGTGCAGAAGCAAAGGCAGAATAAAGCAGACAGTGGACAAGAACATTTAGCTACAACCAAAGCTTATCATATTGCTATTTCTGTCTCATTGAGAAGACCCCAGAAGAGGAGTAAACTTGAAAGTGAAGAGAGATTTCTCATTCACTCCTCAATGCCTTGGGTGAAGACACAAAAGGCAAGGATAATTTTTATTTGTATAATATATTTATCTCCTAAAAATCTAGTGCCTTACAATAAAACCCTTGACTGTAGCCCGCCAGGCTCCTCTGTCCATGGATTCTCCAGGCAAGAATACAGGAGTGGGTAGCCATTCCTTTCTCCAGGGGATCATCCCGATCCAGGGATCAAACCCAGGTCTCCTGAATGGTAGGTAGATTCTTTACCATCTGAGCCAGCAGGGAAGCCCCATAATAAAACCCTAGCTGCAATAAGATCAAAATCAACTTGCACAGTATGAAAGGTAGAAGTTAAATATAAACAAAGATATTGGGTCTGAGAAATGCTGAGCAGTTGAGTATAAAACTTAGTTTTGGGCTTCCTATCAGCTAAGGCAAACAGAGAAACATGAATTATGTAGCCCTTGTGGACAAGTAGGATGACACATATGTGTTTGGTAAGAGATAAGTGTATGTGTCTGGGTGAGCGTGTGGGGAATGCATTGAGAACTCAGGTGAGTCTCTATCCCAGGCAAGTTGAACATCCATTGTAAAGGCAATGTGATTATTTATTGCAATGTTCACTGCAGTTTTTAAGAGTTCCAAAGATGTTCCACACAGTGAGTCTTGTATTTTTAAACTGATTTGAAAACTGACTGATATTCTGAAGTAAATTTTGAGGGATATTAAGGGCCATATGATTGAGGGTTGTAGCTTCCTTAACAATGGTCCAATACACAGTTATACTTTGGGGAGGATGTTCATTAAATTTCTAGATGACAATGGGGAGAAATTGATTATTAACTGGAATGAAGAATTGTAATTCTCCATAAGACCTCGATAGGCTAGAATGGTGAGCTCAGTCTAAAAGGTTAACTTTAGAAAGAGATGAGAGTAGGGGTGGGATGGGGAGGGCGCTGGGAGGGCGGTTCAGGCGGGAGGGGATCTGTGTACACCCATGGCGGACTCTTGCTGAGGTTTGATGGAAAACAACACAATTCTGTAAAGCAATTACCCTTCAATTAAAAATTAAATAAATTACAAAAAGTCCTTCACATGGTCAGTCTGAGTAGCACTATTCTAAGGACAGGGGTGAAAGGAAATTTAAAACAGAGAGATGAGAGGAAAGAAAAAAAGAGAAGGGGGAAGGAAAGTAGGAAGAGAGTGAAGGGAAGGAAAAGAAAGGGAAGAAGGAAGGAAGGAATGAAGGGCACCTACCTAACAACAAACTCAGCCCAGGTCAAGAGTGCGGAAATGAACAAGCACATAAATAAACACGTAGATTTAGCACAGTCTTGGATAACATCATTGAGAAGCGTGCAGACTTTGTGGCCATATTTAGGTGTTAATCTCTGCTCTGACAGAGATTATCGGTTGTATAACTAGGGGTGTGTTATGTAACTTCAGTTTCCTTGCCTCCCAAATGGGAATTTAAAGAATCAATAGCATTTTTACAATTTAAAAATAAATGCAAATTCTTCACAGAAACTTTGAAAAATGAAGAAAAACATGAAGAAAATAGTAATCTCCCATTTTTCTCTTAAGACACCTTTGAGAATTTGTGGTTTCCCGTTTAGACTGGTGGCATATCTGGTGTTATGCTCCATAGGCAATGTTGCCTCTTCATTTTCTTCATCTGCATGCGTGCCTGCTAAGTCACTCAGTCGTGTCCAACTCTCTGTGACCCCAGGGACTGCAGCCTGCCAGGCTCCTCTGTCCTTGGGATTCTCCAGGCAAGGATACTGGAGTGGGTTGCCATGCCCTCC
Organism: Alces alces; assembly: GCA_015832495.2. Classification (NCBI taxonomy): domain Eukaryota; kingdom Metazoa; phylum Chordata; class Mammalia; order Artiodactyla; family Cervidae; genus Alces; species Alces alces. The sequence goes on from JADEYB020000034.1 coordinate 76,377,448, forward strand.
TCCAGGGGATCTTCCCAACCAGGGATTGAACCCTCCTCTCATGTCGCCTGCATTGGCAAGCAGATTCTTTATCACTAGCACAACTGGGGAAGCCCTTTACCTCAATTTAACATTATATTATATGCCCTTTCTCACTTTATTAAACCTTATAACAATTTTAATGTCACTAATACCACAGTTCATGACATGAATATACCTCAAGTGACTAGAATGTCACCTTTTGATGAGTATCTGCTCTGTTTCCTTATAAAAACTATTGTCCCAGCACACTGCACGTATCTCCCTGTATGTGGCTCCATATTCCAGACTGTTCCTCAGGGCAGATCCTTCAGTGTGACAGTAGTGAGTCAATGCATAGATTTTATTGAAAATTGCTGACTTTCTTTCTAGAAAGGATGTGCTCTTTTAGCATCAGAGTTCTAAATTGAAGATCATTATCTCTACTTCCAGAGTCCTGGGTAGCAGTCGATGGCGTTGATAGAAGCTCGGTAACTCTCCAGTATTCATGTCAATACAGGCGTGTATGGTTGCCTGACACTGGGCCAGGTCCTGGGCGTTAGTGAAGAGTGGAGCCCAGCCAGTCCCTGGCCTCGTGGAGCTTGAGGCCCATGGAGAGGACAGATATGCAAGCAAACACAGAGGCAAGTGCATCATGAAACGAGTGACGAGATCCCTGGTTATAGATAATCTCTCTTTCTTGTGCTTGATTGGTCCCCTTGGTGTCTGATTCACAAAGTTTAAACATTTGGGGTAGGGAGTGCTGTGGGCGTCTTTACTGGCTGTGCATGAAGACAGAGGCAGGCAGGTGTGTGCTCCAAGGGTGCTTCCAGGAAAGGAATTAAAATTCTCGAGGAGCAAGACCCTTAGGAATTTCCAGGTGAAAAAATTCCTGACCACAGTTCCACCCATCTTCCAACCCTCTTTGGTGGAAGGGCCTCAGCCTGAGCTGACGATTGGAGACTGATCACCTCCTCTTGGCAGAGAACTCAAATTCTGGGCCTCCCTAGTAGTTCAGTTGGTAAAGAATCCGCCTGCAAAGCAGGAGACCCTGGTTTGACTCCTGGGTCAGGAAGATTCAATGGAGAAGGGATAGGCTACCCACACCAATGTTCTTGGGCTTTCCTTGTGGCTCAACTGGTAAAGAATCCTTGGGAGACCCAGCTTCGACCCCTCGGTGGGGAAGATCCTCTGGAGAAGGGAAAGGCTACCCACTCGTGTTCTGGGCTGGAGAATTCTATGGACGGTATAGTTATAGTCCATGGGGTCTCAAAGAGCCTGACATGACTGAGCGACTTTCACTTTCACTTTCCAACCCTCTTACCCCACATAGGGCTGTGCCCAAGAGATGAAAGCACAGAGCAGAAGCCTTTAGAAAAGGGAAGAAAAACTTGCAAAACATGCAGGGAGCCAGACTTTAAAAGGGCTGGCCTACCAGAATGAAAAACACAACATGCATTCAAAAGAAAAAAAATCACAAGTCAACAAGAATATTAAGGTTGCATTATTCTGTTTAGGGAAAACAGCAATGTCCTTACATCATTTTCATATTCTTAAAGGTTGTGGTGTATCTTCAGGCATCAGCACAGCAGAAACAAGCAAGAACACATTCCTGGTGGGGGAGAGCAAGGCCAGTCGGGTGACTCTGTTAGCTCTGGTTTGACTCAGGGTGCTGAGTCCCCTGCCCCGCCCCCCTTCTGCAGCATGTGAAGGGCTTAAGCAATGGGAGCAAGGCCAAGCTCTGTTTCTACAGCAGGTGTAATGTGTGGGGTGTGTGTATAGCTGGGGTATGTTGTTTTGGATACCATATAAACTTGCCCTGAAATTCTTTCCAGCTGATCAGCAGCAGCAGGAAGAAAACTGGATGAAGAGATTCTAAAATAAAATAAAATAATAAGGTTCTTTCCCTTTGCACATTCAACAACCGTCTATTTAAATGTTCCCTGTGCTAGTCATACGGACAGACTTGCTGTTTAATTTTGGGACCATTTATGGAAGTGAGGGCAGAATTAAGGGCACTTACTGTTACTCAGACTATTCACTGAAAAGTCAAGTGATGAGCTGGTTGGGCATGGATGGAGACTTTATTCAGAAAGCCAACTGAGCGAGAAGATGGTGGAGTAGTGTCCCAAAGAGCAACCCAGTTGAATTGCTCTTGGATCGAGCAATTTGGAAGTCAATGGAGGCCTTTGTTGGAGTGGTCTCTGGGCGTAAAATGGAAACCAGACTGTGCTGGAGCACAAACAGGAAATGGTTGAAGTGGAAAGGAGACAGGGAGGCCTTGGAGGGTGATACAAGATTAAGGGGATTTCTTTCTCTTTTTACCGTGGGGGGTAATGTTGCTGTAGAGGGGATCAAAGGGAGACATCAGAGACAGAGGGAATGACTTGTGCAAGATCCCGGAGGGAGCACAGGGGCTGAGACGACTCGTTTTGCAGAGGAGAGGGGACGTGTGGAGAAAGGCATGTGGAAACTTGCTGTGGGTGTAGGGCTAGGCAGAGAGTGTTTGGGTCTAGAGCTAGTGAGAATGATGAAGAGTTGCCTCCAGGTAGCTTCTTTTTTCTTCCAGTGAAGTTGGAGGCTGGGTCATTCCTGCTGGTGAGAGAGGAGAGAGCAGAAGAGAGGTCTTAAAGAGACCAGGGAAATTTGCCCTAGTCATCATGGGGACCAGAGGGAACAGCTGACTCAGAGGCCTGGGGACAGTACTAGGGTTCATTACACCTTTTTATCTCTGTTGTGGCACCAGTCAGCACAATTTTGTGATTTTCTGTAGTCATGCTCAGCCTGGAGTGAAGATGCTGGATATTACAGAAGGTAGCAGGGTGGGCAGAAGGTCAAGAAGTGACAGTATTGGCAAAAGACTGATGGAAGAGTTGGACCATAGGTCTTGGTTAGTTGGAGCAGGGAGAGAAGCCGAAAAGAGTCTTATCTGGGAGAACTGGGGGCATCGAGGCAGGCTTAAAAGGTGGAAGGACAGTAGTGTTAGTGATGTTTGCTCACATTTATGGAGAATTTCCTAGGGACCAGACTCATTTACTTTTCAGAACAATCCTAAGTGCTGTGTCCTATTGCTATCTTCATAGACGAAGAAATTGAAGCAGAAACTTCAGCAATTTGCTCAAGATGATTCCATTGGTCAGTGACAGATGAGCTTGTGCTCTTGACGACCAGGCAAGGGATTGAGGGAGTAGAGAGATCTGTGCTCTGGGAATGGTACTGTGCTTCCCTGGTGGCTGGGTGGTAAAGAATCCACCTGCCAATGCAGGAGGTGTCTGTTCCATCCCTGGGTGAGAAATATCCCCCAGAGAAGGAAATGGCAACCCACTCCAGTATTCTTGCCTGGGAAATGCCATGGACAGAGAAGCCGGGTGGCGTACAGTCCATGGGGTCAGCAAACATGCTTGGTGACTAAACAGTAACAACAGTGGCATGCTGTGGATTAATATTTCACTGCCGACCTGAGCAGCTATTCCTCCACCAACGTTCATCACAGAGTTATTCATAATAGCGAAAAGGTGAAACAATCCACGTGTCCGTGAACAGATGAATGGATAAACACAATGGGGCATATACACACACAATGGAATATTATTCAACTTTGAAAAGGAATGTAATTTTGGCATAAGCTACTACATTGATGGACCTTGAAAACATTATGCTTAGTGAAATAAGCCAGACACAGAAGGACAAGTAATGTATGGTTCCTTATAGGAGGCACCTAGAATAGGAAAAGTCATAGAGACAAAGTAGGATTGAGGTTGCTAGGGACTGGGAGGAGATCGTGGGGAGTTTTCATTTATCAAGTAGAATTTTTTGGGGGATGATGAAAAAGTTTTGGGACGAGATAGAGGCGATGGTTATACAACATCGTGAATGTATTTAATGTCACTGAATTGTACACTGACACAGGATTAAAATGATAAATATTACATAACATATATTTTACCACAACTTAAAAAAGATTTCAGTGGGGAGCTACCCCTGGGTGATTACAACAACAAAAGAGCTGCTGAAGAAGGGAGATGCTGAATTTGGAGGGAAAGATGGTTGGAGTTGAGGAAGGAAGGGAGAGACGCAGAGCTGAATGGGTCAGCCAGCAGGAACCCTGCGTCCTGACGTTTGGCTATCCTCAGGGGCAGCGCCTGGACCATTAGCAGGCCCGATGCGTGGACCCTTGGAGGATGCAAACCAGACTGGGATGATGATTCACTTCCACTTCCGCCCCTTCTCCAAACTCCCTGAGGTTCAGATGCTGATTTCCGTGGCCTTCCTGATCATGTACCTGGTCAGCGTCAGTGGCAACATCTCCATTTTGCTCATCATCTGGACCCACCGCTCTCTGCACTCCCCCATGTACTTCTTCCTGGCCACCCTGGCGACTCTGGAAACCTGCTACTCCTCCACCATTGCCCCTCTGACACTGGCTACCACCCTGTCCCTGGGGAGAACCCTTGTCTGCCTGTGGCTGTGGCGCCCAGATGTTCTTCTTCGTCTTCCTGGGCAGCGCCGACTGCATCCTGCTGGCCGTCATGGTCTATGACAGGTTCGTGGCCATCTGCCACCCTCTGCGTTACAGCCTCGTGATGAGCGGGCGGCTGTGTGCCCGACTGGCCCTGGGGTCCCTGGTGTTGGGGTTCGTCTTGGCCATGCAGCTGACTGTGCTCATCTTCCGACTCCCCTTCTGCAGCAGCAAAGAGGTTGGCATGCTCCGCTGTGACATCCTGCCCGTGGGGAGACTGGCCTGTGTAGACACCCGGGTCCACGAGGCCATGCTGTTCGTGGCTGGTGCCGCTGTCCTCACCCTCCCCTTCCTGCTGACCACCCTGTCCTGTGTCTTCATCGTGGCTGCCCTCCTGAAGATCCGCTCTGCAGGGAGGCACAAGGCCTTCTCCACCTGCTCCTCCCACATGACTGTGGTTCTGCTCCAGTCTGGAGGCACCCGCCTCATCTACCTGTGCCCCAGCTCCAGTTACTCTCCAGAGAGGGGCCAAGTGGTGTCTGTGGTTTACACCTTCATCACCCCTATGCAGAACCCCTTGATCTACAGCATGAGGAATAGAGAGCTTAAGGATGCTTTCAAGAGAGCAGGGATGCGGTTCCTGTAGTCCTAAACACAACAAACACTGGATGCTCCTCTGTAACACGGTGGGCTGGACACAGACGGGTGTGCTCTCTGAGAGATGGGAGACGGGGGTAAGCGGTCACAGGTTTTGCAGTTACTTCTTCCTGCTTATATTATTTTCGAGAAGTCATTTTTCCTTTGTAAGGAAGAGATGGAAACAGTGGAAACAGTGGCAGACTTTATTTTTGGGGGCTCCAGAATCACTGCAGGTGGTGATTGCAGCCATGAAATAAAAAGAGGCTTATTCCTTGGAAGAAAAGTGATGACCAACCTAGACAGCATATTAAAAAGCAGAGACAATACTTTGCCAACAAAGCTCCATCTGGTCAAGGCTATGGTTTTTACAGTGGTCATGTATGGATGTGAGAGTTGGACTATAAAGAAAGCTGAGCTCAGAAGAATTGATGCTTTTGAACTGTGGTGTTGGAGAAAACTCTTGAGACTCCCTCGGACTGCAAGGAGATCCAACCAGTCCATCCTAAAGGAGATCAGTCCTGGGTGTTCATTGGAAGGACTGATGCTGAAGCTGAAACTTCAGTACTTTGGCCACCTGATGGGAAGAGCTGACTCATTTGAAAAGACCCTGATGCTGGTAAAGATTGAAGGCGGGAGGAGAAGGGGACGACAGAGGATGAGATGGTTGGATGGCATCACTGACTCAATGGACATGAGTTTGAGTAAACTCCAGGAGTTGGTGATGGACAGGGAGGCCTGCCTAGCATGTTGCAGTCCATGGGGTCGCAAAGAGTTGGACACTACTGAGTGACTTAACTGAACTGAACTGAAGGAAGAGATGTTTTTAACAGAACATCTTATCTGCTTGTTCTCTTCCCTATTCTCTGTCCATTTCTCCTCTCATTCTCTGTCTTGCTTGTACACACACACACACACACACACGTTCACTTATCTCATATTATCTCTTTGTGCCTATCCGCGGTTGATATGGCCTGAATATTTGCATTCTTTCCAAATTCACAGGTTGAAATACTAATGTCCGGTGTGATGGCATTAAGAGATGGGCCTTAGACAAGAGGGGCTTCGTCAGGAGGCCAGAGACTTCATGAGTGGGATGACTGCCTGTATGAAAGAGACTCCTCAGAGCTCCCTCGTGCCTTCCGCCGTGTGAGGGTACAATGAGAAGTCTGTGACCTGGAAGAAGGCCTTTACCCAGGCAGGCTGGTACCCTGCCCTCAGACTGCCAGCGTCCCAGCGAGAAGTAAATTTCCACCGTTGGTAAGCCACCCCGACTGTGCTATCGTGTCCCAGCAGCTCGAATGGACTAAGAGTCTAGCTAAGTATGCACACTGCGGGAAAACTGCTTTGTTCAGGAGGCCCCTTGGTGTAGAACCGAGGCAGTGTTGGTTCACGTCTGGATTCGGGTAAAACAAAGCCAGTTCTGTGAAGACAAACACTGGCTGCAAACAGTGAGGAGGGAAAAGGACTCATTCACACGACCCTGGTCAGTCTGTGTAGGATGAAAACCATTGTGATGATGGTCGTTTGTCTCATGGAAACGGCAGCAGAACACAGATGCTTTGCTATCTTTGTGTAGAGGAAGCTCATTCATTCTTCCACCCCCTGATTATTGAGGAACTGATTCATTCCACAACATTCAGGGAGACAGTAAACAATGACTTATTGAACTCTCCTGGGTACTTTTGCTCAGCTGGTAAAGAATCTGCTTGCAAAGCAGGAGACCTCGGTTCGACTCCTCAGTTGGGAAGATCCCCTGGAGAAGGGATAGGCTACCCACTCCAGTATTGGGCTTCTCTGGTGGCTCAGAGAGTAAAGAATCCGCCTGCAATGCAGGAGACCTGGGTTTGATCCCTGGGTTGGGAAGATCTCCTGGAGAAGGAAAAGCTACCCACTCCAGCTTTGGGGCCTGGAGAATTCCACGGGCTGTACAGTCCATGGGGTCTCAAAGAGTCGGACACGACTGAGCGATTTTCACTCACTCACTCACTCACCGTGTACTATGCTCCCACCTGTGGTAGGTAGAGCAGGAAATAGAAAGGCAAGTAAGAGGAAGTTCCAGCCTGGAAGGAAGTCAAGTCTGGCCGCACCTTGGACTTCTCTGGTGGTCCAGTGGCTAAGACTGTGAGCTCCCAATACAGGGAGCGTGGGTTCGATCCCTGGGGGAGAAACTAGATTCCACCTGCTCCAACTAAAGACCTCCAAGCAGCAGTGAAGATCGAGGATGCCCCGTGCCACAACTAAGACCTGGCGTAACGAACGAGCAACCAAGAACGGAAACCACGATGACAGCAAAGGCCGAGTGCTATCCCCGCAATGCTCTGAGCCGCCGAAGGAGGGTCAGCGGCGGCGTCCAGGCTCGCTGGGAGGGGCCGGGGCCCCCGGGCCGCAGGCTCAGGCCCGCGCGTGCGCAGAGGGGCGGGGAGGGCGCTCCTGGGGGGCCCGGCGGGCGCGGCGCCCAGCGGCCGTGGGCCCTGCGCCTCTGCTCCGGCCGCCGAAGCACCGAGGGGCGCCGCAGCAGCGTCCTAGATTTTCCTCTGACGCGTATCACAGGCCCCAAGGGCAGAAGCCGTGACCAGAAGTCACAGGAAGCTGAAGGGTCATTTTATTCTGGAAGACAAGAACCCGAAAGGCTCTTTGGCTCGCCTGCAGAGTCTTGCCGCCCCTCGTGTGTTGTTGTGCGATGGCCGACGAGGTCAGGATCTGCAGGACGCCAGTCCTGCCGGTACTAGGTGTCTGGGGAGATAAACATGATTCGGTCGAACAGATGTGAACACCGTACTGACCAAAATAAAACTGATCGCTTACTGCGGGTTTATTCACTTCCTGTAACGTGAAAACTTGTGGTCATGACTCTCCAAGGTGGGGATGTTATGTCGCCGTGTTTCTACATTCTGTCACCACCAAACTCTTTTATTCCTTGGAATCTCTCAGGAAATGTTTTATCCTGACGAACCTACTTTGGAAAATGCTGCCATAGCTGATCCTGACTGACACCGAAAGGGTGATTTGACTAGTGATTGAAATACTCCAGGCACGTTTCAATTCCCCAGCCTCTTTGAGCAAATAGTGTGGTTAGGAGTTAGCAGCCTTTTCTAGAGATTGAATAAGGAGTTAATGATTGCCATATATCAACGCACTCATCATCACGAGAATGCATGAGATGTGTGTTATCATGATCTCATGTGTGTAAACACACACGAGGAGACTCAGACACAGGGAGGATAAATATCTTGTTCAAGGTCACATGGCCAGTAAATGTAGAACTGAGCTTTGCCCTAGGCAATGCGGTTTCAAACCCTGGGCACAAAACCACTGCCTCTCCCGGCATCGAAGATGGTCCTGTCAGAACTTGGGAAAATTGTTCATTTTTCTGTCATTCAATTCATTTCAGCCTCTCAGTCGTGTCCGACTCCCTGCGACCTCATGGACTGCAGCACGCCAGGCTTCCCTTTCCACTACCAACTCCCGGACCCTGCTTGAGCTCATGTCCATCGAGTTGGTGACGCCATCCAATTACAATTGCCTAATAAAATGGGGACAATAATATTTACTCTGTCTCCCTAAGTTACTGTGAGGTCGCCAAGGAAAGAACTCCCAAGCATAACAGGACAATAAAAGACGCAGCATGGTCATGCAGACGTCCGCATGGAGAAATACACGAGATGGTGTATTTTTTTTATTACAAAAAGTTTAAAGACATAAGTGTTCAATTGCCTCTCACCTGAGGTTTCTCTATGCTTATCCAGTTAACTCTTGACAGCTGCTTCACAGAAAAGCAAGCCTGTCTTCTCTAGCTCAGAAGTAACAGCAGACTTCTCTACAAGATGCTTTGTTACTGTGTCTCCCATTTACCAGGCTCTTCAGAGGAGAGCTATGTGTCAGGGGCTCCAGGGATTGAGGCATTCATATAAACATAAAAACCAGTGAATATGGTGCAAATTATTTATATTGCCAAATCATAGGCATAGTCTTGTGGTATAAGGAGATTTGTGGGTAGAAAAAAACATCTGAACAACTTGATATAAAACACCCTATAAACAAGACACATTTAAACAATTTATTTTATTGAAGTATAGTTGGTTTACAATGTTGTGTTAATTTCTACGGTGCAGCAAAGTGATTCAGTTATATACACATATATACATTCTTTTCCGTATTCTTTTTCCATTAGGGCTAATTATAGCATATTGAATATGTTTCCTGTGCTATACAGTAGGACCTTGTTGCTTATCCTTTCTATATACAATAGTTCGACTCTGCTAATTCCAAACTCCTAGTCCATCCCCCCTCATCTGACAAGTCTGTTCTCTATGTTTTTAAAATACATTATTTTAGACACAGTTCAGTGACACAGAGTTCATCCTTCAGTGGAGCATGGAGCAACCACTGCATTTAGTTTTAAGGTCCAGGAAGGTCCTTTAATCGTTCTTAGGGAGAGGAGAGGAGAGTCTGCAGGGAGTGTGTGTGCACGTGTGTGTGTGTGGGTGTCAGGAGTCAACTGTGCTTCGATTTAGCCTCCAAATAATTGCAGTGCGCTTACCTTGTGATAGCCCTGGAAGATGAATAATATAAGACCTGGTCACAGATTTTATTTTCTTGGGCTCTAAAATCACTGTGGACAGTGACTGCAGCCGTGAAATTTAAAAAAATGATTGCTTCTTGGAAGGAAAGCTATGACAAACCAAGAGAGCATATTAAAAAGCAGAGACATCAGTTTGCCAACAAAGCTCCGTCTAGTCACGGCTATGGTTTTTCCAGTAGTCATTTATGGATGTGAGAGTTGGACTATAAAGAAAGCCGAGTGCCAAAGAATTGATGCTTTTGAACTGTGGTGTTGGAGAAGACTCTTGAGAGTCCCTTGGACTGCAAGGATATCAAACCAGTCCATCCTAAAGGAGATCAGTCCTGGGTGTTCTTTGGAATATTGCTGAAGCTGAAGATCCAATACTTTGGCCACCTGATGTGAAGAGTCAACTCATTGAGAAAGACCCTGATGCTGGGGAAGATTGAAGGCAGGAGGAGAAGGGGGTGACAGAGGATGAGATGGCTGGATGGCATCACCGACTCACGGACATGAATCTGGGCAAAGCCCGGGACACAGTGGAGCACAGAGGAGTCTAGTGTGCCACACCATGAGGTCACAAACGGCCGGACATGAATGTCAGCAACGGTGTGAGACAACCTAGGGTTTGCTTGTAAAAGAGATCTGACAAGTTCTCTTGAGGGCGGGAGGGCAGAGGATCAAGGAGACCATCCGAGTGAGCTGGAGAGGGCCTCAGTCTTGAGGAGGAGCAGGGGCTTGCCAGACATGAAATGCAGAAAGGGCAACTCAGGCAGAGATAGGTGGGAATCACAGGCACAGTGGATGCAGAGAAGAGGTGAGAGATTGGTGAGGCTGCTGGTGGGTCTGTGTGTGTGTGTCTGTGTGTATGTGTGTCTGTGTGTGTGTGTGTCTGTGTGTATGTGTGTCTGTGTGTGTGTGTGTGAGGCAGTAACAGAGCATGGGGCTTGGAGCCAGACTGAGTAAAGGCTTGAACACTATTCAGAGAAGACCCTGGACCCTCTGCTCTTGTAATGAGAAGCCAATGATGAATTTCAATCAGAAGGAAGACATAATGGAATCATGTTGCCAGAAGACTCATTTGGTAAATCTGGTAAACAAGGGCTGAGTGCTGGGCTTCCCTGGTGGCTCAGATGGTAAAGAATCTGCCTGCAATGCAGGAGATCCGCATTCCATCCCTGGGTCAGGATCTCCAGGTCAGGAAGATCCCCTGGAGAAAGAAATGGCAACTCGCTCCAGTATTCCTGCCTGGAGAATCCCATGGATGGAAGAGCGTGGAGGGCTGCGGTCCACAGGGTCACAAAGAGCCGGACACGACTGAGCGGCCAGGCACGCGCGCAGTCTGAGGGCCTCGCGTGTTTCTGGCCCGACGATCGGGGCCGGGTTCACATCCGTGACGAGGAGGCGCAAGGCGGCTCATGGAAGGCTGGGAGGCACAGGTCGCCGCACAGTGGCAGGGCTGTGAGGAAGCCCAGCGTGTCCCGGAAGCACGCTTGAGGACATGAGCCTAGAATGGCCAGCGTTGTCCAGTTCAGATACAGAGAAGAGAGCTCTGAGGCGGTGAAATAGCCTCGTCCTGGCATTCCTTTGGGGTTTGAACTGTGCTCCTGGCGGCTACCGAGATGGTTCCCGGCCTTCATGCCCGTGTGTATCCCCTCCCCTTGAGTGGGGGGCGAACCTAGTGATTCACTTTTTTTGTTTAGTTTTTTGAATGTTGAGGGTTTGTTTTAAATAATTAATTTTTAAATTGAAGGATAATGGCTTTACAGAGTTTTGCTGTTTTCTGTCAAACCCCAACATGAATCAGCCATAGGTATACATCTGTCCCCTCCCTTTTGAAGCCCCCTCCCATCTCCCTCCCCATCCCACCCCCCTAGGTTGACACAGAGCCCCTGTTTGAGTTTCCTGAGCCCCACAGCAAATTCCCGTGGGCCGTCTATTTTACATACGGTGATGTAAGCTTCCATGTTACTCTGTCCATACATCTCACCCTCTCCTCCCTTCTCCCTGTGTCCATAAGTTTATTCTCTATGTCTGTTTCTCCACTGCTACCCTGTAAATAAATTCTTCAGTACCATTTTTCTAGATTCCGTATATATGCGTTAGAATATGATGTTTATTTTTCTCTTTCTGACTCACTTCACTCTGTATAATAGGCTCTAGGTTCATCCACCTCATTAGAACTGACTCAAATGCATTCCTTTTCATGACTGAGTAATATTCCACTGTGTATATGCACCACAACTTCTTTATCCACTCATCTGTTGTTGGACATCGAGGTTGCTTCCAAGTTCTAGGTATTGTAAATAGTGCTGCAACGAACAATGGGATACATGTGTCTTTTTCAATTTGGTTTCCCCATGGTATGTGCCTAGGAGTGGGATTGCTGGGTCATATGGTGGTGGTATTCCTACTTTTTAAAGGACTCTCCATACCATCTTCCACAGTGGCTGTGTCAGTTCACATTCCCATCAACAGTGCAAGAGCGTCCCCTTTTCCCCGCACCCTCTCCAGCATTTACTGTTTGTAGACTTTCTGATGAGGGCCATTCTGACCAGTGTGAGGTGATATCTCCCTGTAGCTTTGATTTCCATTTCTCTAATAATGAGCAATGTTGAGCATCTTTGCATGTATTTGTTAGCCATCTGTATGTCTTCTTTGGAGAAATGTCTATTTAGGTCTTTTCCCCACTTTTTGATTGGGTTGTTTGTTTTTCTGGTATTGAGTTATATGAGCTGCTTGTATATTTTGGAAATTAATCCTTTGTCAGTTGTTTCATTTGCTATTATTTTCTCCCATTCTGAGGGTTGTGTTTTTACCTCGATTATAGTTTCCTTTGCTGTGCAAAAGCTTCTGAGTTAATCAGGTCCTGCTTGTTTACTCTCGTCTTTATTTCCTCTACTCTAGGAGGTGGGATTCACTTAATCAATAGAATATGGCTAAAGTGATGTCACAGTGAGGTTAGGTTCTAAACACATTTTGGTCTCTCTCTGTCCCTCTCACCTGCTTGGTCTGATGGACTTGGGCTGCCCTAGGAAGGGGCCCATGGGGTAAGGAACAGCCCTGATGAACTGAATCCTGCCGGCCACCATGTGAGTGACTTCAGAAGCAGGTTCTTTCCCGGTCAAGCCCTGAGATGAGGCATAGCCCCCAGCCAACGCCTTAATTACAGTCTTGAGGCAGAGGCACCCAGCTAAACTGCACCTGGATTCCTGAATCATAGAAACCATACGATGATGTTGTTTCATTCTGTTTTAGGGCAATTTGTTACGCGGCAATAGATAACTGATGCAAAGGGTACGGGGTGGAAAGTACAAGTCAGGTCAGGTATTCCCCACCCCCCTGCAGTGGGGAGGAATTGCCTCAGGGAGCAGAGAGGGTCTTCCCCTTCAGGCCTCTGCTTCTCGTATCTCCTCTGAGACACACCCTGGCCGTACTGCCTCCAGGTACAAGGGTCAGAGCAGCCCTGAGGGCCAGGATGGGCTAAGGCTCCTCCGGTGGGGAAGAAACAGGCTTAGAGGGAAGCAGAGACCCACACCTCAGGGTCCTTGTTCTGGTTTGTCTGCAAAAATGAAATTAACTGTTGGTCATCTATAGCCAAAATGCAAACACTTCAATTAATCTTACACTCGTTTGCGACCCGAGTCACAAACTGGACTGTAGCCCTCCAGGCTTCTCTGTTCATGGGATTTCCCAAGCAAGAACACTGGTGGCAACCACTTCCTCCTCCATCCCTGACCCAGGGATCGAACCCGCATGGCCTGCATACCACCGCACCACCTGGGAAGTCCTGATGGCTGAAGTAAGTAAGTGCCAGTCACTCAGTGGTGTCCGACTCTTTGCGACCCCATGGACAGTAGCCTGCCAGGCTCCTCTGTCCATGGGAATACTGGAGTGGATTGCCATTCCCTTCTCCGGGGGATCTTCTCGGCCCAGGGATTGATCCTGGGTCTCCCACATTGCAGGCGGATTCTTTACCATCTAAGCCACCAGGGAAACCAGACAGTAAATGAAGCACACACAGTGTTTTGAGGCGGGCATAGCAAGCCACTCCAGTAGTCTTGATGGGAAGATCCCACGGACAGAGGAGCCTGGCAGGCTCTGGACCACGGGGTCTCAAGAGTCGGACACGCCAAAGTGAAGCTGAGTACTGCATGACTCCTTTAGTGGGAAACAGCTGCACACTCGACATGGTGGGAAGCCAGGCGCTGGGGCGAGCAGAAAGATAAAAATGCATCGGCGAGAAGGAGCTCCTGCAAAGCCTGAAGCCAAGGCGCTCTCCACCTCCCCAGAGCCGCTGCCGTCCACCTGGGCTCAGTGAGAATCTCCCTCACAGCCTCTGGCCCCCCTTGCCCAGGTCCCTTGTCCTTCAGCAACTGGCCTTTCTTCAGCTTATTTTACACAACCAGCTTCTGGAATGCAGACTCCCGCCTGTCATGGAAGAGCAAATATTAATAGAAGATGAACAAAATTGGGTTCACGCCTAATAGGAGTTTTTAAAAAGGCTTGAAGTCTGTGATAACGACCTTTACATAGAATGTCATAAGAAAAGAATTCTGTTGATGCTTCCCTTCATGGGTTCCTGGACTCCCAAGTGCAGTGAAGAAGGCTTTTTAAAAAAACATTGTAATAAAAATTTTAATAGTTTTTTGTTTGTTTTGGCCATGCTGTGCGGCACATGGGGTCTTAGTCCCCAAACCAGGGGTCGATGCCGTGCCCCTGAATTGGGAGTGAGGAGTCTTAACCACCAGGCCACCAAGGAAGTCTCAAGAGGGCTCTATATTCTGGTTTTCATGTGTTAAAAGTTTAAAGTAAATCAAATAGTCATTTCTGTTATGGCCACATAGGATAACCAAAAGGTTGTTTTATTTTTCTTCACAGAAATATCCTTTCCTGGGAAACCAGATTTCTTTTCTGTTTCCTAGTTTTATTGAGATATAACTGACACATAAGATTGCATTAGTTTAAGGTGTGCCACATGAGCTTAAAAAGATTTACTGGAGTATAGTTGATTTACAATGTTGTGTCAGTTTCAGGTGTAAAGTAATTCAGTTATACAAATACCCATTCTTTTTCAGATTCTTTTCTCATATAGGTTATTACAGAAATTTGAGTAGAGTTCCCTATGCTATCCTTGTTGGTTATCTATTCTACATACGGTAGGGTACATATGTTAATCCCAAGCTCCTAATTTACCTCTCCCTGCCAAGTTTCCCCTTTGGTAACTATAAATTTGTTTTCAAAAACTGTTAATATTTCTTTTTTGTAAATAAATTAATTTATATCAAATGGCTGGATAAACGCATATTCTGCAAAATGATTGCCACAATATATCCATCACCTCACATAGTTACAATTTTACTTTTTTTTTTTTTTTCTTTTTTTATTTAAGAGCAGCACCTACCTCCGGGGGTGGAAATGGGCCGGAATGGGCCGGAACACCGTCCCGGAAGTGAAACCCCCCACCCCCTCCCCCGGAGCGGGCGATGTGCCGGAAGGAAATCACTCACCCTTATACCGCCCCCTTCCCCCTCCCCCAGCGCTTTCCGTCCCTCGCGCCCCCTCCCACAATTTTACTTTTATTATGATGAGAACTTTAAAGATCTGTTCTCTTAGCAACTCTAAATCCATAATACAGTATTGTTAATTACATGTAATGCTGTACATTACGTCCCCAGGACTTACGTATTTTATAATTATACTTCTTGACCCACTTTGTTCCCCGGCCCCCACTTCTGGCAATCATCTGTTCTCTGTATCTCTGAGTTTGCAGAAATCAAATTTCTGATTATCGAGTAAATTTATTTTCTAAGGGCTATAGAATCAGTCAAGCACGATATCCACAAATAAAAATAAAGAATGTGTGATGCTCTGGATCTTAGACTTAGTAAGAATAGAATGCTAGATTTCTGATTTAAAAAAATAGATACGCAACAAACAACAGAGGTTTACTGTATAGCACATGGAAGTATAGTCAGTATGTTATAATAACCCGTAATGGAAAATAATCTGAAAAAATAATATATGTTCAACCAAATCACGTTGAAGCATTGTTAAGTCAGCTATACTTAAATAAAATATATACATTAAGGAAAAAAACCTGAAAAAAAAGAAAAGGTTGAGAAGCACCCGTTTTGACCAACCTCCTTATCTCTCAGATAAGAGAACAGGTTATGTGATGTCAGGTGACGGCTGTTTGTGGGCGAAACTGTGTCTGGAAGGCAGTGCTTCTGGCCACGTGTCAGCGGCCACGTGTCCGCGATCGGTCCGTGGCCCCGGAGCTGCTGTCCCTGCCTGGAAACCCTCCCCGCGACAGATTAAATTTCTTAAGTATTCAGACAAAGGTAAGGAGCAAGAAAGAGTGCTGGAAGCTAGAGGGAGGGAAAAGTTTTGTTCTGCAAAACAAAAACTTTTAAACAACAGGTGGAACTGTTCAACCAGAGAAAATGTTTGGGAGTGTTTGAAATCGTAAAAAAAAAATTTACAGTACGTTCAGGCGGAGGCTGGGTGCCTACCCTTGATAATCTCCCGCGGTCCTTTTCAGACTTCCAACGTGGAGAGCGGTTCACGCGTCTGCATCCTCAGAAGACTGCTCCCGAGCGCAGCGCTTCGCGCTCCTCGTTAACAAGCGGGCGTTAAGGAGAGAAGGCGGAACGCGGTTTCTGACCGTTCGCCGTTCCCACTGCTGACCACTTGGGGGCGCACGAGCCTCCCTGTGACCCGAGACGGGACGGCGACCCCGGATCGCGGGCTGCAGGGACGCGGACCGACGGCGGAGACCGGGGCGGGGCGAGGGAGCAAGCCGGCCTCCCGCCGCAGACCGCCGTCCCGGGAGGCGCACCGAGATCGCGGCCGAATTCTGCTAGGACTATGAAGAAAACCAATTTTTCAAATATGGATACTTTTAAAAGCCTTTACAGAATTTGTTACAATACTGTTCCTGTTTCATGTTTTGGTCGCTCGGTTCCTGGGCGGGGATGGAACCCACACTGCACGCTCCCACCCCCATGGAAAGGGGAAGTCTTAGCCACAGGAGGGAAACCCCAGAGCCAGGAAAATATTCACAGCATGTAATCTGGATGCAAAGCTCAGATTCTTTCCCTGAATGGGGAATTGACCCTTCGCCACCGCCGGTCCCATTTTTTGAGCTCCACCCTTAATCTGCGGGACATAGCGTTTGTCCCCGAGTAGGAAGGCGGACAGGAAAGAGGAAAGAAAGTGGAGGTGTGGAGGCGCGGGTGGGAAGACGGAGGGGCAGGGGGAAAACACGCCCAGCTTTCGGAAGGGAATACCCGCCGGGCAAGACTGAGGGCGGGAGGAGACGGGGGCGACAGCGGACGAGATGGGGGGATGGCATCACCGACGCGATGGACAGGAGTCTGAGTAAACTCCGGGAGTTGGTGATGGACAGGGAAGCCTGGCGTGCTGTGGTTCATGGGGTCGCAAAGAGTCGGACACAGCTGAGCGACTGAACTGAACTGAGCCACCTGGGGAAATCAGATAGGAAATAACAGCTTAAGGTTTCCAGTACAAACATCTTCCTCTTACACCTCTGCTCCACAGGAGACGACGAATCAGCCGTTCCTCCTCTGGCAACAGGCCTCACAGCAAACTGGAAAGCTGTAATATCTCTGATTCATCCCCTAGAGAAGCAGTAACTTTGCAAAGGCGTCCACACGGTGGGTGGCAGGTGTTCTCACTGCACCACTGAACTGCGTACATTTCTGACGGATCCCCATGGCCGACATCATAAAATCAAAATTCTTCCCAGCCCACCCCACCCTGCCTCACCTCCAGTAATTTCCTTGAAGAACAGTCTTTCAGCTCCGACCCGCAGTTCCTGGACCATACACATTCCTTTACTTGGAATGCCCTTCCTCCAGCAGAATTAGCTCCCTCTCCCACCTGTCGGTTAGCTTCCCAGTTGGCGCTAGTCGTAAAGAACTCGCTTGCCGATGCAGAAGACACAAGAGATGCACGTTCAGTCCCCACGTCGGGAAGATCCCTCAGAGAAGGGCATGGCAACCCACA
Organism: Alces alces; assembly: GCA_015832495.2. Lineage (NCBI taxonomy): Eukaryota > Metazoa > Chordata > Mammalia > Artiodactyla > Cervidae > Alces > Alces alces. The sequence goes on from JADEYB020000034.1 coordinate 76,395,135, forward strand.
CCAGTATTCTTGCCTGGAGAATGCCAAGGACAGAGGAGCCTGGTGGGCTACAGTCCATGGGGCCGCAAAGAGTTGAACACGACTGAAGTGACTGGTTGGAAGAGGGTGTTTGCTATGACCAGTGCGTTCTCTTGGCAGAACTCTATTAGCCTTTGCCCTGCTTCATTCTGTACTCCAAGGCCAAATTTGCCTGTTACTGCAGGTATTTCTTGACTTCCTATTTTTGCATTCCAGTCCCCTATAATGAAAAGGACATCTTTTTTGAGTGTTAGCTCTAGAAGGTCTTGTAGCTCTTCATAGAACCGTTCAACTTCAGCTTCTTCAGTATTACTGGTTGGGGCATAGACTTGGATTACTGTGATATTGAATGGTTTGCTTTGGAAATGAACAGAGATCATTCTGTCGTTTTTCAGATTGTACCCAAGTACTGCATTTTGGACTCTTTTGTGGACTCTGATGGCTACTCCATTTCTTCTAAGGGATTCTTGCCCACAGTAGTAGATGTAATGGTAATCTGAGTTAAATTCACCCATTCCAGTCCATTTTAGTTCTCTGATTCCTGAAATGTCAATGTTCAATCCTGCCATCACCTGTTTGACCACTTCCAATTTACCTTGATTCATGGACCTAACATTCCAGGTTCCTATGCAATATTGCTCTTTACGGCATCAGACTTTACTTCCATCACCAGTCACATCCACAACTGGGTGTTGTTTTTGCTTTGGCTCCATCTCTTCATTCTTTCTGGAGTTATTTCTCAGCTGATATGAACAAAGCTAGTGGACGTGATGGAATTCCAGTTAAGCTATTTCAAATCCTAAAAGATGATGCTGTGAAAGTGCTGCACTCAATATGCCAGCAAACTTGGAAGACTCAGCAGTGGCCACAGGACTGGAAAAGGTCAGTTTTCGTTCCAATCCCAAAGAAAGGCAATGCCAAAGAATGTTCAAAATACCACACAATTGCACTCATCTCACACACTAGCAAAGTAATGCTCAAAATCCTCCGAGCCAGGCTTCAACAGTACCTGAACTGTGAACTTCCAGATGTTCAAGCTGGATTTAGAAAAGACAGAGGAACCCGAGATCAAATTGCCAACATCTGTTGGATCATTGAGAAAGCAAGAGAGTTCCAGAAAAACATCTACTTCTACTTTATTGACTACGCCAAAGCCTTTGACTGTGTGGATCACAACAAACT
>JADEYB020000034.1:76397098-76499168 GCA_015832495.2 Alces alces
GAAAGCTGAGCAGTGAAGAACTGATGCTTTTGACCTGTGGTGTTGGAGAAGACTCTTGAGAGTCCCTGGGACTGCAAGGAGATCCAACCAGTCTGTCCTAAAGGAAATCAGTCCTGAAAGTTCATTGGAAGGACTGATGTTGAAAGCTGAAACTCCAATACTTTGGCCACCTTATGTGAAGAACTGACTCACTGTAAAAGACCCTGATGCTGGGAAAGATTGAAGGCAGGAGGAGAAGGGGATGACAGAGGATGAGATGGTTGGATGGCATCACCGACTCGATGGACATGAGTTTGAGTAAACTGCAGGAGTTGGTGACGGACAGGGAAACCCTGCGTGCTGCAGCCCACGGGGTCGCAGAGAGTCGGACACGACTGAGCGCCTGCACCGAGGCGGGCCCGCCCCTCGGCCCGGGCGCGGGCCCTTTAAGGGCGGGGCGCGGCCCAGGTGAGGGCGGGCCGCCGGTCGGAGCCGCGCCCCCGGAGCCGCGTCGGGAGCGCGGGCGGGCCTCGCGGGGCCGCGGACGCTCCTCTTCGCCCGGCCACCGCCTCTTCCGGCCGCTCACCTGGGCCCCGGCCCCGGCACCAGGATGAAGGACCGGCTGGAGCAGCTGAAGGCCGTGAGTCCGGGGGCGGGCGGGGTCTTCCTCCGGCCCCGCGTCCAGGCCTGCGCTCCCCGAGCCGGACGCACGGAGCCCCCGTCGCCGGGTCGCCTGCCGCCGGGTCGCCAGGCTGCGCTCTCCCTGGACGCCACCCCCCGCCGCCCCCCCCGCTCCCCGCACGGCTGGACGGCGTCTGTCGAGAGCTGGGGTCCGCGGGGGCGTCCAGAGGGACTCCCCGTGAAGGTCGGGGGCGCGCACCGCCTGCCCGCCGCTGCCGGGCGCTGCGCCCGGACCCGCCTCCTCCGGGCGCCCCCTAGTCTCTCTCCCCTTGAGGGGAGCTGAGCCCGCTGCCCTCGCCCTCGAGAGAGCAGCTCCCGTGGGCGACCGCCTGACCGTGAGCTGATCTGGTCCAGCGGATGTTCAGCGCCTCGGCATCCAGCTGTCTGTAATTATTAATCCCCCCGCCCGCGCCCCCTATCCTTGGGACGGCTGTGATCGGGCCCAAGGATCTGAAGGGAGTCCGCTTCCAGCCCTGCTGCGTAAAATCGGTGAAACCTTCGGCAACCTACTGTTTTGAACTTGTTTCCTTATCTGTGTAAGGAAGGTTAATGGTACCCTAGAGATTTGTGTTGAGATCGGATGATGTAATCGGGCTTAGTATAGAGAAGGGGTAAAGCATGGGTATTTACGTGCAATATTCATTGACTCATTGAATAAATAATTACTGATGTTCTCTATGGGGCAAACCCAGTGCTCAGCCTTGGGGATTGGGTCACTCAGGCTCTGTCTTAGGGGAATTTAAGATCTAGCCCCTGATGCAACGTCGTCCCATCTAGTTGGGAGCTTGTCAGAGGCGCGGCCGCTTAGGCCTCCCTCCAGAGCAAGGGAATCAGAATCTGATTATCCATAAATCTCTCCAGGTGATCATGCGCACACTGAAGTCTGAGCAACAGGGGTCTGGATAGAGCTGGGGTTGCCTCCCTGCTCCACTGCTTACCAGCTGTGCCCGTGACCTTGGCGCCTAAGTGTTGTCATCTGTAAAATGGGTAGCCCTCAGGACTAAACCCAGGAGAGCAGGCACAGCCCTTAGTATGGTGCGTGGCGCACCCGGGACTAAGCCTGGTGAATCTCACACTAGTCACTGTAAGATCTCTTCGGAAAAATAAAGCCTTGGGCTAGCGTGAAGGAGTGCTGGGCTGATGTCAGAGTTGTTTTCTTTCCCCGCCCTTGTCTGAGCTGAGACCTTCCTGACCCTTCCACCCGCTCCTAGTAGGATTGCGTTGGAGGCAGGGGAGGGGATGTGACCGAGGCCAGGGGACGGTCAGTAGTGGAGGGAGTCAGCCTCCCTGTTGCCTCCAAACATCCCTGAAATGACAGAACAGAAGTGGCTGCCTCTGTTTGTAAAGAGGAGGAGACTAGAGCTCAGCCTGGGAAGGACGGATGCCCCGGGTCACGGGGCGGACGGGAGCCGATCCAGGGAGGAGCCAGGCTCCTGAGCCCTTGCCCCGGAGGCAGAGAGCAAGGCAGAGCCTGTTGTTGAAGACCTGCCGGTCCAGCACAGCGGGCGGTCATGGCGCGGTGCAGGAGAGGCTGTGTCCTTCCTTACGTGAGGAAGTCCATTTCCAGGGCGAGATGCGCTTTCAGCAGACAGCAGAGAGCCTCAGCTGAGCTCTGAGGCCCAAGTAGGAATTCAGATTGTTGGAGGGAACCCAAGCAAGTGCCATTGGTTCTCCGAGCCTCAGTGTTACCGTCTGTAAAATGGCGCCAATGCTGCGTCTCTCCCTTTTCCTCATGGGAGCGCGGCAGAAGGGAGACTGTAGACGGAGCGGTGAGGCTGGGGGCGCGGCCTCGTGGAGCAGGGAGACGGATGACCGCGCCGTGCAGAGAGGACCGGCTTGGGTCAGGAGGTTCTGACTGTGGCTTGCTACCTGCGCGCCTGCTCCTTCGTGTCACTGCGCCTCGCTGCTCCTCTCACCCCGCTTTGTAACAGGGAGTTCGGTGGGTTTCCAAGCCCCTTCCAGCAACACTAACGCTTTCCTTGAAGACTGCTGTTAAGGTTTAGCTGGGTTTTGGCTTCTAGCTCACCTCCCCGAGCCAGCCCCCCCTACCCCCGGAGAGAGAGAGAGAGCGAGCCCCTTCACTGGCGACACTGTTAGCATCTTCACTCTCATTCCTTTTGTCATGGTTTGCTAACCTGCTCAAAGCCCGTTTCACCGGGAGCGGCAGTGTGATCTCTGTTTGCGGGGATCTTTCTAAACCCTGGGGCCAGCGGAGCGTGAACTGCCCCCAGACAGCGGAAGCGCGTCCTGTGCGGGGGTGTTAGTGCTGCTCCTGTGGGTGGAAGGAGAATAGTGAGGCCTGGAGGCTGATGGGCAGACGTGATGACTCTAGAAGGCACTTTTTTTTTTCCTTCATTTAGTTGCTTATTTACTGACTGTGCTGGGCCTTGGTGGCCGCTGGAGCGCTCCCGGAGCTGCGAGCGGCGGCCCCTCTCCCGCTGTGGTCCGGGCTTCTCTCCTTGCAGACCGTGCGCTCCAGTGGCCGCAGCGCGGGGTCAGCATTGCGACTCCCTGGCTTCTAGAACACGGGCTCCGTAGAGGCGGTGCGCGGGCTTCCTTGCTCTGAGGCCTGTGGGATCTTCTGGATCAGGGATGGAACCTGTGTCTCCGGCATTGGCAGGTGGATTGTTTACCCCGGAGCCACTCAGGGAAGCCCTGTCAAGGCATTTGTGATAGTCAGAGCTGCCCAAGGCGGGGCCAGGCTGGTGGGACCTGGGAGGAAGGCTTGGTGGGATGTTGACTGTTGTAGGAATTTGAGCCCCTCTTGGAGACGTGGGCAGCCCAGGAGGACGTTCAAAGTCTCCATCACCCCTGAGGGTGTGTGTTTCTAAAAGTGCTTCACTGGGAGCCTGTTGCAAGCACTCTGGAACCCAAGGTCTCAGAGTTGGTGTAAAGTGGATCACCGCACCCTCCCCTCAGGGTCATTGAGGGTGAAATGAGATAATCCCTGATAATCACCCATCTCAGTCAACTCAAGTTCCCCAAACGGACGGGCTGGGAGCAGCACCATCCCTGAAGGGCGCCCCTTCCTGCTGCCGCGGTCACCTGCTGCAACTCATCCGCCTCTTGCCCTTCTCCTCCGGGCAGGCCGGCCCAGAAGCCTGCCCTTTGGTGACGTCAGGATGGCCGGGAGCTGTGGTGCCCACGCCCAGCCTGTCTCTCCAGGCGGTTCCCGCCAGGTCTCCTCCAAGTCCAGACCCAGCCTCTTGCCCCGCCCTGGTTTCACAAGGGAGGCACCCGTGAAACAGACCAATGATCCCGTCCTTGGGACAGAAAGAACACCTGCAAGACCCCGTGGGCCAGTCCCTGGCACTGGGGCTTTAGGGCCTGGGGGCTCTTCGCAGAAGTGATGCTTCCGCTTGGGTCCTTGTTGAGACTGGAGAGGCTCCTTAGTAGAAAGGCAAAGATCCTGGAATTTCTCACCCATTCTCCCTTTGGGCTTCACGGAGACACCATGATTGGTGCCTTTTAACCTCTGCCTGCCTCGTGAACTGCTGGGCATCCTGAGACGTAGAGTTTTTTATTTTTATCTTTGGCCATGCTCCAAGGCGTGTGGGATCTTATGAATAATAGATCCCCCACCGGGGATTGAACCCAGGTCACAGAGTGACAGCCCAGGTCTTAGCCCCTGGCCTGCCAGGGGATCTAGGCAGAGTCCTTTACAAAGTCCTGGTCTGAAAGAACACGTGGTCGTATAGGGAAAACAAAGGAATATGGTCCACGAAAGGCAAGCCTCCAGCATCAAATGGAAACAGTGGCAGCCTTTAATTTCCTGGGCTCCAAAATCACTGTGGACAGCGACTGCAGCCATGAACTTTAAAGATGCTAGCTCCTTGGAAGATAAGCTATGACCAACCTAGAGAACATATTAAAAAGCAGACATCACTTTGCTGACAAAGGTTCTTATAGTTGAAGCTATGGTTTTTCCAGTAGTCATGTATGGATGTGAGAGTTAGACCATATGGAAGGCTGAGTGCTGAAGAATTGATGCTTTTGGACTGTGGTGTTATAGAGGACTCTTGAGGGTCCCTTGGACTGCAAGGAGATCCAACCAGTCCATCCTAAAGGAGATCAGTCCTAGATGTTCATTGAAGGACTGATGCTGAAGCTGAAACTCCAATACTTTGGCCACCTGATGCGAAGAACTGACTCCTTGGAAAAGACCCTGACACTGGGAAAGATTGAGGGCGGGAGGAGAAGGGGACGACAGAGGATGAGATGGTTGGATGGCATCACTGACCCAATGGACATGAGTTTGAGTAAGCTCCGGGAGTTGGTGATGGACAGGGAGGCCTGGCGTGCTGCGATTCATGGGGTCGCAAAGAGTCGGACACGGCGGAGCGACTGAACAGCAGCAACATGAGAGTCGGTCACGCTCACAGAGAGGCAGCCGTGTGCGGAACGGAGGTCGCGGGCTTTGGACACGTGCCCACAGAGCTGGAAACTTCTTGGGGTTTACTGGATCTGCCACAGAGAGCCAATAAGGATGCGCTAATGAAATCGACTCCTGAGGTGCTAAAGACCAGACCGACTTATTCATTCTCTCTCTTTGCTCTTGTGTCCTGCAAGGCTTGTCCCTGGCCTCCTTCCGCATTTAGAGGTTCCCCACACGAGTTCCCCAAGAGTGTGGTCACAGCCATCAGAACAGGGGGCCGTGCTTCCCCTTTGAAGGTTTCTAATGGCTGTGGTTCTTTCCTGCCTCCCTATCTCCCTGGCCAGATTCGCTCCCTGAGAGAGCTGGCCCAGGGTTGGGAGTGCTGGCCCGGGGTTGGGAGCGCTGGCCCAGGGTTGGGAGCGCTGGCCCGGGGTTGGGAGAGCTGGCCCGGGGTTGGGAGAGCTGGTCCCAGGTTGGGAGCGCTGTCCGGGGTAAGCAGACGGTGGTGGAGCTGAGGTGGGAGTGACAGGGATTGCGAGGGATTACAGACCCAGCAGCCAGAGGTCAGAGAGAGAATGCGGGGCTGGAGGAAGGCGATTAGTTCTATTTTTACTCCCGTGGGTGGGGCCGGGGGAGACATGCTGTCTACCTTCCTTTCAGGGCTGCCTTCCCCTTTTGGCAAAATTCCTGCCTGTCTTCCCAGGCTTGCTCCTTACCGGTAACACTCCTGAAACACAGCCTGGGGCCTGCCCCCCTGCCTGCCAGCAGCCCTCCTGGGTTGCGCGTTGCTTTAGAGCAAAATATTTCTCTTCTATTGTCAGCGGGTTTTTTCCTTCCTTTTTTTCCCCTTACCATGGCGTGGGCTTGAAAGCACCTTCCGGCTGTCTTTATGAGTTGGACTCTCTGGTCTCCTAAGTCCTGCTGTCTCTCAGATCCACGGGCCTGTGACTTGTTGGTGTCCCCTCACCGTATCAATGGTCATTGATCGAGCTGCCGCTTACTGTTGGAAAGGGCGTGTGTGTGTCTAATCCTCTTCACCCTGCAAGGCAAGGTGGTGTTATATAGTCTTCCCATCTTACAGGGAATTGAGGCTCAGACTGGCTTGAGATTCGAGGGGTGAGATCAAGACTTGAACACGCCCTCCTTGTTTATCTGTCACACTGTCACTGACCGCCTCCCCAGCTGTACCGTTTGCCCCTTGACACCATGGCAGATGGGACCCGTACCCTTCCGCGTGGTACACCCTTGTCTGTCGACTGAGCAGTAACATCTTGGCCCTTACACACTCCTTATTCTTCACCGGGACTTACTCTTCCAGCTCCATCCCCTCTGGGTTAGTGAAACTTGACCCGCCTGAAGTGCTAATAAAGCCAGAGGTCGCTGGTTCCACCTTTAAGATGAGGATGGGTGAGTTCCAAGGCCCCTACCTGTACCTGAACTTCCAGCCCTGCTCCTCTTGGAGGGTTGTCCCCTTTCAAGAAGACCACGAAGGAGAGGATGTGGGCATCACGGTGAGAATCCCGCCACCTCCTTCCTCCCCGGGAACATCCTACACATCCCTGAAGGCTCAGCTCCAGTGTCCAGATCTGAGCTGACAGCATCCAGTAGGCCTTCCTGGAGCCTCCCCACGCTTTATTTTTGTTGATATGTAAAAGCAGCCACTGTTTTAGAAGCTGCCTGCCAGCGAAGTCCTCTGTGAGTCCAGACCACACTCCCACAGCCCAGGAAGCTGTAAACCTGTGGTTTTTCCAGTAGTCATGTATGAATATGAGTTAGACCGTAAGGAAGGCTGAGCATCGAAGAATTGATGCTTTCAAACTCTTCTGCTGGAGGAGACTCTTGAGAGTCCCTTGGATTGCAAGGAGATCCAACCAGTCCATCCTAAAGGAAATCAACCCTGAATATTCACTTTAAGGACTGATGCTGAAGCTGAAACTCCAATTCTTTGGCCACCTGATGCAAAGAGCTGACTCATTGGAAAAGACCCTGATGCTGGGAAAGATTGAAGGCAGGAGGAGAAGGGGACGACAGAGGATGAGATGGTTGGATGGCAACACTGACTCAGTGGACATGAGTTTGAGTAAACTCTGGGAGTTGGTGATGGACAGGGAGGCCTGGCGTGTTGCAGTCCAGGGGGTCGCAAAGCGCTGGACACGACTGAGCGACTGAACTGCCGCAGCAGATGAACTTGCTGGGAGGTTCAGCAGTCTCGAGGGGGCCTTATCTCCAGCGTTTTATATCAGGCCTCTTTGCAACTTCCTCCCCTCTCTGCTGTTGGGTCAGCCTGTTTCCTGGCTGGGCCATTTCCATGGCAACGTTCCTCTGTCTGTGTGTGGAAACTTGGGTGAGGCTCACCTCCCACCTAAAGAGATCAGTGGAGCATATACCGTCTGGGTTTGTTTAGCTGCCTGGGTCAGGGAACCCGCAGGATGGCAACAGGATTGCTTTTTGTGGAAATGCGTGTTTTATGCTGGACTAATTTTAGACTGACAGGTTACACAGAGTGCAGAGAGTCCCCGCCGGCCAGGTTTCCTCCGTTGTTAGCGTCTTAGGCTGTGATGGGACGTGTGTCTAAACTGAGAAACTGACCCTGGAACATCGCGAGTCACTCAACTCCAGACTTTCTCTGGATTCCACTCGTTTTCCCACGGGTGGTCCTGGCTCTCCTCTGGGGTCCCAGCCAGGATTGCACACTGCGTTGGGTTCTCTGTTTCCTCGGCGTCTCTGAGCTGTGACCGTTTCTCAGTCTTTTCATCCATCACGACCTCGTTGGCACAGCCTCTGTGTCAGCGCCTTGGACGTGTGTTTCTGGGGGACCAGGGCTGCATGCTGTGGTTGGGGGTGGCAGGTGCTGTTCAGATGCATCGCTCCAGGGTCACGGACCTCAGGGATCTGCGTCCAGTGACCCGCTCTCCTCCCGGCTCTGGCACTCAGCCTTCAGGTTCTGGGGAGGCTGCCTGGCATCTTTATGCTTTGGTTTTCTCACCTGTAAGGTGGAGAGGGCCCCAGAAGATTCTTGCAGAGATTAAACGCCTTGGTAAACTTAAGACCCATGTCTTAGGTCCTGGTCTTATTTTTATTTAGTTATTTTTTGACCACACACTGTGGGCAGCGGGATCTTACTTCCCTGCCCAGGGATCAAACCCGCAGCCCCTGCGCTGGATGTGCAGAGTCTTATCTACTGAACTACCAGGGAAGTCCCAGGCCCATGTTAGAGTCCTCGCGGTGGGCGCTCAGTAACTGCCAGCGTTCGTGGGCGTCCCTGGTGGCTCAGCTGGTGAGGAATCCGCCTGCAATGCGGGAGCCCTGGGTGGGGAAGATCCCCCGGAGAAGGGCAAGGCTACCCACTCCAGCGTTCTGGCCTGGAGAATCCCGTGGACTGTCCATGGGGTGGCACAGGGTTGACAGACTGAGCGACTTTCACAGCCTTTGGGTGCAGCGCCCTAGGAGCATCCTGAGGGGGAGGGCCCTGGGGGGCAGAGGCTGAAAGCAGGTTGTGGGGAGGCTGAGGCTGAGGGAGGCAGGCAGCGTAGGTTCCCTCCTCTTTCCTGTATCCTTGGCAGCTGGACGCCGAGGGCTGTGGGGCGCTGATGGGGCTGAGAGCAGGGGAGGAAGCCAGGGAGGCGTGGAGAAGCCTGGGGTCGGGGAGAGGAAGCCGAGGTTCACCTTTGAATCTCCGTGAATGCTCCTGGGGTGAGAGGACCAGCAGGGAGAAGGTGTGGCCTTCCCTCCCCAGATGCCCTCCCGCAGGCATCCTTTGCAGTTTCCTCAGGAGTCATCTTGCCAGCCATTCCCGGATGCTTCGTCTTCCCAGGCTCCGCCCCGTCCTCGCCTGGGTGTTCAGTTCCTTGGACTGAGAGCTGTCATCTCTGCCACGTGGTGACGGAACGGCCTGGGTGCCTCCCGTCTGAGACCATGAGAGCAGGGTGCCCAGTCTGGTGTGTGCTATTGGAGATGAGAGATGTTCAGTAAATGCCGCTGGCTGAGTGAGTGGACAGATGGACTGTGACTCCGGATGGGACCTTGTGGTGAATGAGAAGAATGTGTGGGCGAGGCCCTTGGTTTTGAGACCCCAGATCTTTGTCTGAAATAATCTACTTTGACCCAGGGGTTGGACCACGCGGGGGTCCATCTGTTCCTTATTGCCGCGTGTCTCTGGGTGAATTAACTTCCCTGGTCACAGATCACTGTATAGATGACGTCTGCGTGCGTGGTGTTTTGTTTCTCCTCCTTCCTCTCTTTGGATGAACTTCCGTCTCTCCTCACCACGCCTGCTCCATATCTTGCTCAAGTCCTGCCCAACAAAAGCAGAGGAATGAACGCAGCGTGTGCGGGTGAAGCCTTGATGATTTTTGTGTCCAACAAATGGAGTGCAGGAGCTTTTCAAGCTTCACAGATGATTAAAAAATACTGACCATGTGCTAACACACAAATAAAATGCTAAATTCTACAAAATATTAAGTCACATTGGACTTGTTCCCTGATGACAATATAATAAAGTTAGAAATGAACTATACAATAATAGCTCTCCTTAGGTTTACCCACTTTGAAGGTTTACATTCTTAATGTATTTAGAACTGACTCATTGGAAAAGACCCTGATGCTGGGAAAGATTGAAGGCAGGAGAAGGGGATGACAGAGGACGAGATGGTTGGATGGCATCACTGACTCAATGGACATGAGTTTGAGTAAACTCTGGGAGTTGGTGATGGACAGGGAGGCCTGGCGTGCTTCAATCCATGGGGTCGCAAAGAGTCGGACACGACTGAGCGACTGAACTGAACTGATTTAGAAAGTTTACTTACTTTTCTAAATAACTCATGGGTTCAAAAGCAACCAAGTGGAAATGACAACTGTTTAGAAATGAGTGATGAGTAGTAAAGGTCAGCATTTTTGAGAATTAGCAGAAGCAAAATTTACAGAGAGCTCTGTTCTTTAAATGCACATGTAGAGAGGTGACTTCATTCAAATGAATGTAGTCCATTCTAAGGGACGTGCTGTCACCTTCTGAGAATTGGCATTAGAGCTGCATCTTTAGCAGAAACTCAGGTTGGAGAAAACTGAAGTCTTGGGAGTTTAGTCTGTACCCACATTGCTCTAAACGCTTCACATGCATTCACTGATTTAATCCTCACAGCAGCTCCAGCAGATTACTCCTGCCGCACGCGGGGAGCTGAGTCTCGGGGAGGTTAGGCCACTCGCTCAAGGTCACATAGCTGGGTCTTCAGCGAGGCAGTCATCTATCTGTATCTCCGCACGTCTGTGGGCTTATGTACACTGGTATGTTTCTTTAAAAAATTAAAAATACTGTTTATTTGGCTGCCCCAGGCCTTAGTTGTGGCAGGTGGGATCTTTTAACGTGGCGTGCGAATTCTTAGTTGCAGCTTGTGGGGTCTGGCTCCCTGACCGGGGACCGGACCCAAGCCCCCAGTGTTGGGAGCTGAGAGTCTTAGCCACTGGACCGCCAGGGAAGCCCCTACACTGGAATCTTTTTCAGTCCTGCACGTAGATGTGTCCAGTTCAGTTTCATCGACGTTGCAGTGTCCCTGAAATAAGTGCAGGTGTGTTTCTGAGCTGGCCTGGGGAGGGTGTCTTCAGGCAGTGTGGAGGGTGAGAGCCGGGAACCCTGCATTTGAGCCCTCACTGCTCCTTATCAGCAGGGTCACCTGGGACGAGCCATTTAACCACATGAAGTAGTCGTCTCGGCTGTAAAGGGGTGTCATCCGTGTCCCTCCTGGGGTTGCCGTGAGAAGCAAATATTATGTTTGAAACCATGAGAGTGCTTGCAACAAAATACCCTTCTTATCGTCGTGACGGTGGAACGCCTGGAGCTCGGTCAGCTGGGGCTTTGGGGCTTGTCCAGTTGTCCAGGGACTTGGTGGCCTTGGGCTAATCTGGTGATGAGTTTATTCCTCAATGTCTTCATTTCCAAATGGGGCCAGTTCTTGCCTCAGACTGTTCAGCCAGAACCACGTCTTGAAAGTGAGCGCGTGAGGCTCACCCAGGATGCCGCTTCGTTTCCTCTTGATTCATCGGGCAGGGTGTTAGGAAGAGGCAGAAAGGGGAACGTCCCCTTCGGGAGGGTTTCGGTTTAGGAGGGCGAAGGAGCATTGATGAAAGTCCCTCCGACTCTCAGATGGGGAACAGGGAGCCCTGAGTGCCTGCTGAGAGCTGACACTTACTCAGACTTTCTGGCTTCTCATTGGAGAAGAGAGACTGGAAAAGCCAGACGCTGGGCCCAGGCAGGGGTGTGGGTGTGTGTGTTTGGAGGCCTTGGATGTGATGGTATTTGTCCTTGGCAATCCACAACCCCTCATCCTGGAAAGGAGGCTGGGGGGGGAGGTAGGCATTAGGGACAAGGAGAATCACATGTCCTTGTCTCTTTGAACCAGATTCAGTGGGTGAAGATCTGGGTCTGTAAACAGGAGTCTCCCAAGCAGAGAGCTCTTTCCACGCGGAGAGGAGGAAGCAACCGGAGGGCCCGACCCGCCGACCACGGTCCTTTCCCAGCGGGGACATTGGGCCCAGACGCGCCTCCCCAGGCCGGACTGCTGGTCCCCCCCCTTTCTGTTATCATCTCCTTCACCCTGAACCTTTCCCGAGGGCTCCCGAGTCTCCCTTGGCCTGACACCCGCTGCGAGAGGGGCATCAGAGAGCCCGTAAACAGAGAGCTCTGCGCTTGGGGTGGCCTTTTCGCCTGTCTCTTTGTCCCTTCCCCCTTGACGCCCTGACTTGTAAGGACCCTTCAGGAATTGCTGATGGTTTGGATGTGCACTCAGTCATGCTTTGCCCCGGAAAGGAGGGAGGGGACCCCGTGTTCTTTCCCTTTCCTCTAGAAGGCTCCGTTCACGTGCTCTGGTGGGGCTCCTGCTGGCCGAGCATGCCTCTTTCTCTCCTCTCTTTCTTCCTTTTTCTCTCTTGCCAAGAGGCCTCGTTCTGAAAGTGACATCGTGTGTTCAACCTCAGCGTAAAGAGCAGAGGAAGGTGGAGCTCTGCAGCTGGAAGAGGGGGTGCAGGCTTGACTCTCCCCGCCCCGAATTCCCTGGGGGGTTTCTGAGGAGTCCCCGAGATCTCCTGGGGGTCCCCAGAGTCGCACGAAAGCTAAGCTCCTTACTTGGTGAGAAAACCGAGGCTTAGTGGGGACCAGCGCCGGCCCGAGGCCCCCACAGCGCCCTGTCCCAGCCCCACTTTCAGCCGTAGGGTGGTGGCCACCTAGCACCCCCCAGGGGCTCCTCAGGTGGCAAACCCGCCAAGCAGGAGACGCGGGTTCGATCCCTGGGTCGGGAAGAGCCCCTGGAGAAGGCCATGGCAACCCTCTCCAGCGTCCTTGCCTGAGAATCCCATGGACAGAGGAGCCCGGTGAGCTACGGTCCAGTCCACGGGGTGGCAGAGACGGACACGCCTGAGCGCCTGAACTGACACGGGCTGTGCGGGTGGGAAACGACCCTCCGAGAGGAGCCGGTGAGGGGGCCCGCAGGCTGAGCCCGACAGAGAAGGCAGCTGAGACGCGCTCAGGCCGGCAGTGGGATTGCACGTTGCGCTGAGTCCTGGGTCTGTGCCCCCTCCCACTGTGCAGAGAGGGCGGCACGGCCCTGCCGTGCCCAGGGGCTGGGGCCCGGGCGAGGGGCGAGGGGTGGGGGACGGAGGTGGGCTCCGTGCGGCTGAGGCAGGCGAGGGGCAGGAGTCCGGGAAGAGGAAGCAGGTGGCGGGTGCGTGGTGCTGGCAGGCGTTCTCAGCTGTTGCCACATGCCTCGATAAAGATGCCCGGTGCCCTTCAGGGCGGTGCGCAGTCCCGGCGGCCGGAGATCAGGCGCATCACGTGCTTTGCTGGCCCTGGGGCTCCCGAGGCCCCGAGGCCCCTTGACAGCGCCCATGCGTCTGAGGGGAAGGGCCCCCGCCCAGGATCGGGAGGGTCTGTTCTCAGGGAAACCCTGATGCCAGTGTCACGGGGCTCCGATGACCTGGGCTGAGGGCCGCTTCCTGGAATTGTCTCATCTGGACTGAACTTTCCTGCTCTCGCTGCAGTTTCTGGGGGCAGCTCGCTGCAGTGGGAAGAACTGTAGGAAAAACTTCCCGTCCTGGGCAGATGGGAGTCAAGGGACCTGGATTCTATTCCTGGCTCTTCCCATAACTCATGATTTGGTCTTGGGCTTTGGTGTACCCATCTCTTAAGTGAGAGAATTTGATGATAGAATCTGCAGGGTTACTTTCAGCTCTAATGTTCTATGTCTTTTTTTGTGGTTCTTTCCTGTTGAAGAGTACTTAGGTCCAGATGAAAGCTGTGGCGATGACTCTGCTAGATCTTGTGTATAGTTGCTTTATTGAGACGTTACCATGTACCAGTATCTTGGCCATCTGATGCAGACAGCTGACTCACTGGAAAAGTCCCTGATGTTGGGAAAGATTGAGGGCAGAAGAAGAGGGCATCAGAGGATGAGATGGCTGGATGGCATCACTGATGCACGGGACATGAACTTTGGGAGATGGTGAGGGACACAGAGGCCTGGCATGCTGCAGTCCATGGGGTCACGAAGGGTCAGACACGACTGAGCGGCTGAACAACAGCCATGTGCTGTTCATCATGTGAGGACGTTAAAGCGATTGCCTTATTTAATCCTCACAAAAGCCCTGGTGGACACTGTTGCTCCTGTTTTGTAGGTAAGGAAATTGAGGCTCAGAGATGTTGAGCCAAGTAAATCAGCAGTCACTGAGCCTCAGTGACTAGCATGGGGGGCTTTCCCAGGTGGCTCAGTGGTAAAGATTCCAAACCTGCAGGAGATGCGGGTTTGATCCCTGGGTGGGGAAGATGCCCTGGAGAAGGGCATTGCAGCCCACTCCAGTGCTCGCGCCTGGAGGATCCCATGGACAGAGGAGCCTCGCGGGCTACAGTCCACGGGGTCACAAAGAATCAGACACGACTGCGCACGCGCGCACGACCAACGTGAGGTGGAGTCGCTCACGGACTGGGGGTCCTGCTGCTGCAGAAGTGACCTTGACCTTGACCGAGCCTTGATGTGAGCCCTCGCTGTCCGTTTAGACTGCACGCCCTTACGACTAGGTGTGGGGAAGCTGACCCTCCCTAGGCACTGCTGGTGCCACGGGCGGCCTCCCGCGGGTGAGCTCTTCCAAGCCTCCCGAGAGTCACAGGCTGTGTCTGTCATGGCCACTTAGCAGTAGAAAAACTCGGAGCAGTCAGAGAACTTGTTGGAGGCCTCACACCAGGTAAGTGAAATGACAGGCTTTGAATCGCAGCTGTGGGTGACCCAAGGCTTCCTTCTTTCCCCAGTTCGCGCAGCGTCTCATTGGAGGTGCCTGCTCCAACCCAGCAGGTGGGGAGTCCCTGTCCGAAGGCCGGGGCTCTCGTGCGTATCATGGGGGACAGCTCATGCCTGCCTCCATGCTCCAGAACATAGTTGTTCCCAGCTTCCAGAAACTTCTCTGAGTCCATCCATGATGTAGCCTCACCTCACTTCCTTAGTGCATTTGCCTGTTTGAATGAAACTGGGCACACTCGTGTGTCTTGTGTGTGAGTTACGTGTGTATTCACAAACCTGGGGTGTTTCCCCTCAGTGGGGGTCTCTGTAACACCTCCAAAAGAGGGACGTCTCAACAGGGGTGTACTGAGTCGCCTTCCTGCAGGAAGGTTGGGTTCCTGTTTCCTAGCGAGGGTCTTGGAGGTCCTTCTTGGGAGATGGAGCCCCTTGGGAGTCCACTGAGAGGCCCAGGTATTGATGATAGTTGGTAAAAGCAGCATTTTATCTCAAGGTTTAAAAACTGCTGGGTGGATCCAGGCTGCTGGTCTCGGTGGGAGTACTAAACTCAATCGATTCAGTTTTCCTTACCTTTCAGCATATGGTGTGTGCCCGCTATACATTCGGAATAGGTTAATTAACGACAAGTACTAGTCATTTCAGGGCTTCCCTGGTGGCTCAGCCGTAAAGAATCTGCCTGCAACGCAGGAGCCAAGGGTTCGATCCCTGGGTTGGGCAGATCCCCCGGACAAGGAAATGGCAACCAGCTCCAGTATCCTTGCCTGGAGAATTCCATGGACAGAGGAGGCTGGTGGGCTAGTCTGTGGGGTTGCAAGAGTTGGATACAGCTTAGCGATTAAACCACTACCACCACAAGATGCTTTTGAACTGTGGTGTCGGAGAAGACTCTTGAGAGTCCCTTGGACTGCAAGGAGATCCAACCAATCCATCCTAAAGGAGATCAGTCCTGGGTGTTCATTGGAAGGACTGATGTTGAAGCTGAAACTCCAATACTTTGGCCACCTCATTGAAGAGCTGACTCATTGGAAAAGACCCTGATGCTGGGAGGGATTGGGGGCAGGAGGAGAAGGGGATGATAGAGGATGAGATGGCTGGATGGCATCACCGACTGGATGGACCTGAGTTTGAGTAAATTCCGGGAGTTGGTGATGGACAGGGAGGCCTGACGTGCTGCGATTCATGGGGTCGCAGAGAGTCGGACACGACTGAGCGACTGAACTGAACTGAACCACAAGTCATTTCATTTTTTTTTTCTTTCTCTTTGGCCTTGCCATGTGGCCTGCGAGATCTTCTCTGACCAGGGACTGAACGCGTGCCCGCTGTGTTGGGAGCTCAGAGTCTTAACCACTGGACCACCAGGGAAGTCCAAGTACGAGTCATTTTAATTGCAAGTGACAGAAGCTTCTGGCTAAACAAGTAAAAAGCAGCATTGCAAGAGTGCTGTTCAAAGAAGACTGCGGAAGATCTGTAGAGCTTGCTCTGAGCCGAGGAGTGGCTTAGGGAAGGCGGAAATGAGGGTAGCATCTCTGTTGGGTGTTGCTAGAGGGCGATTTGGTTCTGTTCATTTGACCATTCAGAATCCTCAGGGAGCCCGCGTGGGGACTGATAACTTTCCCAGAATCATGTGGGGAAGGTGGAGGTCAGGTACCTTCCCAAAGGAAGGTGTTCTGGGCAGGCACACACTCCAAGTGTCCTCTCTAGGCAAATCCCAAGGCAGCCCTGACCCTCTGGGAGTTCAGGTCCGTGGGGAAGGATCGGTAGGGAAGGGATGATTAATGGTGGGTGGGGTGGGACTGAAGGGGGTTTGCATGGGATGCACTGGGAGCTCAGGGAGGTTTTAAATTTTGCAGGCGGTGGGGACTGGGGAGTGTCAGATCAGGGAGACAGAGAAGTTTGTTCAGGATTGAATTTTAAAGGCTGAATGAAATTTTGCCAGCTGGACAAATGCGTTTCAGGAAGAAGTCCTCGGATGACAGTTCGACGAGATGAAAACGTGGTGTGTCCAGAAACATGTTGGGGTTCTCAGTGCCTGGCCCAGAGGGGTTCCCAGCGCCTGGCCTGGAGACGCATCATGGAGAAGATAGACATGTATACCTACGGCTGATTGATGTAGCGGTTTGACGGAAAACAACAAAATTCTGTAAAACAATTATCCTTCAATTAAAAGAAAGAAATGTGAGTGGGAGCCAGATCTTAGGGGGCCCGTGTACTCTGTTAGGCTTTGGGACATTTTTTTTGTCCCCTTAGGCCATTTTGGGGGCATTTCCCCCTTTTTTATTTTCCTTTTCTTGAGCACAAAATCTTAAAGAATACTGAAGGAGGTGACAGTACCTGATCAAACAGTATCTAAATGCCCAGTAGTGCTTAACTGTACTCTTAAGGGATGAATTTGGTTTCAGGAAAGGGCCTGGGATTCTCTAGGTAGGAAGCATCCTACCTGGGCACAGGCCCACTAGGTTTTGGGCGTTTTAATCCTGGGAAGTGAACTCTCATGAGCTCAGGCCCAAGTGTCAGGAAGCTGCCTGTGGGGCCAGAGCGGCGTCCTCGATGTCTACGCCCTTGCACGAAGCTGACCGTGGGGTCGCTGAAGGCTGCAGACACGCCAGGGAACGAGGTGGGGGCGCTCGGTCCGCACCTGTGTCCACCTTTCTGCGACCCCAGGGACTGCAGCCCACCAGGCTCCTCTGTTCACGGGTTTTTTCAGGCAGGAATGCTGGAATGGGTTTCCGTTTCCTCCTCCAGTGGATCTTCCCCACCCAGGGATTGAACCCGGGTCTCTTTCATTGCAGGCAGATTCTTTACCCACCGAGCTCTTGGGGAAGCCTGAGATGAGGGGGTCGGCAGTCAGAGGCGGCTCCCCCAGATTTCAGGGGAAGTTCTGGGAACTCCATCAGCCGTAGCCCATTCCCGGGATGGCAGCTGGGGAGGGAACGGGCCCCTGGCAGCCTCGCCTCCCCATGGAGTCCCGTGTTGAGAGTGGCATGTCTTGTCTTAGGAGGCCCCAGGCCCCTGAAGTGGGCGGAGAAGCCGGTGTCGAGGTTCACCCCCTGGCCGCCTCCACCCCGGCAGCGCCTTCTCCCCCGTGCCTGGAGATGGGGTGCTGTGTGCACCGCAGCAGCCGGGGGACGTCTGGGAAGAACGCAGGAGCCGCTCGGGCCCTTTGGCGGGTGGGAACGGGGGCGCTTCCTTTCGCTGCCGCGTCATGGTCCTGCGGAGGTGGCTGAATGAGGTTCAGAAAGCTGGGGTCGCAGCGGGTGCTGGAGGCGGCGGGGAGGGCTGCTTGTTTCCTGTGAACACAGCTCTGACCGGGAGCGCTCGCGGTGCGGCTTCCTTTACAACAGGTAGTTGCTGAAAACAGGAAAAGGTTTGCTCCCACCGTGAGGATTTGAAGCTGGTGCTTTGGAGGAATCGGGACTGTTCTAATATGTGTCCCCGGTAGGGTAGGTCATGCACCTGAACATCGTGGAGAACAGGTTAGAAACACGGGATCCAGACCCAAAGGATGGGCTGGAGTCTGCTTGTCTCCAACACTTTAGCTGCGTGGTTTTGGCCAAGTTACTTAACCTGTTTTAGGGTCTCCAACTGGAATGTTATAGTAACAGCACCAATACCATCATTACCACCCCCCCCAAAAACCATAATGTTTATTAAGTACTTACAGTATGCCAGGCACTGTGTGAAAGTGTTTTATATTCATCATCTCATTTATTTATTTTTTATCTCATTTATTTTGTAAACCTGTGATTTATGTGGTGGTATGATTAGCCCTTTATAGATGAGGAAACCTGGAGTCAATTGATTGATTGGTATTTTTCTTTTTTTTCTCTCTATTTAATTGAAAGGCAGTTATGTCTAACTCTTTGTGATCCCATGGACTGTACAGTACAGTCCATGGAATTCTCCAGACCAGAATATTGGAGTGGGTACCCTGTCCCTTCTCTAGGGGATCTTCCCAACCCAGGAATCGAACTGGGGTCTCTCGCACTGCGGGCAGATTCTTTCCCAGCTGAGCCACCAGGGAAGCCCAAGAATACTGGAGTGGGCAGCCGATCCCTTCTCCAGCTGATCTTTCCGACCCAGGAGTCGAGCCGGGGTCTCCTGCATTTCAGGTGGATCCTTCACCAGCTGAGCTCCCTGTAGTTGAATTACGGTGTTGCATTAATTTCTGGTGCAGAGGGGCGATTCAGCTACACACACGTACATTTTTGGGGGGAGCTGGGATTTAAGCTCAGAGCACACGGGAGGCTGTCACAGAGCTCTTCCGAGGTTTGAAGGTCGTGTGTGAGACGCGCTGCAGATACAGCTCCTGCTGCGTAGCGCGCGCTCGGCGCTCTTGGTGTTTCTGGGTCTCACCCCGTCCTTTTCGTCCCTCACAGAAGCAGCTGACGCAGGATGACGACGCCGACGAGGTCGAGATCGCTGTTGACAACACAGCTTTCATGGACGAGTTCTTCTCCGAGGTGGGTGCCCTTCCGCTGTGTTTCTTCTGAATGGACGTAAGGAGACACAGCTTCCTCAGGCAAGAATAAAGCCCACAGGTCTTTCAGGGGCAGCAGAGGAAAGCATTTTGCTGGGGTGGGGAGCCCGACTGAGGGGCTGTGAGGAGAGCCTCCTATTACTGGGGAGGACGTGGACTTCTAATCTTACTGAGAACCCAGCAGAAGGTACACTATATACATCAAAGAGATGCTGGTAAAGTCTTACGCTCATGATTACATTTTCATGATATCCTGTCTTGCCTACAGTACAGGATTTAGATAGAGAACTAACCCAGGGGACCTAGCCACGATTGTAAGAAAAAGAAAAAAAATGCATTTCATTGTCTTTTTAGGCCTCTAATTGGGATAGATCAGAATTGTTGTTACCAAAACTTCAGTCCCTTTGATTTAATTCTGGTAATAACTCACAAACCAAGAAACCGCCAGTTTATGTTTTTTGAAATTCAGCAGAGGCAGAGATGGGTGGCCTGTGTGTACAGATTCACATGGTCTTTGAGATAGAGGGTCCTGCTGTGGGAGACGTGAGTGATGGGGAGCTTGGGTTCGCCTCAGCCCTGGGCACTCCCCCTGGCAGTCCGGTGGTTAAGACTTTACCTTCCAGCACAGTGGAGCTGGGTTTGCTCTCCTGTCGGGGGGGTGGGGACCTAAGATCCGACATGCTCCATGACTAAAAAACCGAAACATGAAACAGAAGCAGTATTGTAACAAATTCAATAAAGACTTTAAAAATGAATGACCCCCAAAAAAAAAAAAAACCCTCAGCTCTGTTCCCGACATCTGCCGTTCTTATGAACATTCCTTCACAGGCTTGCTTGCTTCATCTGTACATTGGGATTGAAATATAATTCCCCAAAGGACTGTTAGGAGGATTAAACGGGTTCGTGTTTCTGAAAGGTTCATGGAGCACCTGCCATCCACGTGTTTCACCAAAGGCGGCCAGCCCAGCCCGCGCTGCCACCACACTGCGCTCTCTCTGTTCAGGCTTCCCTGCTGTGCCTGGAGAGGTGCCCTGCCCCCTCTACAGGGCGGGTGTGGGTGGGGGGCCACTCACCGGGGAGGGTCGGAGCGGGCTTCGGGGTGAGCCTGAGCCTGCGCATGCCCGACCGGGAAGTTGGCCCTTCCCGTGGGTGGGCCCGTCCCTTTGCTGGAGGAGTCATAATGAGATCAGATGG
Source organism: Alces alces (assembly GCA_015832495.2). Lineage (NCBI taxonomy): Eukaryota > Metazoa > Chordata > Mammalia > Artiodactyla > Cervidae > Alces > Alces alces. The sequence goes on from JADEYB020000034.1 coordinate 76,417,077, forward strand.
TGCTTGAGTTATTTATGAGGCCCGTGTTGCTCTAGGTGTGGACTCGGGAAGGAAAAGCTCTTTCAGTTCAGTGCTGGGGGTGGGCGTGAGGAGCTGGGTGACGTTGCTGCCGCTCACCGCCCTGCTCTTGCCTCGGAGAACCAGTTACATTGATTTCTTTCCCAAGATCAGGACTTTCTGCAGTAACAGGGTCCTCCCTTTTCTCTTAACCCAGTAGCAGGGGACCCGAGAGGCAGTGTTCCTTGGGTGGGCAGATGGGTGCGCCTTGGCTTCCATGACCTGGTCTGAGTCTTCCCTCAAGCCTTTAAATAGCAGCTGACCTTGGGCACATTCCTGAACCCAGCTGGGCTTTAATCCCTGCTCTGGAAATCAGGAACGGCAGAACTTACTTTCAAGCCTGGCCCGAGGATCCCTTGAGGTCACGTGAGGATCTTACATCTGGAAAGCATTATCTGGCGCCAGATGGAAGGTAGTTATTTTTGGAGACCTAACAAGGTCTCCGGGGGCTGCCGCTTTTCTTCTTGCTTTCTCTTTCTTAAATGCTTTTTTATCATTAAAAAAAAAAAGAAAGGCCCCATCATATTTAAGGTGGAGAAGGGGACAGCATGCTTGGCTGGAAAGAGCAAGATTCTTTTGGACTTAATTCCTTATCTGCTGCTAATTGTGTGACCTTGGGCACGTGTCTTTTTTTAACATTTTATTTTGTATTGGTGTATAGCTAATTAATGGGCTTCCCTGGTGTCTCAGAGGGTCAAGAATCTGCCGGCAGTGTGGGAGACTTGTGTTCGATCCCTGGGCTGGGAAGATTTCCTGGAGAAGGGAACGGCAACCCACTCCAGTATGGTTGCCTGCAGATTCTGTGAACAGAGGCTGCAGTCCACGGGGTCACAGAGTCGGGCACGGCTAAGTTTCACTTCCCTTTCAGAGCTGATTGACAATGCCGTGATAGTTCTGGGTGAATAGTGAAGGGACTCAACCATACATAGACATGTAACCATTCTCCCCCAAACTCCCCTCTGACCCAGGCCTCCACGTAACACTGAGCGGACCTTTATGTGCTGCACAGTAGGTCCTTGTTGGTTATCATTTTAAATAAGTACACCAGTGTATACACGACCATCCCAAACTCCCCAACTATCCCTTCCCCCCATTCTTCCCCCGGCAACCATAAGCTCGTTCTCAAAGTCTGTGAATCTTTCTGTTTTGTGAGTAAATTCATTTGTATCATTTCCTTTTAGATTCCACATATAAGGGGTGTCATACGATATTTCTCCTTCTCTGTCTAACTTACTTCACTCAGTATGACACTCTCTAGGTCTATCCATGTTGCTGCAAATTATTTCGTTCTTTTTCATGGCTGAGTAATATTCCATCATGTATATGTACCACATCTTTTTTCTCCATTCCTCTGTTGATGGATGTTTAGGTTGCTTCTATTTCTTGGCTGTTGTAAACAATGCTGCTGTGAACATTGGGGTATACATATCCTTTTGAATAGAGGAAATCCATTATTTTCCTCATATAAATATGAATATCCTATCATATTTTTCTCTGGATGTATGTCCAGGAGTGGGATTGCAGGGTCATATGTAGCTCTGTTTTTAGTTTCTTAAGGAACTTCCATACTGTTTTCCATAGTGGTTTACCAATTTATATTCCTACCAGCAGTGTAGGAGGGTTCCCTTCTCTCCGCATCCTTTCCAGCATTTACTTGTGGATTTTTTGGTGATAGCCATTCTGGCTGGTATGAGATGATATTTTCATTGTAGTTTTGATTTCCATGTCTCTGGTCACTAGCGATGTTAAAGATCTCTGCATGTGCCTAGTTGGCCATCTGTCTGTCGTCTTTGGAGAAATGTCTGTTTAGATGCTCTATCGGGCACCTGTCTTAACCTCTCTAAGTCTCTGTGGGTTTAGCTGTGAAATGGGGAGAAAAATATTCACCTGATAAGTTGGGGGTGAAAGGAGCCAGCCCTCAGAAATTGCTCGCAAGGGACTGTGGTAAAGGTTAATTTCCTCCTTTCACATCTGATAGGGTGCAGAGAGGGTCCGTATTGGAGGTTCTGTCTCTGGGCAGAGACAGGAGGGAGCCGGTGCACGGGTCTTGGTCTGCGTCGCAGCTCTGCTCATGACCGTGGTGTAGCTTTGGAAAAGTGGTGTAACTGCTCTCAACCCCACTTTCCTCTAGAACAGGCCTAGCAGTATTGTTGTTGTTGTTGAGTTACTAAGTCGTATCTGACTCTTTGTGACCCCAGGGACTGCAGCACGCCAACTCTTTTGTCCTCCACTATCTCTCCAAGCTTGCTCAGACTCATGTCTGATGAGTCGGTGATGCCATCCAACCATCTCATCCTCTGTCATCCCCTTCTCCTCCTGCCTTCAGTCTTTCCCAGCATCAGGGTCTTTACCAATGAGTCAGCTCTTTGCATCAGGTGGCCAAAGTATTAGAGCTTCAGCATCAGTCCTTCCAATGAACACCCAGGACTGATCTCCTTTAGGATGGACTGGTTGGATCTCCTTGCAGTCCAAGGGACTCTCAAGAGTCTTCTCCAACACCACAGTTCAAATGCATCAGTTCTTCAGTGCTCAGCTTTCTTTGTAGTCCAACTCTCACATCTATACATGACTACTGAAAAAACCGTAGCTTTGAGTAAACCAACCTATGTTGGCAAAGTAATGTCTCAGATTTTTAATATGCTGTCTAGGTTGGTCATAGCTTTCCTTCCAAGGAGCAAGTATCTTCATGGCTGCAGTCACCATCCACAGTGATTTTGATTTTGTAGTAACTTTGATTTTGACTGTATAAAACTCAAAGTTTTTTTTTTTTTATTATACCTGCACAGTGTGTGACCTACAGTAAGTCTGTCTTCAGTAAATTTAAGTTTTTTCACCATTCTGTTCCCCAGTATATTTGTTAATGAATCTATGTATATATACTGGAGAGGGAAATGGCAACCCACTCCAGGATTCTTGCCTAGAGAATCCTGTGTATAGAGAACCTGGTGGGCTGCTGTCCATAGGGTCGCATAGAGTCGGACACAACTAAAGCAACTTAGCATGCATGCATATGTATATATACCTGTATATATATCTCACAAAGTCTGCTTTAGAGAATGTGGTCTGGAAATATCCTTGAAGGTGGATTAAAGTGTATCCCAGATAATGGGGGTTTGGAGAAGTGAAAAGGTTTTCCTCTTTACGTGTCTGAGGAACACAGCCAGTACCTCCTGTAGGGTGGAGCAGAGTGGATTGCCTGTGAATGTCCTCTCGTGATAAAAGTACACAAGACTTTTATCTTTTGGACTTTTGGACTGCTTCCAGCAAGTAGGTCACCCCTGGTAATTTGCAAGGACTGACGGTGTGACTCACAGGTGGTCAGAGAGGCATTTGCAAGGTGCAGATGCAGTCACAAGACCAGGAGGTTTTCAGAATGTACTTTGCCCTGTGAAACTCCAGTGATTTCTCTCACCTCCCAGTTATTACAGAAAGGAATTGACCCTTGGGTGTTGAGGCCTCACAGGCTGATTAAGCCAGGGTCTAGCAAATGATAAACCTTAGATTTTTGTCTAATTTGCAGTTGTCTGCATATTTTCCTTGGTCTTTTTGTTCAGCTGGCAGAGAGTGCAAAGTTTTAGAGAAAACAGGACCTGCCTGAGAGATGGTGTCTGTTCTGATTGTATCTGCTCATCTAACAGATCAGTCTGCCAGGTGGTGGGGTGGGATAACCTCTCTGTAATACTGATGGATTCTGTGGATTAGGAATTCAGGGTTCAGACAAGGGCCCAGTGGAGGGTTTCGTTTTTTTTCTTTCGGGCCCTGCTGTGTGACTTACAGGATCTCGGTTCCCTGAGCAGGGACTGAACCTGGGCCCCAGCAGTGAAAGCACTGAATCTTGACCACCAGGGAACACCCAGAGGTGGGTTATTTTTGCTGCACAGTTTCTGGGGTCTTGACTAGCCAGAGTCTGGAATCTCAGAGGTTTTTAACTCAGGCGTCTGGTGCCTGAAGGAGACACCAGGGTGTCTCAGAGGAGACCTGTATTTCACCTCTTTCTGTGGCTTGGGCTTCTCAGCACACTGGACTCAGGGTCATTGGTTTGGTAGAGGCAGCTCAGGGCCCCAAGGCAGGCCCGGCGGCTGTGGAGTCACACCGCCCATCATCGGTACTGTGCACCGTTGCCAAAGCAGTCGTGAGCCTGACTGATTCAGGAGAGCGCTGCACAGATGCCCCTCTCAGCGAGGAGCCGGAAGGCTTTGTGCCGTGACCACGGGACCCACCACTGACTACTTTCTTGGTCTGGCTGCGCTGGGTCAGCCGCAGCACACAGAGCCCCCCACTGTGGTGCACGGGCCCTTCGTTATGGTGTGCGGGCTTCCCTCAGTACCTGCTGCACAACAGGCTGAGTTTCCGTGTGGCCTGTGGGATCTTAGTTCCCCAACCAGGGATCAAACCCATGTCCCCAGCATTGGAAGGCAGATCCTTAACCACTGGACCACCAGGGAAGTCCTAACAATACATTTTAGAAAGTAACATACAATAAGTGGGCATTGAGGATGTATCAGCTGCAAATTTAGCATGGTGATTCAAGAAAGAAAAATGTTTGGATCGGTTCCCTCGGTCAACAGCATTTCTTGAGCACTCCTTGGAGAAAAGGTCTTTCCAGGGAGCCTTGGTTAGAGAAAAGAAGGCCTGTGATGTTGACCAGAGGTCGCTGAGCCGGCCTCATGGAATGGTGAGGGGAGTCCACACCTCCACCTGACACAGGCTGGACACACATGGGCCTGGGAGAAGAGGAGCGTGGTTCTTGCACCCTCACCTGGTCCGGGAGGCGGGGTTTGGATCTGAGAGATGCTGGGGTCGCCCTCGGTTTTGCCTCTTGCTGCCGTCACGGCCTTGACTGACGTCCTCGGTTACGTCACGCTGCAGTGCTCTCGTGCATAAAAGGGGAGCGATGGGGCCGCCACAGCCATCCAGGGAGGGGCTTGTCTCTGGGACAGGTGTAAGTAAATCGGGTTTAGTTCTTAAATACATTATTGTGCGGGGTAAAGTCCGTCTCTTTAGAACAACCTGAACACACAGACAAACAGCACTTGGATATTTCGATTCGGCACTTAGGTTTCCTGCTCGCCCTGTCCTTCCCAGTCGTTGCTTATCTGGCAAATGCACAAAAGGGAGTGAACTGCATGTGCCTGCGACCTGTGTGTCTGCTCCTGCCCTGCAAACAGGTGCCTCTGTGCCCGTTTTTAGATTGCACATATATGCGTAGACTTGGATTTCCGTGATATTGAATGGTTTGCCTTGGAAATGAACAGAGGTCATTCTGTCATTTCTGAGATTGCATCCAAGGACTGCATTTCGGACTCTTACTGACTATGATGGCTACTCCATTTCCTCTGAGGGATTCTTGTCCACAGGAGTAGATATAATGGTCGTCTGAGTTAAATTCACCCATTCCAGCCCATTTTAGTTCACTGATTCCTAGAATGTCGAGGTTCACTCTTGCCACCTCCTGTTTGACCACTTCCAATTTGCCTTGATTCATGGACCTAACGTTCCAGGATCCAAAATTATTTTTTACAGCATCGGACTTTACTTCCATCACCAGTCACATCCACAACTGGGTGTTGTTTTTGCTTTGGCTCCATCTCTTCATTCTTCATGGAGCTATTTCTCCACTGATCTCCAGTAGCATATTGGGCACCTCCCGACCTGGGGAGTTCATCTTTCAGTGTTCTATCTTTTTGCCTTTTCATACTGTTCATGGGGTTCTCAAGGCAAGAATGCTGAGGTGGTTTGCCTTTCCCTTCTCCACATTTTGTCAGAACTCTCCACCATGTCTCGTCCGTCTTCCGTGGACTTACACAGCATGGCTCATAGTTTCATTGACTTAGACTGTGGTCCATGTGATCAGATTGGTTAGTTTTCTGTGATTGTGGTTTTCATCTGTCTGCCCTCTGATGGAGAAGGATAAGAGGCTTATGGAAGCTTCCTGATGGGAGAGACTGGGGGGGAAACTGGGTCTTGTTCTGATGGGCGGGGCCTTGCTCAGTAAATCTTTAATCCAATGTTCTGTTGATGGCTGGGGCTGTTTCCCTCCCTGTTATTTACCTGGGGCCAAACTATGGTGGAGGTGATGAGGATAAAGGCGACCTCCTTCAAAAGGCTGCACGCATGCATTGCTACACTCAGCGTCCCCAGCTCTGCAGCAGGCCACGGCCGACCCACGCCTCCACCGGAGACTCCTGGACACTCCTGGGCAAGTCTGGGCCAGTCTCTTGTGGGGTCACTGCTCCTTTCTCCTGGGTCCTGGTGCACAAGGTTCTGTTTGTGCTGGACTGGATGAAGCACAAGCTGGAATCAAGATTGCTGGGAGAAATATCAATAACCTCAGATATGCAGATGACGCCACCCATATGGCAGAAAGTGAAAATGAAAGTGAAAGAGGAGAGTGAAAAAGTTGTCTTAAAGCTCAACATTCAGAAAACTAAGATCATGGCATCCAGTTCCATCACTTCATGGCAAATAGATGGGGAGACAGTGGAAACAGTGGCTAACTTTATTTTTCTGGGCTCTAAAATCACTGCAGATGGTGATTGCAGCCATGAAATTAAAAGATGCTTGCTCCTTGCAAGAAAAGGTATGACCAACCTAGACAGCATATTAAAAAGCAGAGACATTACTTTGCCAAAAAAGGCCCATCTGGTCAAGGCTATGGTTTTTCCATTAGTCATGTATGGATGTGAGAGTTGGACTGTGAAGAAAGCTGACCGCCGAAAAATTGATGCTTTTGAACTGTGGTGTTGGAGAAGACCCTTGAGAGTCCCTTGGACTGCAAGGAGATCCAACCAGTCCATCCTAAAGGAGACCAGTCCTGAACATTCATTGGAAGGACTGATGCTGAAGCTGAAACTCCAATACTTTGGCCACCTGATGCGAAGAGCTGACTCACTGGAAAAGACCCTGATGCTGGGAGGGACTGGGGGCAGGAGGAGAAGGGGACGACAGAGGATGAGATGGCTGGACGCCGGTTCGACCCCTGGTCTGGGAGACCCCATGTGCTGTGGGGCAGCTGACCCGTGTGCCAGGACTCCTGAGCCTGCGCTCTTGAGCCCCGTGCACAACTGCTAACGCCCCTGCGTCTAGAGCTGGTGCTCCACAGCCAGAGATGCCACCGCCATGCGAAGCCTGCACACCACGGTGGAGACCCAGTGCAACCAGAAATATGAGTAAATATAAAAAGAGAGAACGCGTTTCTTTCCCCTGCTTTCTTTGCCAGTTGCAGAGCCGTGATCAGGTTTTCTTTTTCTTTTTTTGAAAGAAGTGGATTATTCACTGGAGGAAGGGGCTGCTGGAAGCTGCATTGTGAATTGACTTTCCATTGCATCTCAGGGGCTAAGACCCTCCTGTGTGGCATCTTATGAGGTTTCTGTTTGTTGACTGTGGCCGTGTTGGCGTGCCCCTCGCTGTGGAGGGCAGGCAGGTGGATGTGGAGGCTTTGAGGTCTCTTCGATGCGAGCCACCCCCGCAGGGGCCGGGGACCGGGGCAGCTGGTGCCTGTGCAGACGGAGCTGAGGCTGAACTTAATACGTGGGCGGCAGAGCCCATGCGGGAATAAGGCATGGCTCCAAGTGCTTTCTTTCTTTGTGTTCATCTGGCTACACCGTGTCTTAGCCGCAGTGTCTGGGAGCAGCTTCAGCTGTGTCATGGAGACGCTTGGTGTCAGCCCGTGGACTCTAGTTCCCCGACCAGGGATTGAACCCAGGCCCCCTGCGCTGGGAGCAGGGAGTCCTGACCGCTGGACCTCCAGGGAAGGCCCCTGGGACTCTCCCCTACACACCTGGCACAGTCAGGGGCCTCAGAGAGGAGCGGTCCCAGGCGTCCGGGGCGGGCAGCTGGTGAGAGGCGTTTCCCGGAACACGGGTCCAGGGGCGCTCAGCGGCTCCAGGCCGGGACGGTCATCGCCTCGGCTCTCGCCTCCCCGCCCCTCCCCTCCCCTCCGCTTCCTTCTCTTTCCCTCACTCTTCACTGTTCCTCGCCCTCCAGGTTTGTTCTCTCCCTTTTCCGCTTTCCTTTCTCCCTGCCTCTCCGCGGCACCCATTGTTGTCCCTACTTCCGGAGCAGCTGAGGACCTGCCTGGGGTCCTGACCCTTCCCTCTGATGCTCCCTTGCTTTTCCTGGCTCTTCTTGACTCGGCCGGGACCCTCCACCGAGGTGGGCGGTGTCTTCTTCCCAGGGAGCAGTGAAGACGCAGCCTCGGGACGGCTGTTGGCACGCCTTTCTCTGACTGTGGGCGGGGTGCTCTCTGGGGTCGGTGGGCCTCAGAAGGCTTGCCCGGCATCACCGTCTCCTTCCACGAGCCCGACGCGGGCGGGGAGCTCTGCTGAGCGTTTCCTCTTGTTCGCGCCAGGTTCTCCCTCCTGACGCCAAGGCTGTGGTCTCTCTACTTACAGATCGAGGAGACGCGAGTCAACATTGACAAGATCTCCGAGCACGTGGAGGAAGCGAAGAGGCTCTACAGTGTCATCCTGTCTGCGCCCATCCCCGAGCCAAGTGAGTGCCGGCGCGGGGCTCACCCGCCGCGCGCTGCCGGCCAGGCTGGGCCTCGGTGTCCCTCTGGGAGCAGCAGGGGAGGGGTTCGTGCCGTGTCATCGCCCACCCTCCTCTAGCTCTCCTGCTCACACTGCCCGGCTACTGTCACCTTAAAAAAAAAAATTTTTTTTTAAAACATCTATTTATTTATTAGGCTGCGCCAGCTCTTGGTTGCAGCACGCGGGATCTTTGCTGTTTCTGCAGCATGCAGACTCTTTAGTTGGGGCCTGGAGGATCTGGTTCCCCGACCAGGGGTCGAACCCGGGCCCCCTGCATTGGGAACGTGGAGTCTTAGCCACTGGACCCCCAGGGACGCCCCCATCACCTCTGCTTTCCACGGCCCCACTTGGCCGGGCCTTCCGCCCCTTCCCGAGTGCCTCTGGTGACTGGCGGGGACTCACTGCTGCTGGCTTACTGCGTCCCTGCCCCCGGCTCCTGTGCTGTTTCCTCTGCCTGAAACGCTTCCCCAGTCCCTCCTTTTTTTCCACTAGGTGTTTTTATTCTGTAGGTCGAGGGCAGGGTGCCTGGAAAAATGCCTTTAAACAATAAGCTTCCTGCATTCTAATGACGGATGTCTTGGGGAGCCCCGGGGATACGTACTGCCCTGGGCGCCTGAGAAAGCGCCGCACCTCCTCTGGCGATTGTTGTAGCTGATGAAGCCTTCAGTCTCTTCTGACTGATTCTGCTGGCCTTTGTTCACCCAGAAACCAAGGATGACCTGGAGCAGCTCACGGCCGAGATCAAGAAGAGGGCGAACAACGTCCGGAACAAGCTGAAGAGTAAGCGGACTGAGCGCCGGGCAGCCCCCAGCACCTCACGCCTGGGGTCTGGCCCTCCTGGAGCAGAACTTCCTCGGGGGTGACACTGCGCATGGCATGTCTGCTTGTGATCTGGGCTCTGTCTCTGGAATGACGGATGATAGCCCCAGAACTTTGTCCGTGGCTGAGGGAGGCGGGGATTGAAGCTTGGGGACGGGAATGGAAGTGTGCTTTCAGCTGGCGAATGTCTGGTGGCTCGGGTCCCTTAACGCGGTCCCTCGCCTTTTCCTGCTCCCGTTTCCTCTCCCAGCACCTGCGTGCGCGGGAACAGATGTTAGTGATGTGAAGTCTGCAGGCAACTCCCGGGGACCAGCTGCACCTCCCGTCACGCCCACCCCCACCCCTGAGTTAGGCCAGTGTCCCGTGAAGCCGCTGCCATAGATTCAGTCCGTGTGCGAGCCCGGAAGCTTCCTTAGGCCTGTGGCTGTTATCTGCATCTGGCCCCACTCACTGTCTGGTGATGAGTGCGGGCTGCTGGTCAGGGAGGGAGAGCGGTGTTGCCGAGCCTGAGGTGTCACTTCCTCGCCCGCGTGGGACCGTGCTGCCTTTTTCCTGGCGGTGGGTGGAGGTTTGCGGCGGCCGCTTCCCTCGGGCAGTGAGCCTGTGCGCGCAGGGTGCGCGCTCGCCTTTGTTGCGAGGGGGCCCCCGCTGCGCTCCCAGTTCACAGCCGGGAGACGGAGACCGGGAACTCTGAGGGCGCGCCGCCTTTGGGGCACACGGGCGCGGCAGGGCGGGGACTTGAGCCGGGCCTCTCGGGGAGGGGGAGACTCGTGCTGGTAACTGCTGCGCTGGGACGTGGCCGAGGGGCACCCTGGGCCGAAGGTCGCGAGCGCGTGTCCTGGGCCCAGACGGGGGCCGGCCTTTGAGACAGGACCTGCCTGCTGCTGGTCTCCCGGGCCGGCGTGTGTGTGTGACAGAGGGGCTGCATCGCTCGGTGTTTTTTGGAGAGCAGGGGCCGCGTTGCTGGAACAACCTTCTCTCCCACCCAGGCATGGAGCAGCATATCGAGGGGGACGAGGTGCGGTCCTCGGCAGACCTTCGGATCCGCAAATCCCAGGTGAGATTCTCCTGGGCCTAACAACCGTCTATTCCAGTCTTTTAATTTTTCTTTCCTTAGCTGTGGAGTCTTTTTTATTTTTTAAAAATATTTATTGAAATAGAATTGATTTACAATATGGTGTTAGGTTCAGATATACAGCAAAGTGATTCAGTTATGACACATACACGCATATGTATATTTCTTTTTCAGATCCTTTTCCATTGTAAGTTATCTCAAGATATTGAATATAGTTCCTTGTGCTATACAGTAAACCCTGTTTTACGTATAGTAGTGTGTGTCTGTTAACCCTATGCTCCTAATTTATTCCCCCACCTCCCCTCTGGTAGCTGTAAGTTTGTTGTCTCTCTGTTTTGTAAATAAATTCATTTGTATTAGTTTTTAGATTCCACATACTTAATACCAGTGATGTTATATGACATTTGTCTTTGACTTACTGCATTTAAGTGAGATACTCTTTAGGTACATCCACGTTGCTGTGAATGGCAATATTTCATTCTTTTTCATGGCAGAGTATTATTCCATTGCATATACATGTCACATCTTCTTTATCCAGTCATCTGTTGATGGACAGAGATTGCTTCCATCTCTTGGCTATTGTGAATAGTGCTGCGGTGAACACTGGGGTCTTGTATCTTTTCTAATTAGAGTTTTCATCTTTTCTGGATCTGTGCCCAGGAGGGGGATTGCTGGATCATATGATAGCTCTATTTTTAGTTTTTTAAGGAACCTCCATCCTCTTCTCCATAGTGACACCAATTTACATTCCCACCAACAGTGTAGGAGAGTTAGTTCCTTTTTCTGGCTGTGGATCTTTAAAAACAACCAACCAAACCTTATTTGGAACTCAGTGTGAAGAACTGGTAGAGGGGAGCTGCCCAGGTCGAAGTGGGGACGGAGCTGAGAGCACACGTCCTCTCAGAAGGCGCCCGAGGCTCCCAGAGCACGGGTGAGGGTGTAGTGGGCCTCCTGGGTTTACAGGAGAGGAAACCGAAGTCTTCTCTCTGCAGACTGTTGGTCGTCAGTTGTCCAGCTTGGAGTCAGGCTGTTTGGTGGTCATCAGAGACATGATCCTTCTCCCTGAAGAACGGGCCTGATGTTCCAATGTCACAAGGAAGCTATGGCATAGGACCCGCAGGGGAGAGGGTAGGAAGGCGGCATCAGTCCTTGTGCTCCCCGCAGCGGAAGAGCCTGGACAGACTCGGGTGCCCAGAGGAGGCTGGGCCTTGGACGGGCAGGATGCCGACATGGGCAGGCTCAAGGAGAGGTGGTCCTTGGGCGCACGGGGGCAGGAGTGGTGTGTGTAGAGTCGGGTGGTGTAGGGTGGGTAGGGGCAGACATGAAGAGAACAGTCTGTCTAGAGACAAAAGTTTGTCACAGGATAGTGGGCATTCGGTTTTTGGTGGAGAACCCAGTGCCATATCCAGGGGCCTTTGACTGTGGTCTCGGGAGTTTGGATCTGATCAACTAGCTGGTATGCATTTACTTTGGGTTACAGTCTGTTAGGATAACCTGGTAGCCATTTGAAAACTGGATCAGCCTGGGGAAGAGATGAGGGGCGGGTGGGTCTCTCATTGGATTTTTGTAATGATTTTGGTCTGAATTTGCCTGGTGATGGTGGGTTTAAACAAGTGTAGATATTGGTGATTTGGCAAAGGAAAAACGTTTGTTGGGGCTTGATGCTGAGACGTGGGCAAGGAATAAAAGTGATAATTTGAGTTTAGGCACCAGGGCTGTTGATGGAATGCATTGAGTCAGAAGCAATAAAATTTGAAGCAGGAAATGCTGGGCGATCAGTTTGAGTAAGAACGCAAGGGTCTTTGGATGTGGAGGGGAGTCGGGCAGGGCCTCTGGGATTCCCAGAGTATCTCCGTTGGCCTCAGCTACTCTGTGAGTTCAGCAAGACAGGTTAACAGATACTGAAAAGGTGCTTTGAAAAGGTGAGCTGGCTTTCCCAGTGGTGTGAAGTCAGGAAGCCAAAAAAACTGAGTCTTGTACCTGGTCTTTGGTTTTTTCTTTTGTTTTTCTTTTTGATTTCTTTTACAATTTTGAAAGGTTATTTTCCAGTTACAGTTATTACACCATCTTGGCTGTATCCCCCTGCTGGAAAATGCCTCCTTGAGCCTATCTGACACCAGGGCTGTGTCTCCCTCTCCCCCAGCCGTCTGTCCCCTCTGCACCTTCCCACTGGTCACCGCAGTCTTATTCCCTGTATCTGTGAGCCTGCTTCCTTTCTGTTAGATTCATAGTTTGTTGCAGTTTTTAGATTCCACATATAAGGTGGAAGATGTTATACAGTATTTGTCTTTCTCTGACTTATTTCACTTGGCATAATACCCTCTAGGTCAATCTAGGTTGTCACAAACGGCAAGATTTCAGTTTTTAATTACTGGGTAGTATTCATTGTCCATGTATGTATAGGTGTGTGTCACATCTTCTTTATCCAGTCCTTTGTTGGTGGACACTCGGGGGGATTCCACCTCCCGGCAGTTGTACATAATTTAGCTCTTGTGATCACTGGGGTGCGTGTATCATTTTGAATTAGTTTATGTAGATATAGATGTATACACCCAGAAGTGGACTTGTTGGGTGAAATGGCAGCTCTGTTTTTAGGTTTTTGAGAAGTCTCCATACCGTTTCCCAGCGCTGCACCAGTCTGCCGTCCCACCGGGAGCTGCCCTTGGCCGTGCAGTCCCAGCTCTGGAGCTGCCGTGGGCGAGGCTGGGGCCGGGGCCCTGAGCCTGCGCCCCCTTTGCCTCCTGGGGGCTCATGGCCTTGACCCTGTCCCCGCAGCACTCTGTCCTGTCCCGGAAGTTTGTGGAGGTGATGACCAAGTACAACGAGGCCCAGGTGGACTTCCGTGAGCGCAGCAAAGGGCGGATCCAGCGGCAGCTCGAGATCAGTGCGTGTTTGAAGCGTGTTCCGCACCCCTCTCCTGACCTGTCAGGCGCTGGTCTGTCCGGTCGTCAGGCCCAGGGAGACGGGCCTACGGGTGGTTTCTGCCTTCCCTTTTGCGCCCCAGCCGAGGACGGGGCTCATGGCACTGCTGCTCCTCGGATGTCGTGTCTTAGGCTGAAAACAGGTGGCTCAGTGGTACCAGGTCCAAGTCGTTGGTTGCTATGGGAACCAGCATTTCCACATCCATGGAGGGAAATACCTGCTACACAGCCCTGCTCCCTGGGGCTCATGGCATCTTTGCTGCCTGTTTGACAGCAGACAACGGTGCAGGTTGCCCTGTTTGTATGAAGGAGTTAATACAGCCTCACCCTTTAGGAATAAGTAACTTTAGGAATCAGTAGGAATCAGGGCCCTGCAGGGTGGAACGTGCTCTGAGCGCAGGAACTGAATGAACACGGTTGCAGGCAGGGAAGGCAGGCCGGCCAGGGCCTGGGAACAGGGCGCACTTGGGCGGAGCAGGGTGGGGATGAGACGGTGGGAGGGAGGGCTCACCCAGAACCGGCTCCTTGTCCTGTGGACCCCGTGGTGGAGTGAACGGGCCAGGAGACGTTCTGAGCTAGAAAGGAATATAATCAGACACGGACTTCAGGAGGGTAATTGCTGATAAGGTCGAGGCTGGATTGGGGTAGGGGAGACATCGAGAAAGGCGAGCAGGCTTGTGAAGGCCACAGTCTTTAGAGTGAAACTTACTGCGCTTCCCCTGGGATTTCCAGGTGGTTCAGTGGTAAAGACTCGTCTGCCAATGCAGGAAACACAGGAGGTGTGGGTTCGACCCCTGGGTTGGGGAGATCCACTGGAGGAGGAACTGGAAACCCACTCCAATATTCTTGCCTGGAAAGTCCCATGGACAGAAGCCTGGCAGGCTACAGTCCGCGGGGTCGCAAAGAGTCGGCCGTTTTCAGGGAACTTTTGAAATGATGAGCTTTGATCTTCTATCTGAGGCTCTCCTTCTTTTGTTATAAAGCCGGCAAAAAGACCACCGACGAGGAGCTGGAGGAGATGCTGGAGAGCGGGAACCCTGCCATCTTCACCTCGGGGGTGAGTGATGGTGTGGGGTTGGGGGGTGGGAGCCCCGCAAGGGTGCCTGGGGGCTGTGGCAGGCCTGGGGGCCGATGGTCCATCTCTCTGTGGCCTGCCTTAGATCATTGACTCTCAGATTTCCAAGCAAGCCCTCAGCGAGATCGAGGGCCGGCACAAGGACATCGTGAGGCTGGAGAGCAGCATCAAGGAGCTCCACGACATGTTCATGGACATCGCCATGCTGGTGGAGAACCAGGTGAGGCCGGTACCGCGGGAGCGGGGCAGGGCGTGGCCTGAGGCTTCCTGAGGAGGCCGGGGCAGGGGGGTGGGCTCCAGGAAAGCCAGGGGGTTGAGTGTGGAGGGAGCAGCATTGGGAACTGGCATAGCGGAGTCCCAGAATCCCAGTATCCCGGTGCAGGAGGGCACCTGGGATGCTGGCGCCAGGAGAGCTGTAGCCTCGTTACCCCGGCCTGGAAGTCACGTCTAATTAACGTGAGGTTTGGTGTGTTCTGTAACGTACCTGTTCGCTCTGGCCTTGGGATCATCATCATTTTTTATTAGCACACGGGTTCTTAATGGTGATGCCTTAAAACAGTCTCCTGATAGGAGCTGGTTTCACCGGTGACACTGCATGGGGTCTCCCCAGATCACGGTGAGAAGTTAGGGGTAACGGAGATTTTTATGTTTTTCCATTTTCGCTTTTTCTCCTATATGAGTTTTTCCAAAAATGTTGACTTTTTCTTTTTTTGCTGGGGAACAACAAAAGCAATGAAGGGACAGCAAAAGTAACATTAGTGGGAAAACGGGAGTCCGTCACGGTGCTCAGCTTGACACCTGCTGTGTTCCGGGCCAGCTGGCCCAGGGACGGACGGCTCTGTTCACTGCCTGAGGCATCACCGTCACATGTCACGTGGCTCCTCTTCTTAGGATGCAGTTAAATTCAGTGATGTGTCACGGTTGGGGGCCACTCTCACCATGAGCTCCCAGTGGCTCTGCCACCTGGAAAGGATCCGAACCTGCTTCCTGTGGAGCAGGAATCCTAATGAGCCCGAGCGTGGCCTGGCTGGTTTTGACACCAGTTTCCTGCTCCGGGCTGGGGTACCTCTGCTCCATCCCCTTCTGCCCTTGGAGACCATTCCTCCTGTCCCTCCATCCGCACTCTTGTCTTTCTTCCCCACACTGCCTTGCCGAGGAACTGGTTTGAGAGTCAAGTGATGGTAAGTGCCATTCTCTCTGCCAGAAAGCCAGGGGTTGCATGGAATGAAGGTCTAGGTGGGTGGAGGGAATTCCCATCTTAAGATGCACAGAAGTCAATTGGAAAGACCGAACTTCCTGTCAGGAAGTAACAGCTGGGGAAAGGTCTGGAATCTTACCAAGAGACCACGACCTCTTAACCAGATAGCTCAGGTAAAACCAATGTCTTGTTACTTACAGGGCCTGGGGATACCTTAGAGAAAGCATCCATCCCCGCCTCAGCTGTTAGTAAACACCCGTCGTGCGCCAGGCACTTTCTGTAGTAGCAGGCACTCGGTTCAGACTGAACGAACTTGGTTCAGATCTGAGTGACCAGGAAGAGGCCAGCCTCCTGGCAACATGAGATGTGTTCTGGCTTCTCTTCTCACACGGTTCATTTTTAAAAAAGGGGCGGGGGACCCTTCAGGGTGCTCCAGGCGTCTAGACCACGTGCTCTGCGTGCAGGGCACGGTCTCTCACAGAGTGAGTGAGTGGGTATCTTGGGGCCGGGTGACCGCCGCCTCGGCCTGGGGAAGCAGGCAGTCACGGGGAGGTGTGCGGGGTTGCCCCGTGGAAGGCCGCACGGGCAGGGTGCCGGGCGCTCCCCGTGGCGCTGGGACCGTCCCGGGGCGCGTGTCCAGGGCGTGACCGGAGCCTGTCCTCCGCAGGGGGAGATGTTAGATAACATAGAGCTGAATGTCATGCACACGGTGGACCATGTGGAGAAAGCTCGGGAGGAGACCAAAAGAGCCGTGAAGTACCAGGGTCAGGCCCGGAAGGTGAGCCCCCTCGCTGCCCCCGGAGGACAGGGTCCATCGTGTGAGCTCTCTCGCTGTCTCCTCCCTCTCCCCGTCTCTGTCTCTGCCGCCGCCACCTCTGGCATCCCGGGAAAGGGCGCCATGATTGACCGTATTGAGAACAACATGGACCAGTCCGTGGGCTTCGTGGAGCGGGCCGTGGCAGACACCAAAAAGGCGGTCAAGTATCAGAGTGAAGCTCGCAGGGTGAGCCCTGCGTCTCGGCGGGACCGGCCGGCTTCTCCTCTCCCTGGTCGCCCCCATCCATGTCCCAGAGATTCCCCACACCTTCCCTTTGTCCGGCCTCCTCCAAAAGCCTTCCTCAGCTCTCCCTAGAGAGTAGCTCCCCTCCCCTCCCCGGCATGTCCTGCATGGAGCTGGCTCCCACTGTCTCCCCTCAAGAGCCCGCACCGGCAGGCAGCCCTGCGGGTGGGCCCGTCACTGCCCAGTGCGGCCGCTGGTCCGCTGGACGGAGCTTGTGGTCCGTCGTGTTTCCACGTGGCTCCTCCTCACTGCCTTCCACTCTGATAGCCCACACCCGTCCTCTCTCATCTCTTTTCCCTGCTGTGAACCCAGGTATGTGCTACGTGAACGCTGTCTCTCAGGGCACACCTGTGTTTTCTACTTGATAGATCAAACAGTTGAGAATCACTGAAGTCCCTGGCCACCTAGAAAGCGTAGGAACCTGGGATTCAAATTCAGGGTCCAGCCCAGCTCTTTCCATCACATCATCCTGCCCCACCGCCCGCTCCCGCCTCTAGTTCTGGTGCCCCTGTTGCTTGCAGCATCTCTGCCCGGTCACTGCGGTTGCCAGCTCTGCTGGGGTTTGCTTTTTAGCCTGCTCTTTTCTGACTTTGCGCTCTGATATTTTCATTCTTCAGTTCTTTTTCTTCTAACTTTACCTGTTGCTTGGGCAGGGGTCTAGGGAGCTGGGGAGGTATTTCACATGATGAGTCCTGTCCTGTTCACAACAGGACCTGCACTTTCAGACCCTCAGTCACTGTCCTGGGTTTGACAGGTGGGAGTGTTCTTTGGGGGAGAGAGGGATGGGAGTTTGCATTTAGGAGGACTGTGTCAGAAACGTCTTCATACTCCCCCTTGAGAAGGAAGAACTCAGTCACGTTATATCGTGGCATATTGCTGCTTAGAGGCCCCATGACAGTTGGGTTGCGTCTGTCCACATGTGAGGGCTGTAGTGTGAGCCTGGAGCTGATGGAGGCTCCGTATTTCCATCTGCTGGCACTGCCAGTGCAGAGGCAACTTAGGAAACAAGATATTCCAGTGCAATGTCTTTATGTAGCGATGTCAGCTTTTCATTTCACTCTATTTGGGTTGATAAGATGCTTCCGGTGCAGAGGTGGGTTTTGGATGGCCGACTGTGGCTTTGGTGGTTTGTAATAATGACTTGTTTTTACTTCTCTTATCCCTCTCTCTAGAAATTGCTAATTATCATTGTGGTAGTGGTTGTGTTGCTGGGCATTTTAGCATTGGTTATCGGACTTGCCGTTGGGCTGAAGTGAGGGCCCGGAGGCCGCAGTGCTGACATGTAAGTAAAGGGAAGGCTCCCGGGCTCTGGGCCGGCTCGCTCTTGAGAACCTAGCCTGGGATTCTCGGTTCCCTTCTCCTCCCCGGCTGTCCGCGGACACTGAGTGCTCCAGACTGTCAGCCTGTGCCTCCTCTGACCTCCGTCTCGTCCTGCTCTCGGGTCCTGGCTGCAGCCGGGCTTGGGTTCTCGTTGGTTTGTACCCCGAGGGGTCTGGCCCTGCTCTCGCTCCTGTGTCCATGTGTTCTTCGTTTCCCGAGCACCTCATCTTCACGTCCCATCCCAAGCAAGCCTGCTCCTCAGCTGGGCGCGGTTTCCAGCTGGGATCTGGGGCGTGTCCTCTGAGTTCTTGCTGTCTTTCAGGGCTGTGGGGCTTTGCCTTCCCTTTCCTTTCCTTGTAAATGGAGCTTTGAATCAGGATTCCTGACTGTAGGTTCTGTTAGTGGCTGACTGGCTGGGTCTCAAATGATACGGGAGCTACGGTTGCAGTTGTGCCAACACCTGATACAGGCATCCCTGACTCACACCACCTTCAGGAGACAGGCGCTGTTACCATCTCTGTTTTACAAATGAAGATACTCAGGCTTAGGGAAGTTAAGTAACAGGGCCAAGTTTGAGCACACAGCTAATAGTGGACCTAGGGGAATTCTTTTATGTCTGAGCTACTCTTTGTAAAACAAGGTGGCCATTTATCATTGTCTGCAAAGTCTAGAGAGCCTTAGAGGATGGTGACTTCAAAATTTAGGATATTAATTTGTAAAAAATCTGGTAAAAACAATAGAGCTGACCACTGAGTCAGGGTTTCATGTATGTAGCAGCAGCATGACAAGAGTGATCTGGTTATTGGGGCTGTGAAGACTTCTGTGACCTCTGAAGTATTTTTCTGAATAAAACATAGCATTATGTATGGTTAAAGAAAGACCAATAAACACTGAAAAGGTGAACAGAATTAACTTTCAGTATTATTGCTGATAACCTTGTGGCACGTTCACACACACGGATGTGGTTTTACAGCATTCAGACTGTGTTATCAACAGCTTGGTACCGAGTTACAAGGTCACAAGCATCATTTCACAACACTCAAATCTCTTTGGGAATCTCATGTTCAACACAAGATTGTGAATATACTCTCAATTATTTAACACGTTCCCAATGTTGGAGGTTTGCTATTATTGTTTTGCTATGACTAACAGTATTAACTTTTATAATGTTTTTCTCCTTTTTGCAAATTCATAGAAGGTGGGTTACTGAGGTAATAGATACATAAATGTGATACCAGAGCTGACCCTTCACTTTTTGCCTCAGTTTGCCTTTTCTTCCTTCCTCCTTCTCCCATGTGACTAGAGGGTCTCAAAGTCGGATTATTATTTTTAACCCTAAATATTCAACTTCTTGAGACATACATCCATTAGGTGGCTGATCTCTCATAAGTAATTAATTGATTTGCTTTTTTCCCCCTCCTGGAATGTGGACTCTAGTCCTTGACATTTTTTTGTTTGTAGAATTTTGTTCTCTTAACAACCCCCCTGGAAAGGATATTAAGAAAAGGTATAATAGTCAGTATCTCTCCATATCCATGGATGAAAGATGTCTTCCAAATTCACAGGGCCCCTCAGCATTCCTAACTCCAGGCATTCAGAATGTAAATCATTTTGTAAAATGAGGCTGCTGATCAATCCATTGTTTTTAGCCGACTTACCAACTTCTAAGATGCTAAGTTGCTGAGCCCTTGATGGGTCGCTCTCTTATTCCCTGACCGCATCCGGACAGGCTGGCAGGCAGGCCTGGACTTGTCTCCTGTGTGTGACCTGAGCGGGTCAGACCTCTGAACAGAAGACACCCTACGTTTGTGCCCCCAGTAGCGCTCTAGGATAACAGCATCACCCCCGTTTTCAGGGAAGCTTGGTGAAGCTCAGGGAAATTAGGAACTTGCCCAAAGCCTGCTCAGCTCGCAAGGTAGAGCGGCCGTAACAGGACTCTGGACTTTCCCGTGTCCTGTTCACTGTGCCTTTCTGCTTCTGAGACAGGCTGGGCGGGCGCAGAGCAGGTGAGAAGTCTCCAGTACCAGCAAGCCCCTGAGCTTGCATTCGGAAGGAACTGATGGGGGCCCGGCACACAGCACGGCCGTCTTTCTCCAGCGATGGTGCCTCTCCACCCACATGTCCGTCCACGGAACTGACAGCCCCTGGGAAGGGTTGTAAGAGGCCCAGGGGTTTCCCTTTTATTTCCCCTCCCTCTCTTGTAACAGGGCTTTTGGATCTTCCCAGGTGGCTCAGTGGTGAGGAATCCGCCTGCCAAGCAGATGTGGGTTCAATCCCTGGGTCAGGAAGATCCCCTGGAGAAGGAAATGGCAACTCACTCCAGTATTCTAACCTGGGAAACGCTATGGACAGAGGAGCTGGCGGGCAGTAGTTGTGGGGTCACAGAGTGGAACACCACTGAGCGGCTCAATAAGAACAGGGTGTTCGGTCTCTTGCATGCTGGGTGTTTACTTCAGGCCCCATCGTGGGACGCCTGTTGGATGTGGTGGGTGCGTGTTGACTTTTCCACGATTCTTTGTGCAGCTCCTCTCTCCTCTCCGCCTTCCAGGTGTGGCCGAGTCTTACTGTCGCTCTTCACCGTCACCCTGGGTGCTGACCGACCAGCATCTCCTTCCCCTGCCTGTCGTAGAGCCCGGTTTCACCCCAGCCTGGTGTGGCCACCACCCGTCTTCAGATGGGAGTGGAGTGTGAATGGCCTTCCTGAGAGAGTGAGCCCCATTCCTTTGTTTCCCTGTAACCACCCCTGGACCCGACCCGGCAAACGGTCCCGCCGGGAGGAGCCTCAGCTCCCGATGCAGCCCGCGCCACCCTTCCTGCCCTCCAGCTCTGAAGAGCCTTCTTTCACCTGGACTGTAGGAACCAAGCTAGCTTCTCTGTCTCCCCTCGATGCGTCAAACTGCGTCCTGTGCCTCGGAGAGCCTCGCTGAGCCCTCCCCAAGGCACTGTGCTGTCTACCTCACGAGTTCTCCCCAGCATTGTAATGGCTGGGTTTTTTAAAAAGTGGGCTATCTTTAACAAAACAAGGGGACCCTTCCAAGTTTGGCAACAATAAGACCTGGGCCTGAGTCTCCAGCCTGGCAGGATCCCAGTCATCCCACCTTATTGTCCTTGCCTGAAGGCAGGAGGCGCTGGCAGAGGTTGCTGTGGTCTCGGAAGCTGACTTCTCTGAAATGCAGCCTTGAAATGAAGCTCTCAGTTGCTGAGCTCCATGGCCGACTTCCACCTCTTGTCTCTGTTGTCCTCACGTGGACTCAGGGAGGCACCACCTGAGACTGTCATCTGAGGTTGCTGTCTGTCCAGGCTGGGCTGTGGGGTCACCGTTCCCACGTCTGGGCCTGGGGAGCTGGCTGTTTACTGCTAGAGCGAAGGCTGAGAAGCCCCTGCAGGGAGGCCCAGAATAACCAGTCCCGTAAAATCAGCCAGGGCTGACGTGCTTAATTGAGTCTCAGGCTCTGGGGAGCTTTCAGGTGGGGGCAGCTGTGAGTATTCAGGCATTTCATGTGTTCCAGATGTATTTTTATAATCGTATGTGTGACATGTATGTACATATATGCATGGGTCTCTCAGGAAGTAGGGAACTGTAAATGAGGATATTCGAACCTCAAAAGAATAACTTGAGCTAGGCCAAAAATCAAGTAAGAGACTTTCGCTTACCTGCAGCTGCATCATAATAGAAATGTGATCTTCTCATGTCATAGGGAAACTTGCTGTTTTATGCACAAGCACCCAGAGAACCCAGATAGTTCTGGGTGGGCACCAGGCCGGTCCCCGTTAGCAGACAGAAGGAGGGACGAGCTCGACACCCCTCCCTGCTTGCTGCCCAGGCTAGGCTTGTCCTGAGAACATCCCATTGCAGTCTGGTATTGTTCGTGTGACCGTGGGGTGTCCTGTGTTCAGGACTAAGCCAGCTCGGGAAGCCAAGGTCCATTCAGCAGTTCTTCCTGCTCCCAGGTTAGATGCCTTGTGGCCCCACTTGTCATGGAGGAAGCAACAGCCAGGAAACTTTTAAGCGTAGTTCCTGTGCTGAGCCAGTGTGAGCCCCCGAGACTCCCGGGTGGTCCCGTCCAGCTGGTCCCGTCCAGCCTCCCGATTCGTACCTCAGCTTTGACTTTAGTGCTTTCTAGGAGAGGGGAGCAGCCCGACACAGGCACCCCGCCTTCCTGTGCTAAGGCTACTCACTCAGCCGGCGCCCAGCACTCGGACGGAGCCGAGGGCCCCACCGCCTGTGGCTGTGATGTCCGGCTCTGGCTGGGCTTCAGCGACACAGGCAGCCAAGCGCCAATCACAGAGCCGTGCTCTCCTGACGCTGAGGCCTGGGGCTTACCATCTGGATACGACATGAGTGAAGGGTTTTTTTGTTGTTTTTTTAAAATGTAAACTGGATGATTTTACTTGCTAATTTAAAAATAAATGACTCTATATACTGATTGTGAAGCAGTTCTGGCTCCAGGTCCCTGTGAAACACTGAGTGATGGGCTGCCCCATGTGGTGACTTTTGTTTAGGTTTTGGAAAGGGGTGAAAAAATTTTTAACTGTGTGCTAGAGCAGGTGGATTGAAAGTTCTAATTTTTGACAATGGTTTAACTCCCAAAGAACGCACTGTAAAGATCCATGTATTTAGATTTTAAATTTCAAGGGACTCCCCCCAAAAGGCTTTGGTTTACTCACTGAGAATATCTGTGGCTCTGGGGGAGAGTGGGGTGAACCTGATTTGATGGTAGCTGCAAGGCAGAACAGAATATGAAAATATGAGCTTGCTATTGATCAGATTTGTGAATCACTCACTGAGAGGTGATGTGTCTCTTAGCATCCTGGGTTCTAGAAGCCAGATCCATCTTGCTTTCCCTTCATGTCCACTTCCGCACCGACCCATCCCTGCCTGCCTTCCTCTGAAACCCTCTCTGCAGTGACGTCGTTTCTCACCTGCTTTTTCTTTCCTCATCTGGATGAACAGAAGAAGATCATGATCATGATCTGCTGTGTTATCCTGGCGATCATCTTAGCTTCTACTATTGGGGGCATATTTGCCTGAAAAAAAAACAAACAGGTGAGCCATCTCTGGGGGCCGGGGGTGGGGTGGGGGTCAGACTTGTTTTCACTTGAGATGCTTGTATCCTGAAGGCTGTTCGTCATGCCTTAATCTGCATGGGATTGGGTGCTGGAGTTACTGTTGGAGAAAACCGAGAAACAGGGAAATGAGTGAAGAGGGAGCTGGTAGAGCACAGGTGGATGAGGAGACAGGAAGTGGCCATCTGTCCTACAAGCAGCTCCGCCAGCAGGGGGTTTTGTTGCCTAAGAGCGTTGGCTTCCTATAGTGAAGGGTCTCCCTCAGTGAAGGCTCTCCCTCAGTGAAGGCTCTCCTGCAGTGAAGGCTCTGGCACATGGGAATGGTGGAGAACAAATTCGTTACTGACTAGAAGCACCCTGAAACTCTGGAAGAGGGCCACAGGGTGAACCCCAAATAAGTAACGTTCTTCCCTTCCGAGGTTAGGCAGGTGTTTGCAGACCTGCGAGTTGTTCTTCATGCCTGTAGACAGGAGTGGCGACCCTGGCCGCGGCCACCCCGGCACATGATCTATGATCTCCCCGTTTCTGTCGTCCCTTCAGCCCTCACAGACGGACCCTCACCTGCTTTCTCATCCTTCTTCCACTTCTGTGGGGCCGCCACTTCGCTGCCGCAGACTCCTCCCAAGTTCTTCTTTCCACTATGAAACCTCGTATGACAGGACCTCAACCATGTCCCCATTCAAAGCGACGCAAAGGGAGACTTAGGAGAACACGGACTTGGGCGGCAGGCAGGGGTGACGGGGCGGGGAGTATGGCACTTTGTGGCGGGTTAGGAAGGTGGTTCGCGGAGAACACACAGGACTGTTTAGGAAATGGACGTGGAGCTGCAGCCCTCTGACGTCAGCTGCTGGGGGCGGGACTTCACCGAGGGGCGGGGCGGTGGTCATCTGATCCCGGCGCTGCTGCTTCTGCACTTCCGGTCTCACCTTTGACCCACCCTCCGTCCCCTTCCTTCTTCAGAGCCTCACAGTCTCCGAGGCGACTGTCCAGTGATAGACCCCGAGCATGGCGCCTCACTGCTGTGTCCAGGGTGCTTAGCACAGGGCCTGCCACTTAGAGCTGCTCACTCTGTCCACTTCACTATGCTCATTTCTGCTATGGACGAATCCTTGGACTTGATTCTGCAACATTTTAGGGCATCAGTGGGAAATGATTTATCAGTCTGTATAAAAATGTCCCGGAGTGGGTTGATCCACTTATGCAAAAGTACAGAAGCGCCCCCTACCCACATTTCCACAACATACACTTTAAAAGTCCTTCCTTTATGGGAGTTGGCAACAGCCTGTTACTTTGCAGAGATGGCTGGCCCCAGGATTGTGGTTCAGTAATTAAACGTGGACCCCGAAACAGGCTTATGCTGTGGCTGAATGCCCCATAGTCATCACCACCACTGCTCCATGAGCCCTAACAAAGAGGTGACGATGTCAGGTCAGAAGGCGAGATGAACCCATCACTGCTGCTTCAGCTCCACGCTGCCAGCTGAGACTGGCCGCTCTGGCCAGCAACGTGTGTACAGCAAACGGTTCCAAACACTCCTCTGTTCAAGGTTCAGGTGTGTTCTAATGCAACTTAGTGATTATTGTATGAGAGATTCACTAAAAATACATTAAAAATCACAGCATACCATTCTTGACCACTCAACTGCTTAGATGAATTTGTACTTTGGAAAGTAAATTATTTTGCCATTAAGTCTAACTTTTTAAGAAAGTAGGGTTAAAAAAAAACCAGACACTTTAGTCAGTGCTGTTTTCTGCCCACTTTCAAAGTAAATGGTTTAATATTTCTATCAATCTGTATCTCCTTTGGTTTGCATACAGGAGAGAAACCACTACTAGCTAGCTCTGAAAAACAGATGAATTTTGTTCAAGGCCAACACTTAGCTGTAACCATGGGCCTTTGAATGACCCGGGCCCTTGCTCATTCAGCCATAGGGATCTGCGCGCCGGGCAGCAGACGCAGAGCCAGACACCCTCCATCCTCAGAGGGTTTCAGGCCTAGGAAAGACCACACCATTCAGCTTTTCTATCAGTTCTTTTGTCTCTTGCCACATTGTCCAACATCCCCCCTTCCATGACTGAGAGAAGATGGGTAGCTGGGCATAAATAAATATGTTGAGTCAAGTTTCTGTGTACTGCTGTTTTTTTTTTCCTGTTTTTCCAGAAACAGTAAAAGTTTGTAACTAGTAAAGTCCCATAAAAACTAGCTTCTGAAGTGTGTATATGTAAAAGGTTGACTTGTATCAGAGGTGGAAAAGGAAGCATGTGATGTAGCCTTGAAGACATTCCTCTTCCAGTTAAGAACCAATCAGGTCTGGTTCTTCATCCTTTAAGGGACTGAGTGACCAACAAGAAGTTACATCATCTTGAGCTGATGCTCACACTTTAATATAATGCACTTAAGAATCCGACAGGTGATGTACAGTTTTTCACATGCCGCTCCCTGGTTATGACATCGGAGATACCCAAAGACCCGAAGGGCTGGCTTAGGGACACAAAGGCACGGGTTCCCGCTCCTGAGCCTCACTACACGCGCTCAGGCGTGTAGAACTTGCCCCAGTACCGCCCCCGGAGGGTCAGGTCGTAGGGGCTCAGCACCTTCCGTATCCCCAGCATGTTGGCGGTGGCGATGCGCTCAAAGGTCCAGGGGTTCTGGTTGTTCCGTTCTCGCTCCTCTTGGTCTTTCTGCATCTTCTCTAGAGTCTCACGGCTCACGGCCTTAGCAGGGAAAGGCAACTTGTGGGCAACCTGGTCAAGGATGCCTTGTACCTCCTGGAATTCGCAGCGCCCGCCCACCTCGACTATGAGGCGGCCCGCCTTCACAGGAGTCACGTAGTGGTCGATGGCACCCTTGCCGCCCCCCATGCGCTGCCCCATACCCTTGCGGGTGATGGCCTTGAATGGGGCTGGTACTCGCCATAAGGCAAACATGTTCTTGGGGTCCATGAAGCGGTTGATTGTCAGGCGCATCATTTCAAAATGCCCCCAATGGAGGTAACCGCCACCCAGTGCCTAGAAGTGAACGGAAGAATTAGAAACACATGAAAATTTAGGTATTCTTCATTTGTGCTTTAAGAGGTGGTGCTAGTGGTAAAGAACCCTTCTGCCAATGCAGGGGACATAAGAGAGACAGGTTTGATCCCTGGGTTGGGAAGATCCCCTGGGGGAGGCCGTGGCAACCCACTCCAGTATTCTTGCCTTGAGAATTACATGGGGAGGAGCCTGGCAGGTTAGAGACCATAGCATCGCAGAGCTGGACACGACTGAAGCGACTTAGCACGCTATTCTTATGTCTCATGGTAACTGTGGTTTCAACGATACGCATGAAAAGTAAAAGTATAAATTCTAATAAGTACGATGGAGGAA
This sequence comes from Alces alces, assembly GCA_015832495.2. NCBI lineage: Eukaryota > Metazoa > Chordata > Mammalia > Artiodactyla > Cervidae > Alces > Alces alces. The sequence goes on from JADEYB020000034.1 coordinate 76,443,562, forward strand.
AAGCCCAGGAAAAGCCCCAACAACTTGAGAACAAGTGTGGACCCACTTCAATGGACAGCCACGAAAGACCTCTTTGGGGAGGTGACATTTATAGCTGATGCCAGAAGGGAACAAACCAGCCAAGGGAAAACAGATGAGCGTTCCGGGCAAAGGAATGGCACATGCGAGGCCCGTGGTGAGTCTGAGCAGAAGCCAGTGTGGCTGGGTCGGAGAGAGAGGTATGCGGAGCAGACCGAGGTGCTGAAAGGCTGGCAGGGCTGGTTGGGCAGGCTTTGGGAAGCAGACTTGAAAACCTCTGGCTGCCTGGTGGTAACTAAACCAGGGTCCACAGCCATCTGTGTAGGTAATGACGTCAAGTCTTCACAGAAGCTACCTGATGAGTAGGAAATGTCTAGACATCCCATATACTCCATCATGGATAATCTCCATCAAAGGTTTGAGTAGATCTCACGGTCTGACTATGGGATAAGTGAGGTAACGTCTTCTGTCTCCTGCTTTTACATTATTTTCACTCTACGTTAAAGAGCATTTATGACTCAATGCTTACTGGGTGCTGCACATCAGTTTAAAGAGCTGCTGGTGGCATTCTAGTGAAAGCTGTGGAGGAAGCGACCAGAACGAACCCAAGGAGTCTGTTTTAGTCCCCGGATTCCGTCCTGGAGCCGCTGGACACGGAACTCACCAAGATTGCAAAATTGCCTTCTGTGAACTCAGTGGCTTCAGTGGACGGACCTCGTATGTCACGCAGGTTTTTAGGCTCTCTCCTCACTTTTGGCACAAGTGGTGCCCTTTCAACAAATCTAAGCTTGGGCTTTTCAGGAATGGAGACATCTAAAAGGAGCATAGACAACTAAGAATGAGTCAAACCGAAGGATCTGACTTCAGTCAAAGTCGAAGGATTAATTTTCTTCCTAGAAAGATTCATAACAACCAGGTCAAAGCCTTAAAGTTACCACTCAACAACAATTCCAAAAGTGTGTTCGATTTACCTTCTGGATGCTTTCATTGACACTGGAATCTTCTGACTATGACAGTTGTTGATAGAAATGTTTTTGAACCTTTTAAGATAGCAAAGATTTAAGTTGCCAAGCAAAATGCCTTTTTAAAATGCCTACCGTAAAGGAACTGTTAGGGAAGGTATAGAGATATGAGACAGTGACAAAATAACATGAGGTAACATTTTTTTGTGTATGTGAATGTATGTTTTGTGTGCTGCAATTAAGCTGAATTCTTTACATGCATTATCTCATTTAATCTTTAAAACAACTTTATAGCCCTGGTTTTTTTTAGGGCTTCCTTTTTAAATTTTTTAAACTTTTAAAAGTTTAACACACATATATTAAACGGCCCAATAAAAAATGTGAATTATCACAAAGTGAACACACAAGCATGCACATAACTACCATCCAGATAAAGAAATGGAAGGTAGTAATTTTAATCTCCACTTTATAGAAGAGGAACCTCAGACCTGGAGACATTTTATAATTTGATCTGGGTCATCCAGTTAAACAGCAAAGACAGACAGTATGATACTATATTGTACATAAAAGTAGCTAAGTTTTCCTGCTTGCCACATTCGTGCTGGGAAACTTTCAACCTAGTACTCCTTTGATCAATGCTCTTTCCTTTATATATTCAAGGGCATTTCATGCTGAGAGCTGTATATATATCCTACCATGTCCTTGCCAGGTGAAGGCAGGTGGGCTGAAACCCAGACCACACATGCTACATCTTTATTAGATCTGATACTGACAATATGGAAAAAAATTAACTTGCATTTACAGTTATTTATAATTATTTCCATAGTAAAATAAGCATGGGTCTGTGATGAAGTCAAATATAAAACAGGAGCCTTTAAGGCTACAAAAACTGCCTCCTGCCATTTCTATGTGTCTTGGGCTTCCCTGGCGGCTCGGCGGTGAAGAATCTGCCTGCCAATGCAGGAGATATGTGTTTGATCCGTGGGTAAAGAAGACACCCTGGACAAGGAAACGGCAACCCACTCCAGTATTCTTGAAAATCCAGTTGTCAGAGGAGCCTGGCGGGCTACAGTCCGAGGGTTACAGAAGAGTCAGACACGACCGAGCACACCACAGAGAACTCAGTAATGTTTTCTCATCTCCAAGGCAGTATGCACTCCAGTGGATGTGGTAGTTTCACAGCTCCACGTACAAGAGGAGGCCTTAAGAAGTCCAGGCCTGTTTCATATTTTTGAGATTTCCAATATATTTTAAAAAGTGTAAGATTTATTAAATTGTGGCTTACCTTAACTGTTTCTATTAACAAATTAATGCTTTTCACACAATAGGTACACACACACATGTGACCTCATTTGGAGCAAACGTCGTAAGTCTAAACTGGAGGCCGATTAGGTGCAGCTGAGAAGGGGGCTGCGGGTCTCGCACCAGTTGTGGGCCACAGGGGAGATAATCCATTACGGAGTTTTCTCCAGCATTTACAACACTGCCTGGCATAGAGTATACCTTCAATACATGACTACTGAAGGGATGAATGGGAATAGGGGCACAAGGAAACGCCTGCTCTTCACCTACCCCCGCTAGGTTCCATCACAGAAAAGGCTTACAGACCAGAAGACAGACAAGCTCTCACCTTCAAACGTTGGCACCGGGAGCAGCGTCTTCAGGCCGGCACGGGCGGGCAGCGATGCCCACGAATCTACAAAGAAAGGTCAGATTAAACCCCGAAGGCGACAAGGACCAGGGCGCGCTCTGGGCCTGACGCTCCCGACAGAGCTGTCCTGTGGGCCGCGGGCCACTCAGGGAGACCCCAGGCTTTCGGCTCCCGAGAAGGAGCAGCCGGGGACTTGGGGGCGACCCCACGTCACGCGGATGCTTCTGCACGAGTCTCTCGGAGTGAGGGGCGGAGGGCGCTGATGGCCTGCCCGCGCTTCAGCACCCGCGAGGGGGCCTCAGGCGGTACGAGACAACCGACGGGGGTGGGGATGAAGCCTGGGGGACAGGGGACAGCTGACCTGACAGGGTCGCTCGCAGGAGGGGCGCGTGGGCGCCACTCAGCAGCCGCCACATGGCTCCGCGCGCAAAGGCGACGCCCGGGAGCCTTGTCCCAAGCCGCTCCAGCCGCCGCTCCGTCGGGCCGGAAGTTGCGTTCGCGCCGGTCCAGCCCGCAGAGAGTCCCGGGAGCAAGCGGAGGAAACCGGAGGCTCGGTACCTGGGTTCCGGCCTGGCGCCCGCGGGGGCTGGCGGTCAGTCCCGAGATGGGTCCCGCGGGAACGGGCGCTGTCTCCGCGGAGGACCGCGCGGAGAGGGGCCGGAGCGCGTGGCAAGGTGCTGCCGTGCGGTTCGCTGCATCGCGCCGCCTCTCGCCCCTCCTCCCTCCCGGGACAGCGGGGAAAAGCGACGGACGCATGCTTGCCTTAACGTTTCCCGGGCGCTGCACTGAATGCGCCTCGTCCTGGCGTTGAGTCCTCAACAAATCTCTGCGACAACCGCATCCTAACCCACTTCGCAGATTCCATCTCCAAGGCCAAAGGTTTAACTTGCCCCAAGTCCCACACCGGGAAAGCGGTGCAACCCGAATTTGAGCTTAGTCTGCGATTCTGAAACCAGTGAACGGACAATGTCAAAACCTGACACCAAGTTAAAATGAAAAACGGTGTGATTATTCTGGGAGAAGTTTGGGCAAGTCATCTTTATGGGCCCGAAGCTTTTTCATATTTAGAAAGAGGCTCTTTCCCCAAGCTTCTAGACGGAAAACGGGATTACCAGTTGAGGCTGATGTCTTCTGTACTTAAATCCTGCTAAATCCGCGCGTGGTCTTTTTCCAAGGATTAATTTCGTAAACGGCAACAATAAAACCTGTAATCTTGCAGAACTGTTGGGAGAACCCTCCCTGCCCACAGTTTTATGTACTTTTTGACTATTTGCACGCTGAGTCTGTATCAGAGAAGTTAGTGGGTTTTATTGCAGCCACTCATTTCTGTCTCAAGAACGGCTCTGAAAGGGTTAAACTTGCCCCCCACCCCCACCCGCCCGGCCTGCGTCAGATTTTGGGCAGCTCTTCTTGCTGTCCTTGCCTCTTCACAAAAAGTGGGCGATTCCCATGTGCTCCGGCATCTAAAAGTCTCAAGCCCAGCGCTGTATAATGTTGTTTTGGGTGGAGAATAAACCTGCAGTACAGGCACTCGTTGATTGGACTCTAAGAACTAAACATTAACTCAAATTTCTGCATTTAAGTAGTGACTGTAATGTCAATTTTTTTCTTTGTAAGAGTTAAGTACAATGGAGGCTACAAATGTGAAAATCCAGTGATCCTATCTTTATGAATTTATGTAGAGACGATATGATGGGAATACAAACAGCTAACGCTGAGATATGACAAGAATAAATAAAGGGTGTGGAAAATGGAAGGATGGATCTGAAGTCTTCCCTGATCACACAAAAGTATTTTTCCCCTCAGATTTTTCACAGCTGTTTGTTTACACTTCTCTTCTGATAGTTCAGGGCTAGTTCTTTGTAGAAAAATGAGGTTCAGAGACTAAATTTTTGCTGTACAGGTAGTATGGTGCAACGGAGACGGCAGTGGCAGCCCACTCCAGTGCTTTGGCCTGGAGAATCCCAGGGACGGGGGAGCCTGGTGGGCTGCAGTCCGTGGGGTCGCGAAGAGTCGGACAGGACTGTGTGACTTCACTTTCACTTTTCGCTTTCACGCAATGGAGAAGGAAATGGCAACCCACTCCCATGTTCTTGCCTGGAGAATCCCAGGGACGGGGGAGCCTGGCGGGCTGCCGTCTGTGGGGTTGCACAGAGTCGGACACGACTGAAGCGACTTAGCAACGGCAGCAGCGCAGTATGGTGCAAAATAGGAACTCTTGACAGACTTAGTTTTATTGGAATGTTTGCTAGCATCTCCCAAAAGTTGGTTTTCAGAGTTTCCTCAGGCCTTCGTTAAACATGTAAATATCTGGTTCCTACTTATTAAGAAATTCTAAAGATGGGGTTCAGGAATTCCTGTCTTGAGCTAGCCCTACCAGTGATTCTAATACCTAATCAAGTTTGGGAATCTGTGCTCTGTGAGCACTTTGAAAGTTTAAAAAGTAGAGTATAGGCACAAGGCATTGTTTCTGGATTATCCAGGCCAGTATCCACTGAGATTTATAATTTTCCCATCTATATAAAAATTATCTAACACTTCCATTTTTAATTTCTTACTTTAAACTCCAGAGTTGGAGGTAACAAATCCGTAACCCAGGCCCAGGTCCAGCTGTTGACTGATTCATAACATGCATGGCGCACATAACATGCACATGTGTGCATGTGTGTGTGTGTGTGTACACTCATTTTAATAAAAATATTGGATTTTTGCTTCTCAGATTCTAATCAGAATATCATAATGTAATAAATAACCATGCAATCTCTTCACTTCAGAAAGCCCACAGAAACTTCTCAAGGGGCTCGTTAATATTAGCTTTTTTTCCTTGTTTTTGTAATAAATCCATTTAGCTTCCATATGGTGTAGAACATTTCTAAAAGGACAATGGTACCATAGTTTTTTCCACAACAAAAACAACGTACTGGCAACTTCCCTGGTGATCCAGGAGGTAAGAATCTGCCTGCCGGTGCAGGTGACACAGGTTTGCTCCCTGGCCTGGGAGAATCCCACATGCCGCGGAGCAGCTGAGCCCGTTCACCACAAGTATTGAGTCTGTGCACTAGAGCCTGTGAGCTGCAACTGCTGTGCAGTCACGCCCCAGCTGCTACAGCCTGAACTTCGAGAGCCTGTGCTCTGCAACGAGAGACCGCCGCGGTGAGGAGCCAGTGCACGCAACCAGGAGCAGCCCCTGCTCCCTGCAAGCAGAGGAAGCCTGTGTGCAGCAAGGAAGACCCAGCGCAGCCAAAAACAAGCAGGTGAATTAAAGACACAATGTGCTCTAACACAGTGTTAATAATGAACATACTGGAGTGACCTGCTGTTTACCAAGGGCTCTCATGTACACATAGGTTATCGTATTAGAGTCCTTTTTTGTCTGTAGATGACGGTGGAAACAAGGCTCAGAGAAGTCTTCCTTCTTTGCACGTGTATCTACTGAGCATCTACCTTCCTGCCATGAGACACATGAGCGTGTGTACACATGTTCCAGAGCTTTCCAGCTAAATCAGTCAGCCAGACTCTGGGGGAGTTGCTAGAGTTTTACAAGGGAGTTATTTCCAGCATTTCTCATGGAGTGAGTCAACAGGCACCAAGAACAGATCAACTTCTAATTGTTTGACCAAGAAGAGGGAACCATGACAACTACTGTTCTTGCTTTTGTCTTAGAATTTACAGACGAGATCCACGGCGTTTCTATGAATGGTTTCACCATAATAAATGAATCCCTATCAGTGGCTTAGCCAAGTTATTTACAAGTCTGTTATTATAGACCACGCTGCAATAAACATCCTTAGTCATACCATTTTGGTACTGTTTTGGTATTTCTATTGAGCAAATTCCAAAGAAAAGTCACTGGATCAAAGGGACATTCATGTAAAATAATTTTGCCTCATAAAATTGCATAAAATGAGCCGTCACCAACAATGGATGAGCATGACTGTTTGTATACAGCCTTTCTGAGAAAGGGTATGAGAGTCCTTTTAGAGCTTTGCCAATATGACAGGCAAATTGATGGGGAAATAGTGGAAACAGTGGCTGACTTTATTTTTCTGGGCTCCAAATCACTGCAGATGGTGATTGCAGCCATGAAATTAAAAGACGCTTACTCCTTGGAAGGAAAGTTATGGATGTGAGAGTTGGACTATAAAGAAAGCTGAGCGCTGAAGAATTGATGCTTTTGAACTGTGGTGTTGGAGAAGACTCTTGAGAGTCCCTTGGACTGCAAGAAGATCCAGCCAGTCCATCCTAAAGGAGATCAGTCCTGGGTGTTCATTGGAAGGACTGATGTTGAAGCTGAAACTCCAATCCTTTGGCCACCTGATGCGAAGACCTGACTCATTTGAAAAGACCCTGATGCTGGGAAAGATTGAGGGCAGGAGGAGAAGGGGACGACAGAGGATGAGATGGTTGGATGGCATCACCAACTCAATGGACAGGGGTTTGGGTGGACTCAGGGAGTTGGTGATGGACAGGGAGGCCTGGCGTGCTGTGGTTCATGGGGTCGCAAAGAGTCGGACATGACTGAGCCACTGAACTGAACTGAACATGGCAGGTGAAAAACCACATCCAATGTTATGTTTATAACAGGACTTTAACACAGAATTGCCTGTGACTCAGTTTGGCCTGAGGCCCCAAGGTATGTGATAATTCCTGTAATTCAGGTTGAGGAGTCCAGCGTCCCAGCCTGCACTTATTAATATGGAGGAGTTGATGGGGATTCTCTCTGCTGTTCGTAGCTACTCACTTTCCTCTAGCGTGTAGTTAGTTGCTTAGTCGTGTCCAGCTGTTTGGGACCCACGGACTGCAGCCCGCCAGGCTCCTCTGTCCATGGGATTCTCCAGGCAAGAATACTGGAGTGGGTTGCCTTTTTCTTCTCCAGGGGATCTCCCTGACCCAGGGATCGAACCCGGGTCTCTCGCATTGCAGGCAGAGTCTTTACCATGTGAGCCACCAGGGAAGCCCCAGTCTGTAAGAAGCACTGGAAAAATCAAAAAAGGAAGGGAAAACTGGTGATGCCAACAAGGGTTTCTTGGGACAGAGTTGATATTCTCTGAGTTTCACTTCCCTCCCCGCTGCTCAGGGATGAAGTGCTCCGTGAGGCTCAGTGAGAGACATTTCAAGATCATCCCGCTGACACAGGGCTGGGAAAGTCTGTGTTTGGAGGCTGTGGCTTCAGAGTAGAAGGAAGTAGCCACGTTTGCACTGATGTCAAGTCAAAGGTTTGACTGTGCTGTTGGCCGGAAGTGGACCTGTGTGCAGGCTCACAGCTGAAGCCAGGGGAGCTGTACCGATGGACGGCCAGGCCCAGCGGGGACAGTCCACGTAGCAGCCAGCTGTCCGGCAGCGACGGACGTGCCCGCATCAAGGCCCCTGAGATGTCCTCCGCAGCCAGTGTGTGCCCTCTGAAAACCCCAGGAAGCGCCCCGGGGAGAAGGAGGGCACTTTAAAGTGTACCCGGGGGACTTCCCTGGCGGCTTTGCCTTCCAGTGCTGGGGGTGTGGGTTTGATCCCTGGTCGGGGAGCAAAGGATCCCACATGCGTCACAGGCCAAAAAACCGAAACACAAAATGGAGGTAATATTGTAACAAATTCAATAAAGACTTTGAAAATGATCCATGTTAAACAAATTCTTGAAACAACTATCTCAGGACCCGTGGAATGCTCTAACAAAGTATCCCAGACTGGGTGGCAGAAACGATAGAAAGTCACTGCCCGCCTGTTCTGGGGGCCCAAGTGTGAAGTCAAGGCATCAGCAGCATTGGTTTCTCCGGAGAGTTGTGGAAAAGGGTCTGCTCTAAGCATCTCTGCTGGGCTGGTAGATGGCCATCTTCTCCCTTCTCTCCATATCGTTTTCCCTCTAGGCTGGTCTGCCCTGTGTCCAAATCCCCACCTTTTATAAGGACACCAGTCGTCTTAGGTTAGGGCACACCTTGGTTACCTCACTTTAACTTGATTTCCTCTGTGAAGACCCTCGCTCCAAATAAGGCATTTTTAGGCATGGCTGGTTAGGGCTCCAGCTTACCTCTTCTTGGGGGAGAGGAGCGTACAGGTCAACTTCTAGCAGGTGCCATGACTGTAAGCCATCCCAAAGGGGTCAGAGGTGAGGGGTCAGGGGCAGGAAAGGTCTTAAGTGTCGGTAAATGTGCAGAAATGAGAACTAAAGACCCCTCCCCTTGCCTCCATTTTGTTTTCACCTCTCTCTCTCTGACTGAAACTGGAAGAGGTAAGCAGCTTTACTTTTAAATGCAATTCCAAGTTTCAATTATTACACAGTTTTGGACATTTTAGTTACTGAAATCAATATGTTTTCTGTGGTTGGAAGTGACAACACAACTTTTTTTTCTTTAATCAAGGGTCGAGTAGAAAATGCAACAAAACGGCCTTCCAGAGTTAGTCTGGATAAGCAGTTGCAGGCAAAGCTGTAGCTGATTTCTGATAGCATATTCCGAGCTCTGCGTAGTGACGTTGCTTGCATCCTGGTTACACACTTTGCATATTATTTTTGGCTGCACTCTGCTGCGTTCGGGGGTTCCCTGACCAGGGACTGAAGCTGGGCCCCTGCCTTGGGAGTGCAGTCTTAAACACTCAAACACGAGGGAAGTCCCTAGTTTGCAATTTAAAAAAATTACTAGAGATGATGAACTTTTCTCATCTTTTTGGTTTTATATATTTTTGTCTGTTTTTTTGTATGTGTGATTCACTTTCTTGTGTATTTTGTTTTTTAATCACACTGTTCATTTTTTTTCTTCTAGATTCAAAGCTTCTTGATATGTATATTAACTCCTGTTCAGTTGTATGTGTTTTGATTTTTTTTCATCTTTCAGTACATCCTTTAATTTTTTTGAGGCGTGATGATAGTAATTTTTTAAGCAGTAAAATCTACCAGTAATTTTCAGAGTTTTTGAGACTGATCATATGATTATAAGGGACAGAGGTAAGGCCCTAACATAATTCTTTTCCAAGTTGAAAATCCTCATTTGATATGTGACTTTATAATGTACTAAATTCCCACATTTTAATTTTTTTGAGTTCCTTTTGAACTCCACTCCCATAGCCTCTCTTTCTGAAACCAGTGCCACACTGTTTTAATTATTGTTACTTTATTACACATTTTTACATACATCTGGTCAAGTTCTTCACTTTTGCACTTTACTCTGCAAAAAAATATTATGGCACATTTTGCATGTTTGATCTTCAAGATAAAATTTAAAACTGTTCTTTTCTTTTTTGTTTCATTTCATGTGTTTTTTAAAATTCCTCCAGGTATATGGTTAGTTCCTTTGAAAACATGAGAGGGTAGGCTTTTTATTTCATTTATTTTTCTTTTAAGAAGTTTACTTATCTTTAATTGGAGGGTAATTGCTTTACAATGTTGCTCTGGCTGGAGATTTCAATACTATGTTGAATGAAAGGGACAAGAATGGGCATCCCTGTCTTATTCCTGAGCTTGGAGGAAATGCTTTCAGCTTTTCATGGTTGAGTAAGATGTTGGCTGTAGGACTGTCATATATAGCCTTTATCATATTGAGGAATATTCCCTCTGTATGCACTTTGTGTTCTGTGTTATTTTTAAATGGGGGATAGTATTTGGTGGTAATCTTCCTTCCTCTTTCCCTTGCATCTTCACATCTTCTTCACAAAAGTAGTTGGGCCCAACTGCCCACTTCCTGACTACTTTTGAACTGTGGTGTTGGAGAAGACTCTTGAGAGTCTCCTGGACTGCAAGGAGATCCAACCAGTCCATCCGAAAGGAGATCAGTCCTGGGTGTTCACTGGTAGGACTGATGTTGAACATGAAACTCCAGTCCTTTGGCCACCTGATGCGAAGAGCTGATTCATTGGAAAAGACCCTGATGCTGGGAAAAGATTAGGCAGGAGGAGAAGGGGACAACAGAGGATGAGATGGCTGGATGGCATCAACGACTCGATGGAAATGAGTTTGAGTAAACTCCTGGAGTTGGTGATGGACAGGGAGGCTTGGCGCTGCGGTCCGTGAGGTCGCAAAGAGCTGGACACAACTGAGCGACTAAACTGAACTTGACTACTTCCTGCGGGAAGCAAACTTAGCCTTTACCAGCCATGACCACTAGAGGTCACAAAAGCGCTTATTATAGTCCCTGAAACACCAGAATGCAGTCTGGTGCATTAGCGGTTAGGTAAAAATTAGCCCATACAGATTGCATTTAATTAAGGCACTTCCTCAAAGTGGAATTGCAGTTCTTCATAGCAGACCCATCGTCAGCCTCACTCCCCTGTCCCCACCCCTGCCAACACAGGTGAACACAGCTAATTACTAGTGTGCTGAGTAACATCAGTCGGGTCGACTCTGACTGTAGCCAGCCAGGCTCCTCTGTCCATGGTGTTTCCCGGCAAGAACACTGGAGTGGGTTGCCATTTCTGTCTCCAGGGGATCTTCCCGACCCAGGGATCAAACCCACGTCTTTTATGTCTCCTGCATTGGCAGGCAGGTTCATTACGACTAGTGCCACCTGGGAAACCCAATCAATTACCAGGCAGGTAGTTAAAAGGAGGTTTTCATACATGAAATCAGCCTAGGATCCCCTCTCTTTGTCTTCCATGCCCCTCTTCTTCCTTTAATGTCTATCATTAGCAAAAATGTTGGATGCGGGACTCACACTCACACACACACACCACTTTCCTTTGTGTGTGCCTGCAATTGTTACCAAATTTATTGTTAAGCGAGAAAAAGTCGTCTTGGTTTAATTTTTATTTTTTGGCTGACCATGCAGCACGTGGTATCTTACATAGTTGTTTGACCAGGGATTGAACTTGTGTTCCCTGCATTGGCAGTATGCAGTCTTAACCACTGAACCACCAGGGAAGTCCCAAAGTCACCTTTGTTTAAAATTTTCCCCCATTTTCCACTGCTCAACTATTATGTGTTGAATGGAGACAACTTAGAAAACAGAAACAAATAGACAAAAATTGATCACTAGTCATTCTATCATGCAGAGGTAACCACTATCACACCCTGGGATGGATGATATTGGTATGCTGTATAGTCTAATTTCTTCACTTGGCTATGCATGGATGTCTTTTCATGTTATCAAGTATTTATCTCCAACATGAATTTTAGTGACTTTTAAGAATCCCATCATGTAGACCCAAGGGGTTTGCCTATTTTGCTCTTTTGTTGGACGTGCAGATGGCTTCCATTTTCCCCATGCTACAAATGTAACGATGCATCATGTGTGTGTGCGCACTCAGTCGTATCCGACTCTCTGTGACCCCAGAGACTGCCAGGCTTCTCTGTCCATGGAGTTTTGTAAGCAAGAACACTGGAGTGGGTTGCCGTTTCCTACTCCAGGGGATCTTCCCGACCTAGGAACAAACTCGTAAAAAAACACAATAAATTAAGTGTAGAAGAAATGTGCATACACATTAGGTTGTGTCAGTTGTGTCTGACTCTTTGCGACCCCATGGACTGTAGTCCACCAGGTTCTTCTGTCATGGGGCTCTCCAGGCAAGAATACTGGAGTGGGTGGACATTCCCTTCTCTAGGGGATCTGCTCGACCCAGAGATTGAACCCACAACTCTTATGTCTCAGGCGTTGGCAGGAGGGTTCTTTACCACCAGTGCAACCTGGGAAGCGCATGTTTTTGCCACTCCCTGAGGGCTCCTTCCATGATGGTGACGGTCCTGGCCTTTGTCCGGGATCCTGTGACTTACCTTACAGCTGTGACGGGTGGGGACCTGGGCCTGTGGGCCATGCTTCTCTCCTGGGGGCCAGACTGTTACCAGAGGGCAGGTTCTGGCTCTCAGATGCCAGGAGGGGTGGCCTGTGATGCGGCAGTTAAGCCTGTCCACGTTTGGGTTCAGTTCTAGGAAGTCTATTGAGGCTGCACATCTAAGGCTTATTCTCTAATTGTCCCGGCTGACTTTTTTAAAATTTATTTTTAAATTGAAAGATAATTGCTTTCCAGAACTGTGTTGGTTTCTGCCGAACATCAACATGAATCAGCCATAGGTATACACCTGTCCCCTTCCTCCTGAACGTCCCTCCCAGCTCTCTCCCCATTCCACCCCCTAGGTTGTTACAGAACTGGGTTTGAGGTCCTGAGTCACACCCAGCTGATGTTTTGATTCTTCCCTGTCTGTGTCCTCTTATGCTTCCCCCTTCCTATAAATTTCAGAATTGGGACTTTTGGGGGTCAACGTTGAGTATATCTTAGGTCTTCTGATACACATATTCATATTCTTCTCTAGAAAGTTTGTACCAATATTGACTCCAACAAGCAGAGTTTAGAGTTTGATTGTCTTAAATTTTTCTCCCAAAGATCTGTAACTACTCCATCGTCCTGGCTTGCAGAATTCCATGGACTGTATAGCCCACGGGGTCGCAAAGAGTTGGACACGACTGAGCGACTTTCACTTTCACCTTTCGTGTGTGTGTGTGTGTGTGTGTATACATATATACATATGTATACATATGTAGGATAGGGTGAGGTTATTGATACATACCTATATTTTACATCCAAAATATTATATGTATTATTTATGGAGCACAGCTACAGATATGTCTATGTTTAATATATAAAACATCTTATATGCTAAATTTGTATTAATATTAAATATAATTATGCATAAATATTAATTATATCAAATATATTTGAAATGTGATTTACCCAGAACAAATACTGGAAATGGAAGGGGAGAGTTGTGATATAACATCATTGATCTAGTTCTGAACCTTCTGGGAGTTTCGTATGGAATAATTTTTGTCACATGTATGGATGCATGTGTGTGTGTCTATGTTTACAATAGGTAATTTGAAAAGGAGTACGTGGTATAAGATATAAAAAGTTTTTTTTTCAAAGATTTCCTTTATAGAATAAAAGACTGTGTTGGTTAATCAATCAAAAAGAGATCAGAATGACCTTCCAATATATCAGCCAGGGGCCCCTTTTCCCTCACCCTACATTTAAATGATGTTTGGCCATCATGCTCGTGAAAAACCAGACTTCTTTCATGGATCACAGACATTGAGACTCCGGCGATTTGCATCATTTATTTTACATTGTGGTTTCCATATTTTAACCAGTAATATGGTGGCATCGTAAATACCCACTTTTTTTTTTTTGCATAATTTCAAATGATGTGAAAAACAATTCGAGCCATCCTTTGGGGACATTTGATAGAAGCTCAGTCCCCCTTCTCTTAGTACTGTGTGAAGTTGGCTGTGATGTGCTCGTGGTTGAAGGGGATGTAGTCAGCGACTCCTGGAAACAGGCAGAGAGCAACCGGAAGTGACGGCGGTGCCCGTGGCCACGCCCGCCTCCCGCAGGACCCCCGTTCCATTGGTTGCCAGTGGGCTGCTGAGTCGCTTCAGTCGTGTCCAACTCTCTGTGACCCCATGGACTGTAGCCTGCCAGGCTCCTCTGTCATGGGCTTCTCCAGGCAAGAAGACTGGAGTGGGGTGCCATTTGCTTCTCCAGGGGACCTTCCCCACCCAGGGATGGAAACTGCGTCTCTTACTTCTCCTGCATTGGCAGGCGGGTTCTTTACCACTAGCGCCACCTGGGAGGCCCGTTAAATTGGTTAGGGGACAAGATCTCCAGAGTTGACTAGTATGAAGGAAGCAAGGAGTTGAGACTTCAAGGTCTTTTTTTTTTAAGGCTCTCAGCTGCCATGTGGAGCAAATGTTTGGCCAAACCCCTTAGATTGTCCCAGCCTCCTTCCCTCCTATATACAACTGGACTACTAGTATTTATGCTGAAGAATTATTTCCAGGATTAGAAATAATGACTGCCAGTGCCTAATACAGTACCTAACATTATAAATGTGTAAGAAAGTTGTTACTATTAAAATGGCACATGTAAGCCAAATTTAGAGCATTCAAGTTGGGAACACCTACATTTTGGAGGGTTTAAGGAAGGGCAGTAGGTTGAGCATTTTTGTCTTTCTGGGCAGGGAACACAGATTATGACATAACTGATGATTAAGTTTGAAGTTGCCAGGCGTCAGAAAGAATAATTCCAGGCCCAAATCTTTTTGGATCTCAGAGGACATTTCCCCCCCCCCCCCCAGAGAAGAAAAGTAACTAGCAGACAGCAGAATAAGCCTGATTTAAGTTTCCAGGGCAATTAATGAGATGAAAACTGTAAGAGAATTGATAACAAGAGTGATACACATTTTTGAACAAATACCATGCAAAAGGCAGTGAACTTACTCATTTCAAATGTGTTGTTTCTAATCCTCACAATAACCTAAAGGGTATTGCTATTTCCAATTGATAGCTGGGGGCACTGTGGCTCAGAGAAGAGTCACTATCTGCTTAGCGTAGCTAGAAAATAAGAAAAGGGGCTCTGGGAATTGCCTGTCGGTCCCACGGTTAGGACTCAGTGCTCTTACTGCCAGGGCCCAGGTTTGACCCCTGGCTGGGGAACTAAAATCCCACAAGCTGGGCCATGTGGCTAAACGAGAGAGAGAGAGGGGGTTTCAAACCAAGGCTTATGAGACTCTAAAATCTTTCTTATATGCTTGGCTCCAATTCCACCAATTCTGACGGTCCAGATTTTGTTCAATTCATGACAGGTGCTAGGAAAGACATCTCCCTCGTTGTTATCTTGGATAATGAAGCATCTTGACAGAGCTCCAGTCTGACTCTGCCATGACTCTACTGACTTCACAGCTGTGTGAAGGGATGGTCACATCTCTGTGAACATCTGGTTAACTTAGCATCATCCTTAGACAAAGCAGACCAGTGCTCTTTAAGTCAGATAATATTTTACCGTTTGTGCAAACACTTTGGAGATAGTTAAGGTTTTCGCTGAGTCTGAGTTTCATTCTTCGCAATTTCTCCAAGCAAACATTCTTCTTTTTGGCAATTTTTAAAAACACTACTATGAAAGCAGGTGAAAAATGGACTTTGAAGGAAGCTGTGGACTTGATTCCTGCTCCATCACATACTATGTATGTGCCTTGGGCAAGTCTCTTTTTTCTGAGACAGTTTTTTTTTTTTTCTGCTTGAAAGGACAGTCACTAATACCTACAGAGTTGATGTGAACAGGAAATAAAATAACATCACGACATTGATAGCTGTTATTTTATCCCTCATTGATTTCCTCTGGCTGTGAGTTTGCTGTTCTCTTGTTTCATGCATACGTGTCTTTTAACCCTAAAGTGGCCATCTTCTTAGATCACACACTTCTTTGTTGTTGTTATTTTTTGTTGGTTTTAAGTCTTTCTCACATCTGCTTTTTCTTTCTTTAGCTCTTGTTACTTTAGGTCAATCCACTTTTTTTCACTGAATTTTTTTTTTTTTTCCACTAGCTCAGAGTGATGTTAGAATTCTTGATTTTTTTTTTTTTTTCTGAGCCACACAGCATATGGGATCTTAGTTCACCGATCAGGGATCAAACTCTTGTCCCCTGTAGTGGAAGCATGGAGTCTTAACTGCTGGACCACCAGAGATGTCCCAGGATTCTTGATTTTTTTAAAAAACATTTTAAAATAACTACTCATTTGTTCTATTTATTTATCTATCTAACACCACTGTATATTCATGATATAAGTGCATATGTACATACAAAGCTGCTATATATACAACTATTGTATATACACATACTCTCACAATTATTTATTGATTAAATAAATGAATTAAATTTGGAAATGAAAGAATTTAGACTTCAAACAGTGGAAAAAGTGCCTACATTCCTTTTCTTCACTCACCTTCTATTAAAGGTGTTTTGCCACTCAGGAATTGCCAGTATGTCTTGTCATTAACATTTCCAGCGATATTGTTAATTGAAGAGACCTGAAGTCCCCAGGATGTCATGGTGGTTTCAAATCTGTGAGAATAATATCATACATGATTAATGCCTCACTCCAAGTCAGGCAATAAGAAAAGATGAAGGGCCAGAGACCTTCTAAATGCTTCAAAGATCAGAAAGATGTCTAAATGAGAAAGTGCAAATGACTAATGAACAAATCATTTACTTCACTTGGAATTAAATAAAAATACAAATGGGTTTTAAAAAACTTATCAATAAGCAAATTAAAAAATGTTAATGTCCAACAATGGGCAAAAAATTAGGTGAGTGATGGAATAAATATCCAAGATTGACTCTTTGGCAGTTATAAAATGCATATTTTTCAATAGTTTTCAGTAACATGGAAAAATGCTTATGCAATAATATTAAGTGAAAATGTGGGGTACACATTGGATGAGAAATATTTATCTATTTCATGTATATATGGATCACAACTATTTGTAATACACATGGACTAAATACCTGTAAAATTATAAAAACTATCAACAGTGATTATGTTCTGGATAGACTATGGATGTTTTGTTTTCTTCTTTAAGTATTCTAGAAATGTGATCTTTATCCCAACCTGTTCTACAGAAGTTGGAGAAGTTTTGCAGCTGGTCTGCAGACACGTGTACTTATCCTAACCCTGAGCCACTGCTCCCGCGTCACCTATTTGTCAATTCCTTGGCCTTTGTCAGTCTTTCTCCCAGACATCTCTCTGCAGAATTTGGATTATGTCATCTTTCCTTTGAAAGTAACTCATCTTTTCCTTCCTATGGCTTAGCATCTTCTCTTTCCCCCTCTTACAGCTTAGCTTCTCCATATTTCCCTACTGTTTCCTCTTTTTGCAAACTACAAATATTCCCCAAAGCTTAATGTTCTCCTTTTCATTTAATTTTTTTCCCCAATTGGGCAGTGGGAAGAACATGGGCTTCGGAATCAGTTAAATGTGGCTTCAGATCTCAACTCTACTAGTGACATGTTATGTGATCTTTAGAACATTACTTAACTGTGTTGGATATAAGTGGTTCTGTCTGTAAAATGGGAATAATTATATCTGTCTCAGGTTTTAGTGGAAGCATTGTATCTGCCACCTACTACACAGTCCTTAACTTCCATCATTGTCTCTGTCGGATGAGGACCCAGTCTCTTTTGCTTACCCTGCCCTCTTTTTCTAGGACTTCTTTCAGACCTCCAAAAGCTTCCTGATGATTCCACTTCAAACTCAGACAATTAAACATGTCTAAAGGGATTGTTTTTCTCTGAAGGACACTCTTTCTTCCTGACATTCCCATCAACAGTTTTGAAGCTTCTTTCTCTTGCCCCTACACGTCCAGTCCCTCACAAGCCCTGGGGCATCTTCCTTGGTATGGGTGCGTTTCTCCTAGATAAAGTCCTCCTCACTTTGTATAACAGCTCCGTTTCTGTAGTCACGCCCCCACTTTCCTCCTTGTCATTCATTCTCCAACCCAGTTAACATTTTGCAACACTTTTCTTACTCAAAAACTTGCAATGCTTCACCACAGCGTGAAGTCCCATTTCCTTAGCCTGGGATTTCAGGCTGTCTATGGTTATCACGCAGTCTATCCCTTCAGGCACTGTTCATTTAGTTCAGGCCTGTATTCTGTTCTCTAGTCAGGCTGGTTTATTCATTGACCCTAAATTCTTTGCTCAATTCTGTCTCAAATGTTTTGTCCTTCTTTAAGAGTTCAAGGAATTTATACCCAAACTTGTTATCTCTGGGGTGATAAAATCCCCTCCTCTTGGAACACCATCCTTTCCTATCTTCCTTATGAGGCCTATTCTTTGAGGCGATCAAAAGCATCCCTGGACCCTTCTAATCCACTCTGTGCTCTCTCTCTGAATTCCTGTTTTGAAAACTCCATCATCTATCAACTTGAGTGATTTAATTTTTATGAGGGCCTTGCCTCATTACTAGATCACAGGCACCTCAAGGGGCTATTTGATAAAGATCTGTTACTTTATCATAAGGGAAAAAAGCAAGAACATGAAGGAAGGAGAGAGAGAATGGGGATTCAGACTGAACTTGGAAGGAGCGTAGAGAGTCACTGGAGCGCTCACTTGAACTTGGGGTTCCGGCGCTGTGCTTCCTCCAGGACAACGAGCAGCACGGATCCTTTCTTCACGCTCACACTGACGGTCACGTTGAAGAGCAGCTCCACGCCCCTCAGCTGGTTACTTATGGTGTAGATGACAGTGATGTTGGAGGCTGAGGTGGGAACAGGGCTGGGAAAGTCGGACTGAGTTGGTTTCACCTCTTGATCTGTGAAGAGCACAGAGGCCAAACTCGTTAAAGACTTTTTTATGGAGTTCGCAGTCTAGGTGCAGCATCTCTATCTTTGGCAGAGCATCCCAGAAACATTTCAAGAAATGACAATGATTCTGTGTGCTTTGTGGAATGTTCTGAGAAACTGGTGTGATCTATGAAGCTGTTTACCTTTCTAGAGAAATGGTCACAGCCAAAGAACCGACAGCTCCCTTAACAATGAACATTTCTTTTGTTAAAAGAATTTTTAAACTGAAGGGAAGATTGTGACCCCTAAGGCACATATTGTACATGACACTCCCTGTTCACTTGGGGCTTTTTGTTAACCTGAAGAATCTGGAAGCAAAGGTAATATGTTTCAGACCATTTAACAAAATACCTGGGTAACTAGTATGGAATCCTAGGAAGGACTCTATGGTCACCTTGCTTAAGTTGGGAAATCTTTGGTAAGCAAACTAAGGAGTTAGGTGAGTGTAGCTGAGTCTGGTACAATTGGGACTGGATTGCTTAATTGTGGTGTCTGTAGATTCTGTACTGAGACTGACAAGGAGCTTGCTAATCACTGCTTGTACCAGGAAGTCTATGCAATGTAAGAAGAATCATATTTTATGTTAGTATGTGATTAGAAGGAAATATATAACATCTCTGTGCTAGGTTTTCAGCCCATCCCTGTGGTGCACTGTGAGCATATTCTTACATCTCTAAGCCTTGACCATAGAGTCAACTTTGCCCTTCTCCTAAGCTTCCCAGGCAAACTCAATGATTGGTCAGACTTTCTTTGCTTTTGCAGTGTGTGACGCTTCTATTTCTACTCAGTACTTCTTTCTTTTTAAAGATTTTTTTGATGTGGACCATTGTTTAAAGTCTTTGCTGAATTTGTTACAATTTTGCTTTCATTTTGTTTTTTGGGTTTTTGGCTGTGAGGTGTGAAGGGCAGGGAAGTCTGGCATGCTGCAGTCCATAGTGTCATAAAGAGTTGGACACGACTGAGCGTGTGAACACATATGGGGTCTTAATCCCTTAATCAGGGATCAACCCTTCACCTCCTTCATTGGAAGATGGAATCATAACCACTGGAGTGCCAGGAGGTCCCTACTTAATATTTATTTCACTCTTCCAAATACTGTAGTTTTTGTCTACACTTTATCTCCTGGCTTTGTAACGAGCAGATATGATAAGATATTGCATCATGTTTGGTGCACTTGTCAAATGAATGAATGAAGTCGTTAATTTGTTAGGACCATGGACCTCTCTCCACGAGCATCCCACAAAACCTATAGTAGGTGCTCAATAAACGTGTGCCGAATGAGGTGGACATGGGGCTGAATTCCAAGGACAGGACAGCATGGCTGCATGCTGGCACACAGCTCTGGGGGACCGGACGTCAGATGTGGCTCTGTCTGCCTGGAAGTCATGGGTATAACAAGCCCTTATGCCACTTATGATTGGTCCCCTTAGGCCCATCTGTGTCATTACATTTACCACTTAGGTCCACCTGTCATTCCTGGCATAAGACGCCACTTTATAGGGAGAGAGAGATGTTCAGAGTCCTTACCAGGGCTGCAGGACACTTGGGGCACATCTAGGTAGGTCTTGCCTTTCAGTGAAGGGAGGATTTGGGCGATGGACATGGGGTTTTGGAATTTCCCCTCCTTGATCTCGTCCAGTACAGTATCCACGGTCTGCTGGCAATTCCACTCCTTGTTAGGTCTCTCAGGTGTCACGGAGAGAGCCTGGGGCCAGGGGGAAGAGACACACACACACAGATTAGGTATAGCCCAGAGTTGGCTTTTATAAGTCCTGTGAGGGTTAGACTCCATCACTAACCTTTTTGATCAGCCAGAGGCTCCAGACAATGTCTGTCTCATTCACAGCTGTGTTCCCACTGCTTAGTGATAGCAGCGCCTCAGTAAATATCTGAGCTACACTTAGATGGAGGCTTCCCAGGTGGCTCAGCGGTAAAAAAAAAAAATCTGCTTGCCTATGCAGGAGGGGTAGGAGACGCACGTTCAATTCCTGGGTCGGGAAGATCCCGTGGAGGAGGAAATGGCAACCCACTCCAGCATCCTTGCCTGGAGAACCCCATGGACAGAGGAGCCTGGCGGGCTGTAGTCCATGCGGTCGCACCGAGCCGGACACGACTTCGGGACTGAGCAACACTTAGATCCAGGGAGCGCTATCCGGGCGGTTGCATTTGCTCACAGTTCTTAGATGGAGAAGGGCAAGGAAACCTGGCAAAGCAAGCCTCTGGGGAGTTCTCGTCTAGGACAACCTGGCCGTCTCACAGAGGCAGACCTCTTCACTCTCTGCTCCACACATCCTTCGGGGGACTGGCCCCTCATTTGATCACACACGACCTCCAGCCAGAGGTTCCGCAGCCCAGGCCACGGCGGCGACGCAGGGGCGGGGCTAACCGCCGCTTGCGTCCTCTTGGTGACGGTGATTGGTGGACGCACATGCCAATCAGAGTCCTTCCCTGACATACAGACACCGGAGGGAGAAGCCTCTTCTCTTCCCCTTCCGGGTTAATAATCACTAAGGCGCTAATGAAAGAGGAGAGTGAGAGAGCTGACCTAAAACTCAGCGTTCAGAAAACTAAGATTATGGCATCTGGTCCCATCACTTCTTGGCAAATAGATGAGAAACAGTGGAAACAGTGACAGACTTTAATTTTTTGGGCTCCAAAATCACTGCATGGTGACTGCAGCTATGAAATTAAAAGAGGCTTGCTCCCTGGAAGAAATGTTATGATCAACCTAGACAGGCTATTGAAAAGCAGAGACACTACTTTGCTAACAAAAGTCCATCTAGTCAAAGCTATGGTTTTTCCAGTAGTCATATGTGGATGTGAAACTTGGACCATAAAGAAAGCTGAATGCCAAAGAACTGATGCTTTTGAACTGTGGTGTTGGAGAAGACTCTTGAGAGCCCCTTGGACTGCAAGGAGATCCAACCAGTCCATGCTAAAGGAGATCAGTCCTGGGTGTTCATTGGAAGGACTGACGCTGAAGCTGAAACTCCAGTACTTTGGCCACCTGATGTGAAGAATTGACTCATTGGAAAAGACCCTGATTCTGGGAAAGATTGAAGGCGGGAGGAGAATGGGTCAACAGAGGATGAGATGGTTGGATAGCATCACTGACTCAGTGGACATGAGTTTGAGTAGCTCTGGGAGTTGGTGATGGACAGGGAGGTCTGGTGTGCTCCAGTCCATGGGGTTGCAAAGAGTCGGACATGACAGAGCAACAGAACTGAACTGAACTGAACTGAACTGTACTGATGGTGCTAGTGACCATCTTTGAAGAAGCAGGAGAGAAGCAGAAAAATCATGACTGAGAGACGATGATAGACTGATCCCTGGTATCTTATTTGAGACCTTTATTCTGATTAATTCTGAAATCCCCTGGAGCCTCTCGTTTATGTGAAATAGTAAATCTCAGTTTTTTTTTCTTAAGCAACAACTGTTCGAGTTTCTGTTATTTGCATAATGAGTCTTGATGAATATACCGTGCAAGTCACTCTACTGAGTTTTCTATCTCATGGGTAAATTAGAAATCGTAGCTCCTGCCTTACCTTAGTGGTGGTCATTGGAGGTTCAGATGGGATGCTATGCAAGAGCATTTTTTTAATTAAAAAAAATTTTTTTTTGGCCAAGTCTCTTGGGATCTTAGTTCCCCAACCAGGGATGGGATTGGTGCCCCCTGCAGTGGAAACACAGAGTTTTAATGACACGCCTGTCGAGGAAGTCCCCGCAGCAGCATTTTTTAATGTGTGATGTGGAAGCTGTCCTTCCATTTCCCTCTCTTTAGTGTTGTGTTGACCACAGCCACCATAGCATGTTAATGGGTTGGGGTTGCTGACAACTGATTCATCTGATGCTTTGAATGAAAAATGGGAGATGGGAGAGGGGAGCCAGATGTGGTTGTGAGCTGGAGGCAACAGTGTCAGCAAACAGGCAGTTCTGACAGGCACTGTTGACCTCTGCAATCATGACAGTGGCTCTTCCCAGAGTCCACTTTACTGGGCTCTTTGGTTAAAGGGCATCCGTTAGGACTTCCCAGCAACCATGTCTTGTCCACTAGCCGTGTTCCTCTCCCAGATCCTGCTAAGTGATCTGTATCCCTTTGGGATAAAACATTACCAACAGCAACTCTCTAGAAAGGAGTGATGCATTAAGCAAAAAGGAAGGGGGCAGCAGAGGATGAGATGGTGAGACAGCATCATTGACTCAGTGGACATGAATTTGAACAAACCTGGGAAGATGGTGGAGGACAGAGGAGTCTGCTGGAGTGCACGGTGCTGCAGTCTGTGGGCTTGCAGCGTCGGACATGACTCAGTGACAGAACGGCAACAATGATGCGTTCATTGTTAGAAGTCAACAGTAGCTTGGCAGGAGAAGTTTACCTCTCAAAGTTAAGTTCTTGCCAGAGGAAACTTGAAAGCATTGGCATGTTGATGGAAGAAAGAGCAGGGATTCAGGAACAGAGGGAAGGCCCCATGAGTGCCCCTGGGAAGCAATGTGAGTGGCCTAGGTCACTTGAAGGGCAATGATAGCAGGCAGAGGTGAGTGAAGGCTAAGGAGAAAGCTTAATTCACCTTATTCCCTTGGGAGAGACCTCAGTTATTAAAAGCCACATTATGTCTGTGATTTTTTTTATACCTTTGCTATTATGGGGAAAATTAAATCCCAAGAGAGTCAATATTTGCCCAAGATGGTGGTCAATCTGGGATTCAAACTCAAGTTGTTAGAGCCTTAGAAACCTTGATGCTGAAGCTCCAATACTTTGGCCATCTGATGTGGAGAACTGACTCATTGGAAAAGACCCTGATGCTGGGAAAGACTGAAGGCAGGAGGGAAAGAGGATGACAGAGGATGAGATGGTTGGATGCCATCACTAACTCAATCGACATGAGTTTGAGCAAGCTCCAGGAGATGGTGGACAGGGAAGACTGGCATACTGCAGTCCATGGTGTTGGACACGACTGAGAGATTGAACAGTAACAGAAATACTTGGCTTTTGACACCAGAATATTTTAGATTAGAAAAAGTTTATATAGTAGATACCTGGTGATTTCAAACTTCAGATTGCCTGGGTAAGAAACTCTGGCATGATGGAGTTAGGGAGAGGCTATGTAACTGACAAGAAATTCACCTGGCCTTTGATATTTGGATATGAATGAGGCCCTGCCTTTTTCCAAGGGAAACTTTCAATTTTCAGGTACAGCTTATCACAGTGTACCTTGCAGAATTGACAGACTAAATTAGCAAAAGCAAACACTTCCTTTTCTGGCACTAAGAAGAGCAAGGTTATTTTAAGTGAGTCATGAACAAAACACCATGAATTTCTTCCAGACTTCCTTTGTTCCACTACAGAGCTTTCTAGACCAGATCCCTGGGAATGCTCTTGTGTGATTCAGCCAGTAAAACAGTGTTTTGTTCTCTGGCAAAATTCCACTGACCGAAACATGATGTAGAAACGGATTTTATTTTCACTAGTTGGTTCCATGGCACATTGGGGGTTTTGTATCCACTCTTATGTGTAACATGAACAAATTTCTAATCTACTTATGGCCTTTGCTGATTTTTTTATCTTATTTTTAAAAATATTTTAAAAATTGAGATATAATTGACATGTAACATTATATTTGTTTCAGGTGTACTGTATATTTTATCTTTGTATATACTGTCAAATGGTTGCAATATAGTCTAGCCATCCATTGCCACACATAGTTCCACTGTGTTTATACTGTGATGAAAACTTAAGATTTACTCTCTAAGTAACTTTTAAATATATAGTATTATTAACTATAGTCACCATGCTATACATTGCATTGCTAATTTAATATACGGAACACCAAACCATTCTATACATCCTCCTGCACTAATCCAGAACTAAATTAGATTTAGGACTGGCATCATAACACCATGATTCAGTTTATTTTTCATTGATGTATAGTTGATTTATGGGCTTTCCAGATGGCTCAGCTGGTAAAGAATCTGCCTGCAATGTGGGAGACCTGGGTTCAATCCCTGGGTTGGGGAGATCCCCTGGAGAAGGGAATGGCTACCCACTCTAGTATTCTGGCCTGGAGAATTCCATGGATTGTATAATATTATTTTAGTTTCAGGCATATAGGATAGTGCTTCAGTATTTTTGCAGATTATACTCCATGATAGGTTATTACAAGATAATGGCTATAAAGCCCTGTGCTACATAGCATACCCTTGTTGTTGATCTGTTTTATACCTAGTAGTTTGTATCTGTTAACCCCAGGCCCCTAATTCGTCCTTCCACTTCTCACTCCCTTTTGATAACCACAAGTTTGTTATCTATATCTACGAGAATGTTTCTGTTTTGCATATACATTCATTGTATTATTTTTTAGATTCTACATGTAAGTGATATCATATAGCATTTGTCTTTTTCTGCCTGTTTTATTTCACTAAGCATAATATTATGATTCTCTGGTTCTTGGGCATTCCATGTTGGCAAGGTCATAATGTAGTTTTTCCATTACTCCTATAGGGGTCAGAGGGTAGAGAGTCTGCCTGCAATGCGGGAGAACCGGCTTCGATCCCTGGGTTGGGAAGATCCCCTGGAGAAGGAAATGGCTTCCTACTCCAGTATTCTGTCCTGGAAAATCCCATGGACCGAGGAGCCTGGCAGGCTACAGTCCATGGGGTCACAAAGAGTCGGACATGACTGAAGCAACTTCACTTCACTTCACTTCACAGGGCATTTTGAGATGATTTGGCTGCAGATAACCCTTTAATTCTGATTCTAGTTGGTTCTCTCTCTCCCTATTTTATTGGTGTGTTTTCCATAGGAGGCTGCTGCCCTAATCAACGGAGGGAGAGGGGTGTGTGTGTGTGTGTGGGTGTGTGTGGGGTTGTATTTGGAGCTATATCAAGCAGCATCTCACAGCATCCGAGCCTGAGACTCTACCCCAGGGGAACGCTGCACAGAGTGTAGACTGGATGGCCATGCGTATCTGGCGTTGCTGTGTAGTAGGGATCTTTGTGAGGCTGAATTGACATCGAGAGAGTAAAACAGCTTGACAAAAATTAGTTGTCTAGGCAGCTTTGGCTTATTTTCATTAATCATTTTGAATATGATCCCACATTTTTTTTTGGATCAAGATATAAGGCTGATAAAAGAACATTTGGTTGGCAAGATGGAGTCAGAAAAGTCAATGTTATTTGAGGACTTACTCTAATAGCCTTATTTTTTTTTTTAATAGACCAAACTGTAGTGCTAAATCACTTCAATTGTGTCCGAGACTCTTTGTGACCCCATGGACTGTAGCCCGCCAGGCTCCTCTGTCCATGGGATTCTCCAGGCAAGAATACTGGAGTGGGTTGCCATGTCCTCCTCCAGGGGATCTTCCCGCCCCAGGGATTGAACCTGGGTCTCCTATGTCTCCTGCATTAGCAGGTGGGTTCTTTACCACTAGGGCCACCTGGGAATTTTTATGAACAAACTGATCATTATTAATAGCAAATGAATACATTTCTTGGATTCATTATTTTTCCCCAAGGAAACAAAGAGTTCATGTTTATTTGTTTTTATACTTTACCGGTGAAGTTAGGGGAACTAACGCTTACCTGAATTTTTTTTTTGCCAGGCTGTGCAGCATGTGGGGTCTATTTTCCCAACCAGGGATTGAACCTGGGTCTCCTGCAGGATGCGTTTACCTGCATGGCAAGGCCAGTGCTGTAGATGTCTCCGATGATGCCGTTGTCTCGGATCCTCGTGCTGATATCCTCCACGATCTTCTTTAGTAACTGAGTGAACAGGGCGCGGTACCCTTCCTCCGAACCTATGGGAATCCTGTTGTACATACAGGTCAGAGCCAAGGTCGCCACTGCTCCTGCGTCTGTGAATCAGAGCAGAGGGGGAGACCACCACCCCCTCCACAATATGAACAGCCCACGTTTTACTGTTGGATTGCTGTGTTCAATGGGGGCTTTCCTAGTGGCTCAGTTGGTAAAGGATCTGCCTGCAGTGCAGGAGACCCGGGCTTGATCCCCAGATCAGGAAGATCCCCTGGAGAAGGAAATGGCCACCCACTCTGGCACTCTTGCTGGAGAATTCCACGGGCAGAGAAGGGGGACAGGCTGCAGTCCACGGGATCGCAGAGTCGGACACGACTGTGGGGCTAACTTCACTTTTTCAATTTACTGTGTTCAGTAACCTCCCTGACCCTTCAGGACAGCCTGTGAGATAGGACCTCTGATGGTCTCCATTTCAAGGATGAGTGTGAGGACTCAGAGAGGTTGGGGAAACCCCCAGGGGTGGCACAGCTAGTAAGGAGCAAGGACCTGAGAGCCGCTCCGCACGACGCCAAGGCTCACGCCTGGAATGAAAGCTGACTGGTAGCGTTTTCAACCCCGCTTCCCTCGTCCCAGCGTTTATCTTTCAAAAAGTCAGTGCTTGGTGAAGTCCCAGCCATTGTCACTTCTCAGCGAAGCCTCCTCTGTCATCCCACCCAACAGGCGCAGTCTCTTTTCTGAACTCCTTCAGCATTCATTGCTTGTACCTGTTTTTCCCTCTCGGCCCTCTCTCCTGTTGCTCTCAGATGAGCGGGGCAGGTGGGGCCTGCCTCCTCCGGGGTACCCAGTTACAGGGGTCCTCATCCCTTTCCTTCTTACTACGTGTGAACTAAATGGGCAAACTCTGGTACAGTGAGACCGGAACAAACCAGAGACTCGCCAGATGGCATTTTTTTTTTCCTCACTCATCTTTTCCTCCCCACCCTAATCTCCACCCCAAAGTTGCATCATCTGGCTAAGGATGACAGTGCTAGCCGAGAAGTCCCAATTTCCTGAACTGGCAGAGATGCCCCAGTCATGGGAAGGTCCCTGATGGGAAACAGAGGCCAGTCTGTGTTTGACCCACAGGGAAGATACTTGAGCAAACCTCGACCCGAGTGTTGGTCTAACAGAGGCTGGAATGAGACAGGCTCCTGAAGCTGCAAATCATGCGTGAGGGGTGAAAACGTGAGCTGATGCCATTGCTTAGACAGTGGTGGAGGAGAAAAGATGACCACAGATGAGGGACCTCACAGAGGGCATCGTGCCGAGAAGGGGTTATTATGTGTGTTGGGGTGGAGGAGAGAATCTCCATTCACAGGCAGCCTCGCAGGATGCAGGAATAAGAAGGTTCCAGTGCACCCTTGAAGGAGAGCGCCATGGCTTTAAGGTTCAGAGAGGAGCTGTTTAATATAAAAAGAATGTTTGGACATTGTAAGGAGAAGCACTGAGAAGAATAGAGTGTGGACGCATCAGTTCAGTTCAGTTCAGTCGGTCAGTCGTGTCCGACTCTTTGCGACCCCATGAACCACAGCACGCCAGGCCTCCCTGTCCATCGCCAACTCCCGGAGTTCAGTAGGGTTTAAAGGGGAGGCTCAGGGTGGGGCTGAGTCTAGACGTTGGTTTAACAATTTAACTGCTGTTTGGGAATGACTCCTGACTTGGACGACATGCTTATTGGTTCCCGTGGAGATTCTGTAACTGCCAGACACGTCGAGTTTTGCCCTGGTTTTCTGTTTTCCTTTCTCTGTTCATGTGTGCCTTACGTTTTGTTTATCCCTCACACGCCCACCAAGTGTTTGCCCAGCATCTCTCACCTGCGGACATCTTCTGGTCCTCCCCTCCTCCTCGGTGGAAAGCCCCCCCCCCTCCCACGGCACCCCCAGCTCTACCCTTCAGTGACCTTGGTGTTCCAAGCTCAGGGCAGCGTTAAAAACCGGCCACTCACCCGTGTCAAAGGGGGACGAGTCGGCCAGCAGGATCTTGGCGAAGCGGGCTGCGATGGGTAAGGTTGTCTCTGGGTTGTTCTGGCACAGTGCCAGGATGGCCAAACTGGGCCCATAGAAGGTAGAAGCATAGGAATCGAGGCCTTGAGAGGGGACAGGAGCCTGCGTAAGACCAACGTTCACCACAAGGAAGGCATTTGTGAAAAAGGAAAAGCGAGACCTTTGAAATGGATGTGACTAGAAATCCTGTCCAAAAAGAAAGATACCATATTGGCAAGAGATAACTTCCTGTGTCTTAGAACAAGAATGGCAGCTGGCGGGGGAGTGGAATAAAAGGGAGGCTGCTGTCCTCAGGTGAAGGCAATCAGTCATGTCCTCCCGGGAGGGCGGTCTTTCTAGTTCCTTGGACCGGAAGTGGAGACCTCACGTGGGGATTATCAGAGTGTCCCTGAGTGGAGGAACACAGTCTTTTCCCTCCACGTCCGCCCTCCCGTCTTCTCTTTACAGAAATTCTCAGGAAGGGCCTCACTCCCCGCCCCCCTTCTGATGAGGTCTTACTGGAAGGTGTCCAGTTCTCCATGTGTGTCCGCAGAGTCGATGTTTTGTCCCCAGGGTCTCGGCAGGAGGAGGTGAGGGCCATGACGGTGAGGGCGAGCTGACCGGCGGTCAGGTCTGTGGAGGAGAGAAAACCGTTAAACAAAGGCATTCCCAGAGGGGAGAGCTCCAGTGGTCAGGCTGAGCTCTCTGCTTCTTTCCAGATAATTTTCATTTTTTCAAAAATAATGTGATCAGATAGTTTTTGACCTTTCTTAAGGAAAGAGGTGGGGAAACACTGCAGGAATGTTAAACCTGGTGGCCTCTATGTGGTTTGACCACCTCATTCGGATTCCTTAGAAAGGCAGCAAGAATACCCCTGCAAATTCACATGGAAACATGTCT
This sequence comes from Alces alces, assembly GCA_015832495.2. Lineage (NCBI taxonomy): Eukaryota > Metazoa > Chordata > Mammalia > Artiodactyla > Cervidae > Alces > Alces alces. The sequence goes on from JADEYB020000034.1 coordinate 76,472,951, forward strand.
AGTTACAAGACACTTTTAACTCTACCCGTTTCTCTAACTGGGACCTCAAGGCAACTCCTGTGAGGTAGGCAGAACAGAGATTTTATTGCTTTTGTTATTATTGCTGTTCGTGTTTATTTTTTCGGTCATGCCATATGGAATATGGGGTCTTAGTTTCTCCCCCAACCAGGGATTGAACTTGCGTCACCTTACATTGGAAGTGTGGAGTCTTAACCACTGGACCGTCAAGGAAATCCTGCTACTAGTGTTATTGCTATTCGAATGAGCAGCGTTTTGTAAATGACAGAGGTGAGGCTGACGGGAATCTGTGGCCACTTCACGGTCACAGAGTTAATAAGTGGCAGAGTCAGACCTGGAAGCCTGCTCGCTTGTGTTTAATCTAGAGCTCTTTCCGCTTTACTGCCCTCCTATGTGAGTGCCCGGACTCGAGGTTCCGCCCTCCCAGGGCTGCAGGGAAAGGCGTTCGGGCGATTCTAGCCCCATCACAGGTAGGGTTGGGGTGGAGGGACTTGGCGGGGGGGGGGGGGCTGGGGGGGGGGGGGGGGTCTGGGAGTGGAGATTCAGCGAGCTCGCTAAGGGGCTCTGGTTTCTCACCGTCTGTGTCACTGGCCATGAGATCGAAAGTCAGGAGCTTCTGGGCTTCCAAGTTGTAGGCTCCAGCCAGGTTCATGGCAATCAGGATGCTGGGGTTTGGGAAGGTGGAGTTGATCACCGAGTCTTCCATGATCACTTGGATGCCATTGACCCAGGGCAGCTCTGCAGAGGGAACAGCTGCAAAGGGCAAAGCCATTTACTAAGCCCCTCATCTTCACTCTCTTCTCAGAAATGTTTTCTGCATCAATTAGGAGAAAGCATCTCTTAGTATCCTTGGGGATGCCCCCATTAGGGGTGATTATTAAAGAGAAATGGAGAAAATGCTGAGGTTTCCTTTTGAGTCCAGTCAGTTCCTGCATGCATGGTCAGTCGCTTCAGTCATGTCTGACTCTTATGACCACATGGCCTGTAGCCCGCCAGGCTCCTCTGTCCATGGGATTGTCCAGGCAAGAATACTGGAGTGGGCTGCCATGTCCTCCTCCAGGAGATCTTCCCAACCCAGAAATCGAACCTGTGTTTCCTGCATTGCAGGCAGATTCTGAGCCCCCGGGAAACCCCAGTTAGTCCCTACATCTTTCCAAAGAACTGTCATCTTTAAGAAAGTGATTTTTTACTTAGCAGCATCAAATGCTATGGCTCACAGGCATTTCATCTATTTCTAGCATGTTCCCAGAAACCTCTGATTTCCTTGCATCCCTCTTTTTCTCCCTTTTGCATGAGATATAAGAAGGGTCTGGGCTCCGGCCTCTCCTCAGCAGGTACCCGATCCTCACTGCTAGCGGCACATGGGCAGAACGGTCACTGAGGGTCTCCACCGCGTCATCAACCATCATTCGTGCAACAGTACTTCAATTTCTCTTAATGTAAAATGCAGAGATCTGCCTCTCAAAGAACTTAAGTTCTTTGCCATTGAGTCAGGAGAGATGAACCATACCCACTCACACCCTGTAGTGGGAGTCCCGTCACGATTGCTACTTTCAGGCACTCTCTCATCATTAGATGTCAGTGTCTGAGGTTTCTGCCTGTCCCCAGGGTAACCGCTTCCTTGACCTCCTTGGGAAAAATGCCCTACTCACAGCATGAGCTTCGGGTCTGGATGCTGGTCCTTGTCACAGCCCAGAGAAGGGTCAGGAGCTGGAGCGCAGCCTGGGCCATCCCACTGTCTCCTGGTGTGTCCACGTCTCCTGTTCCCAGGTCCCAGCGTGTGCAGGTTTCGCGTTTCTCTACTTCCCCTTATGTATGCTGCTCTTTGTAAAGCAGTCTGCCTGCCTCCCCATCCCAGCCACTCCTAACCGCTTATGCTGATTTCTGTTTGCTTATGTAAGCTTACCTACTCCAGACCTTCCAGGGTGTCTGAAGGTCATGTCTAGGCAGCACGGTCATAGGAATCACTCGGGACTTAGTATGTGATGAAGGCCAAGTGTCCTTTACTCAAGTCCCGGGAAGCTGGCTAATGGGTGAGTCTTTAGGGGACTTTCTCCTAAGCCTTTTCATACCCAGAAACCTCTTGGCTATTTATCGGCAACCACTTCATTGAAGTTGGGGTGATTCCTGAGGCCCCACCTCACTTACAGTTCATGGGGTTCTCGTGGCAAGAATACTGGAATGGTTTGCCATTCCCTCCTCCAGTGGACCGCATTCTGTCAGAACTCTCCTCTGTGACCCGTCCGTCTTGGGTGGCCCTGCACGGCATGGCTTCATTGAGTTATGCAAGCCCCTTCGTCACAAGGAGGCAGTAATCCGTGAAGGGGAAACATGGGCAAGCTCCGGGAGATGGTGATGGACAGCGAGGCCTGGTGTGCTGCAGTCCATGGGGTCGCAAAGAGTTGGACACGACTTGGCGATGAACAGCAACACCTCAATTACAGTCTGAGGCACTTGTTTTACGAGAAGTCCTCTGAGGCTCTCAGGTGAGTGTTGGGGGTGAGGGCTGGCTTTATGCAACGAACTAAGTCATCATGACTTGGGTTCCCCACTTCCCCAGAATTTTTTATTTTTTAATTTCTCTTTCCTATCTGGGGAAGAAAGCCGTTTCAAACACCCAGGGCTTTCAGGTATTGTCTTTTAAAGTAAATAATTGGAAAACATGGGATCAATGAACTATATTAATACGTATATATTAATTTTTTTAGGATTGTGGCTGTATAACAAAGCAAAGTAAGCCTCCTTATCATGGAGAACTGAAAATAATGAGATTATGAAGGAGGGAACTACTTTTTTCTTTTCTAACAACCTAGACAGCATATTAAAAAGCAGACACATTACTTTGTCAACAAAGGTCCGTCTAGTCAAGGCTATGGTTTTTCCAGTAGTCATGTATGGATGTGAGAGTTGGACTATAAAGAAAGTTGAGTGCCGAAGAATTGATTCTTTTGAACTGTGGTGTTGGGTCCCTTGAACTGCAAGGAGATCCAACCAGTCCATCCTAAAGGAGATCAGTCCTGGCTGTTCATTGGAAGGACTGATGCTGAAGCTGAAACTCCAATACTTTGGCCACCTGATGTGAAGAGCTGACTCACTGGAAAAGACCCTGATGCTAGGAGGGATTGGGGGCAGGAGGAGAAGGGGACGACAGAGGATGAGATGGCTGGATGGCATCACCGACTCGTTGGACATGAGTTTGAGTAAACTCCGGGAGGTGGTGATGGACAGGGAGGCCTGATGTGCTGAAGTCCATGGGGTCGCAGAGTCAGACACGACTGAGCGACTGAACTGACCTGAACAACCTATTTTAAGTAGCTTCTTTTAGGAGGCCATTCTTCAGTGACTCCCAACTTAAACTAAGATTCAAAGTCCTTCAAACAACCTCCGGCCCAGTGAGACCTGCCCTCTGTCTTCCTTCTGGACCTCACCTCCGTCCACTCTCTCCCTCGCCCTTGCAGCTTCTGCAGCACCTCTTGTTCCTCGAACCCATTGGTCACCTTAGGTCTTGCTGTACCCCCTGCCCGGGACCTCTTTACTCCAAGGCACGATGGCTCCCTCCCTTCTTTCACTACTCTGCTCAGAGGTCAGGTTTTTAATTTTATTTATTTATGTTTTTACTTTTGACGATGCTGGATCTTCGTTGCCGTGTGCAAGTCGGGGCTGCTCGCTGGTCGGGGGCTGTGGGCCGCTCGTTGTGGAGGCCTCTCCTGTCGTGGAGGACGGGCTCTGGGGCGCGCGGGCTCTAGGGCGCAGGCTCAGTGGCTGTGGCGCACGGGCTTAGTTGTTCTGCAGCGTGTGGGACCTTCCCGGATCAGGGACTGAACCCGTGTCCCCTGTGTTGTGGGCGAATTCTACATCACGGAGCCACCAGGGAAGCCCAGAAGGCCAGCTTCTATTTGTTTTCCTGTTTCCGTTTCATTTTTATCCTTTTAATTTTAAACTTTTAATTGGAGTATAGTTGCTTCACAAGGCGCCCGTCCCTGCTGTCGGGCACAGCGAATCAGCCACGTGTGTGCGCACATCCCATCCTGGGGTCTCCTCCCGGAGGTCACCACGGAGCTTTGAGTGGAGCTCCCTGTCAAAGGTCAGCTCTCAGAGACGCCTTCGCAGACCCCTGTGTGCGAGGCGGCCTCCGCCCGACACCCGCTGCCCCGGTCTGCTGCAGGTCCTCACCCTCCGGCGCGCTGCGCGCCTCGTGTCCCGTCCGCCTCCTTCCCACGACGGTGTCGGCTCCACGGAGCCAGGGACGTCCTCTGTTTTGTCCATGGCTTTGTCGCAGGTACGTGAGATGCTACCTCGCTCCTAGTCTGAATCAAAGGAATATGTAAACATTTTTAAATTTTATCTTTTTATTGAAATGTAGTTGATTTACAATGTTGTGTTAGTTTCTCGTGTACAGCAGAGCGAGTCAGTTATACATATGTATATTCTTTTCCATTATGATTTGTTCCAGGATCTTGAATATAGTTCCCTGGGCTACACAGTAGGACCTTTATCTATTTTATCTATAGCAGTATGTATCTGCTAATCCCAAACTCCTATGTTATCCCTCCCCTACCCCTTTCCCCCTGTAGTAACAGCACATTTGTTTCCTAAATTGGTGTATCTGTTAATGTTTTGTAAATAAGTTTATTTGTATCACAGTTTAGATTCCACATATAAGTGATGTCATAAGGCATTTGTCTTTGTCTGACTTGGTGTGATCATCTCTATCTCTCCATGTTGCTACAAACAGCATTATCAAATGAATACTTTTTGAATGAGTGAATTAATGAACAAATATATAGCATAGGTGATAAAGCATTTTTTTTTCTTTCTTGGAGAATGTCGGTGGTGGTGTGGGTGAGAACACAGAATACATATTAAGGTGTGATACACGTCTAACATCATCTTATGTTTCCACCTCCTGGCGTTCATGCCCTTATATAATCAGTCCTCTTGAGATGGTTGGATGGCATCACCGACTCAATGGACATGAGTTCGAGTAAACTCCGGGAGTTGGTGATGGACAGGGAGGCCTGGTGTGCTGTGGTTCATGGGACTGCAGAGTCAGACATGATTGAGCGACTGAACTGATCTGAACTTTACTGTTATTGACTGAATATTATTGAAAATAAGCTAGATGGAACTTGCCTGGTGATCCAGTGCTGAAGACTCTGTGCTTCCACTTCAGGGGGCACATGTTCGATCCCTGGTCTGGGAATTAAGATCCCATAGGCTGCATGACACAGCCAAAAAAAAAAAAGAAAAGAAAATGAGTGAGAATTATTGAGAGAGAGTTAGGGATCTTGGAGAGACCTATTCCAGCTTTGTTATATTGAGATTAAGTCTCATTGGTTAATTTCAGGAGTAGTATTTTCTGTCATTTTGACATATATGTGTTTGTATTTTTTACTTGAGCTTTCTTATGGACAACATTGTACTGGTTTTCCCAGGATAGTCCCCGTCTTTAACCTGTTGTTTTTCTGAGTGTAATTATTAATAGTACTCACTTTCACTTTTAACAGAGTTGTGGTTGGATGATAAACTGTATGGTCCCACCATGATGGACAATAATGCCGGTCTGAGATTTTGAACAGAAAAGACCCTGATACTGGGAAAGATTGAGGGCAGGAGGAGAAGGGGACGACAGAGGATGAGATGGTTGGATGGCATCACCGACTCAATGGACATGAGTTTGAGCAAGCTCCGGGAGAGAGTGATGGACAGGGAAGCCTGGTGTGCTGCAGTCCATGGGGTCGCAGAGACTCAGACACGACTGTGTCACTGAACAACAACAAGAATCTTAAGCTGTTATTCTGCAATTTCACGTAGATTGTATAGTCTACAAATATATCTGACAGCTGGCACCCCGTGCTCACAGCACCGTGGAAGTCCCCTGCCTCTAACTGAGTCCTCAGGATGTGACGCAGACCCCAGAGGATGGAATCCATCCCTCTGCAGCTGAGAAGACCGTGTTCACACCGGTTCATGAAGACCAGGGCAGGGGTGGATCTGAGAGTCGACGATCAGTGCCCGAAGCAGTGAGCAGGAGGAGTGCTCAGCCCCTGATTGTAAAGCAGGGCTGCTGGTCAGGGGAGGAAAGAAGAGAATCTTGAAAACACAAGGAGAAATGAGGGATGTGTTGCTGAAATAAGTTCACAAATTCGACCTGCAGGCCTCTTCCTTTTGGAGACTACTATCATGTTTTTTAAAGATTTTTTCTTTAATGTGGACCATTTGTGAGGTCTTTACTAGACCTGTTAAAATGCCGCTTCTGTTTTCCCCTCGTGGACGAGACATGGACGGCCTTAGCTCCCCACTCAGAGACCGAGTCTGCGCCGCGGCCCTGGGAGGTGACGCCTCAGCCTCGGACCACCGGGGGAGTCCCGTGCAGGTGACTTTAAATGGGTTGCTTTGTGCTTCATCTGAAGCACCTTTGGCATCTTAAAGGCATCTCTGGTTCCTAACGGAATGTGCCCACAGCTCAGATACTCAGGATACAGTGTAACCCAGTTCAGGCTTAGACACGATTCAGCTTTTTTTTTAGGTGAGTTCTGCTGAACTGAACGTTGGAGTCATTTCTTTTTTTGCATGTGGATTTGGTGATGTGACTATGAGAGTGATTTTCATGGTGAAATAAGAGCAGTGGGACCTAGGGAAGGCTGCTGGAGATGGGGAAGGAGGGGTTCCTCCAACCTTGTGCTCTGACTTTTATGGATAGGCCTCACATTTTACTTTGTCTAGGGCAGCATTTTTCTCTCTACCCACTGGCTGCCTGTGTGAGGCCAATGTGTCTCCTCAGTTCCTCCCTTGCCCCCGGGTCTCAGAGAGCTGTCTCCCCATGGGACGCCTCCTGATTTCACTGCTTGCTGCTGCGCCGTCTGGCTCAGAACCTTCTCTCCATTTCCCCCAGCTGCCCAAGGTCACCCAGAGAGTTGCCCGGGGAACGGTGAGCAGAACTCAACTTCTTAGACAGGTGGGTCTAAGCTTTCTCACTTTGCTTCTTCCTGAGGTAGTCTTCCCTCTAATAGTAATTCCCTTTGATATTAAATGATTAGAACGTGCTCTTTTTGTGTAGCTGTTGGTCTTTTATTGGACACTCAAAGAGAGAAGTAGAGGTTATTGATGTGCTGTGAGGATTGAGATATAAACAAAAAGGAATGTGTAAGATCAATTTCCACATAGAATTGCACCACAGAAGGCTCAGACCCAGCTGAGGGAGGTTTGAATTTATTAGTATTTGCTCCAACGAACCTCCAAATTGTCTCCATTTTGGACAACATGACTCCCAGGTCCTGAAAAGGAAGAAGGAGACGTGGGTCCAATGATTTGACCACCAAATCGTCAAATAAGGGATCTGGCGCTCCCAGACCCTCGGAGAAGGAAACGGCAACCCCCTCCACCACGTGTTCTTGCCTGGGAAATCCCACGGACAGAGGAGCCTGGCGGACTACAGCCCATGGGGTCACGGAGAGGCAGACACGGCTGCGAGGCTGGGCACACACTCACACGCTTGGCGTGTCCCCGCCGAAGCGCACACACGCGCACGTGAGCGCTTCGGGCGCCTCGCTCTCCAGGGCTGTCCTCGTCCTCCGCCTTACCTTGTTTCAGTGGCTGGCCATTGCTCAGAAGTTTCCAGTAGGTTCTGTCAGTACTGTTGGCCCTTATGCCCTGGACAGAGGTGACATAGGGGCCCCATGAGGTCTCCTCCACTGTGAAGCTGTGGGGAACAGTGAGTTGGTACACGGATTCAGGATGTCCAAAGGCAACCCTCCCATGGGCACTTCTTTTGTGCACCTAAGAGTCACTGGAAGATATTACACAGACCTCCTGGCCTTCTTCCCAGATACCTTGATTCTGGAGATCTGGGCCAGAACCAGGAATCTGCATGTTTTATCAACATTCTAGGTCATTCTGAGGCAGGCAGTCTACAACCCATGCAAATTATAGAAACACTGCCCGTGGTTTCTGCCCCTCTCTCCTGCCACAGTAGACACTTTGACATCAACAGTTCCTAATCTTCTACCCAAGACAGTAACAGTTGAAGATGCTAAACAGTACAAGAAAGTGTTACTAGTTGTACTAGAGGTACTCGGGAAAAAGGAAAGGATAATTTAATAGCTCATGTTTACTTATTAAGAAGTGACATAATTGGTATTTGTTTCATATTCTTTAGTCAGATTTTTCTACCTTCCTGGGAACACTTGAAAACAGGCTTTATATATGTATACACAGATACATATTTTCTTGTATATGATTTTCTCTGTTGCATCTTAGAGCATGTTATTAGACACAATAAATGCCAGTTAGGCTTGAGCCATTTAAGCCATATTTTTCAGAGGCAAAGTCAATATCTTCAATCTAATATTTGACCTCTCTAGGCCAGGGAGCCTTAACTGAGGAGTCCCTGAATCTCCTGTAAGGTGGAGGTGGCCTGGAGAAGCTTCCCAGGGTCTGTGAAACCTCAGATTCAAGTGACAAGTCTTGCACTCAGATTTAGAGAACGAACTCGTGGTTACCAGGGGGAAAGGGTGGCAGAGGAGGGGGGCGGCATAGGGGGAGTTTGGGATTGAGACGCACACACTGCTGCGTGTGAGACAGACAGCCAGCAGGGCCCTGCTGGACGGCGGAGCGAACGCTGCTCTACAGTCTATAACAGCCTGAATGGGGAAAGAATCTGAAAAAAATAGAGACTCTTAAGGGTATATTTTGCTGTATACCTGTAACTGTCACATCATCGTTAATCAACCACACTCCAATACAAAATGAAAAATGACAAATGACACATTTTATGCATTTGTTCATTTTCTGGGATGAGAATCCCACGCATCTGACTTTCAAAGGGGTCAGTGGTTAAAAAACAGTTAAGAACCACTATTCTAGACACAAAATGTCTGACTTAGATTCTGTTAATTGAAGGAGCTCTACTGACAGAAGAGCGATCCCTGGTGCTTATTTATCTATCTGTGAATATCTGCTATGTGCTGGAAGAGGAAATGTTTCACCTCCCTTTTTTAAACCCCTGCTGTGCTGTGAGGATGAACAGCGAAGCTACTGACTGAGAAGTGTTTTAAATGTACATTGTACTCTGGTGCGGATGTGTTTCTGCTGAGTCATGATCACATTAAGTTCCTTAATCTTAGGTTATCTATTGGGCTTCCCTCTTAGCTCAGGTGGTAAAGAACCCGCCTGCAACTCAGGAGACCCTGGTTCGATTCCTGGCTTGGGAAGATCCCCTGGAGAAGGGAGAGGCTACACACTCCAGTATTCTTGGGCTTCCCTGGTGGCCCAGCTGGTAAAGAATTGCCTGCAATGCGGGAGGCCTGAGTTAGATCCCTGGGTGGGGAAGATCCCCTGGAGAAGGAAAAGGCTTCCCATGCCAGGATTCTGGCCTGGAGAATTCACGGACTGCACAGACGTACCGAAACACAATCTCGTTTTTCTCCTGAGCGGCCTTCATGACGTCGAGGAAGACAGAACCCTTTCTCACGGTGACTTTGGTGTGACTTGTCTCATTGATTCGCACACAGTATTTGACTAAGACATTCAAGGGTGCCGTCGTAGGCGTCACAGCACCAGGCTTTTCAGTGGAGATGTTGAATTTGACTGGCAGAGACAGAAAAGCAGAGGAGAGTTATTATTCAGAAGAATAAAAACGATGTCAGAGTCTGCACACCTCTCCAACCCTATGCAACAACTCTTTCCCCGTTAATGCGGAAGAGGGTTTACACCAGGATCCCAGGTCAGCAATTGGAGGTGGGGGGTGGGTATCTCTCAGACAACTAAAGCACGAATTAAAACCAGATACTCACCAGCTTGTGAAGGCTTGTGTTTGCCTCAGCTTCCAGCTGTTGCAGCAAGTCAGTGGCCCCCATTTCCCATTTCTCACAGAGGCTCCTGACACCTTTTTGTTTCGCATTGGTGCAGCACACAATAATGCCCCCCCCCCCGCCCTTCTCTTTTCTTTTTCTGTGTGCTTTTTGATTTTTTTCCTTTTTGTGATTTAAAAAAATAAGTCATTTATTTATGTGTTTAGCTTTGGCTGTGCTGGGTCTTTGCTACTGTGTGGGCCTTGCTCTAGATGCGGTGAGTGGGGTGGCTGCCTCTAGTTGCGAGGTGAGAACGCTCTGGTTCTCCTTGCTGCGGCTTCTCTGGTTGCGGACACAGGCTCCAGGGCGCCCGGCCTCCAGGGGTTGCGGCTCCCAGGCTCGAGAGCGCAGGCTCAGGAGCCGCGGTCCGCGGGCCGAGGTGCGCCTCAGCACGTGGGGTCGTCCCGGGTCAGGATGGAGCCCACGGCTCCCGCACTGGTAGGTGGCTCCCATATGACTGAGCCACCAGGGAAGCCCCTGGGCCTCTTCATTGTTTATTTAGGTATTGACACACAGCATCATGTCGGTCTCACATGTAAAACGTGATTCAACATTTATATACGCGAGGAGGTGACGGGCACTGTGCATGGAGTGACCACCCGGCATCACACAGAGTTACTGCGATGTTACTGACTGTATCTTCTGTACTGTACACCATGCTGCCATGAAGTACTCATTGTACGACAGGAAGTGTGTGTCTCTTAGCATCCTTCCCATATTTTTCCCAACCCCCTGCCTTTTTATCTATTAACATTTATAGAGAACATTACGTGTGGGCACTGTGTGCTAATCATCTTGCATGAATTATCTTCTTCAATCCTTACTAATGCCTGATACATACTATTATCATTTGCATTTCTTATAGTGGAAAACTTTTAAGCTTAAGCTTTTGTCCAAGCTCCGTAAACCTATATGTGGCTAAACCAGAAATGACCAAGACAGGAGGAAAAGTCTCCTTTCTTTATACCTTGTTGCAAAATCAGTGGTTTGATTAATGGTTCAAGCTGTAATTTTCTTATAACACTGCCACATTTTTTTCCCCATTAACGGCACGTCTCTGGATGCGCACGCATCAAGCCTAATGAGAAGCCAGAGACGTTATACTTTTTAGGTTGGGAATGATGCTCAGAAAATCTCTCTGTATCCAGAAATCAGAAAGCACCCCTTGAGAGACTGACACCCTTTAGTCACTTCCCAGCTGGCTTCGTGGCAAAGAATCCGCCTGCCAATGCAGGAGACACAAGAGAGGCTGGTTTAATCCCTGGGCAGGGAAGATCCCCTGGAGCAGGAAACAGCAACTCACTCCAGCATTCTTGCCTGGGAAATCACATAAACAGAGGAGCCTGGTGGGCTACAGTCCAGGGGCGTCCCACAGAGTGGGACACGACTCAGCAAGCATGCTTATCCTTCAGTCAACGCTACCTTGTTGTCAGTGTTTGAACCAAGAGGAGTGTCTACTACCTCGATAAGGACAAATCCTCTGGCACTTATGGCTCTGATGACATGGAGGACGGAGTTCTGTCTGGGATCTGTCCGGGAACTGTTACACTTTAGAGGCTTAACTGGCCCCTTTTGGCTCCCGAGGATGTCTCAGTCTTACACACTTTGGGTGTTATGCTGAAAGGCAGAACGGTCTGCTCATTATGCTATACCTGGATTGTGGCTGCAAGAAGGGTTGGTGACATCCAAATAGGTCTTTCCCATCAAGGCAGGTAAGATCTGGGCTGCAGCAATTGGCAGGGAAAATGCTTTCTGAGAAATGTTGTAAAATACTGTGCGTAGAGTTTCTTGACAATTTGTTTCATTTTTGTAATAGTCCGATGAGACAAAGAGAGCCTAGTGTAAGAGAGAGAGAGAAAGAGAGAGGAGAGAGAATGAGAATGAATGGGAGAGACTCCACATCGTGGGAAAGCTTGAATCTGATTTAGTAAATCTATTTTGGACATTGACTACATGGGAACCACCTTAGACCGCTAAGACACCTTTCAAGAAGCTTATGAGCTAGCTTGGGTCGGGAGGTGGGGATTGTTTAATCACTCAAACTTTCATAGTGTCAATGAGAACAGTCTTTCTCTACTGTATTTACTCTTTATTGCTGACACTGAAACCATATGAGATAGTGTTAACCGTATGAAATACTGTCAGATAGTGTTAACAGATTCTTGTAAAGGAGTCCCTAAGACAAAGGCCCTAAGACTGGTGTCTCCAACCCCCACCCCCACCCTGGGGACCGCACAGCAGGGGGTGAGCGGCAGGCAAATCAGGGAAGCTTCCCTTACCCCTCCCCATCGCCCACCTTACCTCCTGAGCCTCTGCCTGCATAACTGTCTGAAACGTCCCCCCACCCCCTTCCACGGAAAAATGGAATTGTCTTCCATGCAACTGGGCCCTGATGCCAAAAAGGTTGAGGACCTCTGCCCTAAGAGAAGGGCTTCCCTGGTAGCCCAGCTGGTAAAGAATCTGCCTGCAATGCAGGAGACCCTGGTTCCATTCCTGGGTTGGGAAGATCCCCTGGGGAAGGGATAGGCAACCCACTCCAGTTTTCTTGGGCTTCCCTTGTAGCTCAGCTGGTAAAGAATCTGCCTGCCATGCGGGAGACCTGGGTTTGATCCCTGGGTTGGGAAGATCCCCTGGAGGAGGGAATGGCAACCCACTCCAGTATTCTGGCCTGGAGAATTCCATGGACAGAGGAGCCTGGCGGGCTACAGCCCATGGGGTTGCAGAGTCAGACACGCCTGAGCGACTAAGCGCAGCGCAAGCCTAAGAGAAGCGCCTAGCGGCGTGGTCCTTCTGAAGGGGAAGAGCTCCTAAACATTAGCGAGACGGAGGAAGGCTTGGCAGGGAAGGCGATACGTGAACAGGGCTTGGCGCTATGGTGGCGTCTCAGTAGGTGACATGCGGAGGTGAACAGGTGACTGAAGGGCGTAGGAACGGCCAGGGTCTGGCCTGTTTGTGGTGACAGTGTCTGAGTTTCAGGAAGCTCCCCAGAGGATTCCTCTTGGCTTCAGAGGACTGGTGTCGAGAGCACATGCAAAGCATCACAGGAGGACAGCCTGGAGACAAGGGCTGGAGCTGGGTCGGCCGACCCTGAGTGTCATGGGGTGATTGCTGGACAGTGGGAAGTCTAAGAGGTTCTTGAACAGAAACCCTCCAGGCCGCAGATGTAAAGTGGACTCAAGGGGCAAAATTACAGGGTAGGAAAATTTAAGAGGATATTAATTAATTTCCTGGGAAATCCCATGGACGGAGGAGCCTGGGGGCTACAGTCCATGGGGTCCAAAAAGAGTTGGACAGGATTCAATGACTAAACAACAACAACAAGAGTAAGACAAGGACTAAGATGGACTGAGCTTGAAGATATTGTTCTGGAGTTTCTCGAGGAAGGACAGTTCCCCTTTTCATCTTTTCTTGAAGACTCTTAAAGATAACCAAGTGGTCAGTCAGGGTTTGTGTGTGTGTGTGTGTGTGAGTTATTAAAAACAACACAGAAAGAAAATTCATAAGGGACTTCTCTGGTGGCCCAGGGGTTAAAACTCCATGGGGTGGAGTGGTTGAAACTCCATGCTCTCCATGCATGGGGCACAGGTTTGATCCCTGGTCTGGGAATTAAGATCCCACATGCTTTGGGACATGACCAAAAAATAAATAAAAATTAAAAAGGTCATCCTGAAAAAACTCATCACATTATATCTTCTTTTATAAACAATGTGGTGGGTAAGCAGCTCTTGATCCTGCCATGAATGAATACCACCTATAGGCTGATCAAGACCAAGCCCAGGCCCCACACCTAAACTTGTGTATTAACTGACTGGTGTGGGGTGTAAACATGAGCATTTCCTGAAAGCTCCTCTCCTCTAGGGAAATTAGATGTGCACCCGAACAGGAAACCACTGCTTTATATTAATTTCTAGCATAGCAAGTGTAAAGAGGAACAACACGGACAGCCTTTAAGACTGGGCCCTGACTTGCATCCTCAGCCTCATCTTGTTATTCTTCGCAGGAGCCCTGTGCTGGCTGGGCTGCACACTCTGATCTTCAGTTACGGAAGGTGCCTCTGCACTTTTTTCCTCGCTTCTGCTCTCCCTGTGAAAGTCCTCTCATCCCAGGTCAGGCTGGCAGGCCCCAGTTCATACCAAAGACTTGGTGAAATCCTTTTTTCCACCTATATGCTTTTCCTCATCTCTTCTTGTATGTACCCCTTAGAGTTGAGCTGATCAGTGACTAAACTCAGGAATAAACTCTTGGTCTTCAAAAAACATATACAGGACAGTGTAAGCATTGAGTGTGAGTTTTGACACCAATTATTTTGGTCCTATTGCCTCTCCATCCCCCTTTGGCCTTGTTCTATTAGGCAATTTACTGGTACTCTGTGATTCATGCTCTTATTCTAGGAAATGGAGGTAACAATTCTTTCTCCATTGGGTGGTTGTGCATTAGTGACCATGTCAATAATTATCAGCTGCTGTTACTGCCACCACTACGTCTTATTTCCATAACAATAACCTAATTTGGGAGGTAAGATGAAACACTGAACACTGGTATGTGGTAAAGCGGGAAATGACATGGTAAAGAAAAACAAAATAGATTGCAGTGGCACCAGCATTTCTTAATGTAGTCAGGAAAAGCTGCATAGAGACATTGGATGTGGAGAGTGACAGAGAGGGGGTACATTTCAGGCAGGGGAGGGACATCACGTGATTAAAACAGAGTCAGGTGGATAGTAAGTCCTCAGGAGACCAAGAGGGATGGAGGAAGGTGCTGCTTTCTGCCATGACCCGGTTCTCTGTCTCCTGTTTTGCCTTCTGACTTACCTGCATAGCTTCTCCCGTGCTAAATATGTTTCCAAAGAGACCCTGCTTTGCCTCAGACTGGATCTTGTTTGCCAGTGTTGCTGTATAATTTTTGATTTTATCCTCTGTACTTGCTTCCATTTTCTTCTGTGTTTCATTCCTCTGCACACAGGTTAGAGCGAGAACAGCCAGCGCTCCAGTATCTGTCAGGAAGCAAAACGCTGGTGAGCGAGTGGCTGATCCTCCTGGGCTCACCCTGGGCTGAGTGGTTTCCTGGTGTGTGGGACTTTCAAAACTAACAATAGGAGGACTCTGGGCAGAATGGGATGCTTGGTCATGCTCGTTAATGATGCAAGAGAAGAATTTCCAGATACAGTAGCCATCCTCTCGCCCTGACCTCTCAAGTATGTCAAGATTCCTTCCTTACGTGGATAACCACGAGCCTTGCACTCAGGGGCTCACATCTTGGTCACAGAAACACTTATCGATTTGTCGGCGCAAACACACAAACAGTCTGCCTTTACATTGTGGTTGTTCTCATCTTTTTCATCTTTCAGCCACGGTGGCAAAGAAATTGAGAAAACCGAGGATGACATACCAAACAAAAATGTCTCTAAATTTCCAAGTTTTTCATTAGACTGACTTGAAAATAGCACTTAGGAGAACTGTTTATTCAGTAAACACCCTTAATGGGGAGGATATGGCAAGAGATTAGAAGAATGGGATAAGATCTGTTTTTCTGGCTCATTTCTTGGTTCCTTCTGTTTTCTTTAGGCCTGGTGCTGTCCCTTTTTTAGGAAGAGAAATAGAAGAAATTCACATTCTCCTTGTTACTCTGAGACACTGAATGGTGGCTTTCTTAGAGCTTCTTGGGGAAAAATGAGTTTGTGGATCTGTCTAAAGGGGACTTCTTTTTGGATGTGTAAGCTGATCCAGTGGGAAATTTCTGGTCCTTTTCCATGGTGGATGCACACTTTATTGATCAAAATATTGCATCTTACCACTGGAGAGATTGTATTGTTCAAGTAAGCCCATGCATCCAAATGATCCCAATGGGTTAGAGAATGATGCAGGGTTGAGATAAGTGAATTCCACCACACCCCCTTTCTCTAACATTTATGCTTCCTAAGAGGCCTTATTGATCCTCATGATCTAGCCTCATTTTACAAGTGGGAAAATTAAAGTTGAGCGCTAACACCCACTGGCTACTCAGAGAAAAGGGGGAGAGGCACTGGGTCCTTTCACTGTACTGCACACCTAGAAAGAGGCTTAAGAACCATCCGATATCCGCTCTTCTAAAAAAAATTCTCTCCTGAGAAGACTAGGGTAGCGAGGAAAGAAAACATTCAAGTACTTATTGGTAGAAAAATATAAAAGACAAAGCCTCCTGGTGCCCATGTCCTTGAAACCAAGGGAATTGGGTTTAATGACTTACCTACTGAGAACTGGTCCTCAAAATAATAGTTCTTATTTTCAGGAGTGAAGTAATAAGTAACATTGGTGATTGAATAGCTCCCATTGAACAGACACAAGGCCAACAGGGCCAGACTGAGCTGGTAATAGTTAGTCAGTGGATTGCCATCGTGTGTTTCTGTTGGGGAGCAAAGGAATACCTTATTCACACAGGTGGTACTGGAATGGTGCATTTTAAGCTTATTTGTACTTACTCTATCTCCATTTCTTTACATTTAAAGAGAGATGAATGAGAGAGGGGAGAGATTGCTCAGAGAAACAGCAAACTTGAGACATTTAAAGGCTTTTAAGGTCCACCAAGGGCTCCCCTGGTGGCTTAGACAGTGCAGAATCTGCCTGCAATGCAAGAGACCCAGGTTCGATCCCTGGGTCAGGAAGATCCCCTGGAGAAGGGAACAGTTACCCACTCCAGTATTCTTGCCTGGAGAATCCCATGAATGAGGAGCCTGGCGGGCTACAGTCCAGGGGGTCTCAGAGTCAGACATGCCTGAACAACTAACACTTTCACTTTCCAGGGCCACCAAATTCAACTCAACTCCTTTTATTTTATGCCTGAGGCAATTCAGCATGAAAGAGATAAAAATACTATTCTCCCAGCAATCCCAATCCTGGGCATGTATCCTGAGAAAACACTAATTCAAAAAGATATGTGCACCCCAATGTTCGTTGCAGCACTGTGTACAATAGCAAGGACATAGAAGCAAGCTAACAGAGCAGTGCATAAAGAAGATGTGGTACATATATACAGTGGAGTATTACTAAGCCATCAAAAGAACAGAATAATGCCATTTGCAACCACATGGATGGACCTAGAGATTATCATACTGAGTTAAGTCAGACACAGAGAGACAAACAGCATATCACATCACTTATACGTGGCATCTGAGGAAAAGGTACAAACGAACTTACTTACAGAGCAGAAGTAGCATCGCAGACGGAGAAAACAAACCTATGGCTGTACCACGGGGTGAGGCGGGGGGGAGGGGTAAACTGGAGACTGGGGTTGACACGGACAGTCACGTCCAACTCCTTGCAACCCCATGGACTGTAGCGTCTGTCCATGGAATTCTCCAGGCAAACACACTGGAGCGGCAGCCGCAAGACTGCACCCAGGCCTGGCACATGGTGTGTGGCCAGCTGCTCAGTCGTGTCTGACTCCTCATGACCTCCTGGACTGTAGCCCTCCAGGCTCTGCTGTCCTTGGGGTTTCCTAGGCAAGAATACTGGAGCAGGTTGCCATTGCCTTCTCCAAGGTTAAGCCGAGTCTCCTGCATTGCAGGCAGATTCTGTACCATATGAGCTACCAGGGAAGCCCATATCCACACTGCTGTATGTAAAATAGATAACTAATATGAACGTGCTGTATCGTACGGGAAAGCCTACTCAACACCCTGTAATGGCCTATATACGAAAAGAATCTGAAAAAAGAGTGGGCAGACGGCTGTTAATGTATAACCGGTTCACTTTGCTATACACCTGAAACTAATACAATATTATAAATCAAACACCTTCCAATAAAAATAAAAAAATACTATCTTGATGTTCAGATGGTTACGGAGCCAGAACTAGAACCCAGAAATGTATCTCACTAGTAGCTGTGATGATCAACTTATTTTTCAGCACTTTTGCCATCTTTGTTCTTGTACTAGAATCATTAAGTGTACACTTTGGTACTTATGACACAATGTCTCATCTCCATCAGCTACTTCTGGTGTAATTTGTTCAAAAGCCAAGCTTCTGAAGGACTAGAGAACTGTGACCTGTGTGCTTGCATGTGGGTGTGTGTATTTATCATCCAGTGTAAGGTAAGCTTGACGTGGGGTCAATGCTTAACTGAAGATATTGGAAAAGAAAACTGAAGACACATCTGAAAGAAAGAAGGGAAAGTGGTCTTCAAAGGAACAGGGGGAGGTACAAAGGGAAGATCTTCATAGGTACACGTGGGATGAGTGGAGTGAAGAAGAGAAGGAATGAGTAGGTAGAAACTTCACACAGTTCTGAATCAGTGGAGGAGACAAAGACATCCAGGGTCTCTGAGCATGTGATTCTCACCCATATTCTGAATTTCTGCTTGGAATTTGTCTCCAAGTTTGCTAACCAGATGAGCACCATGTATAAACTCTTCATCCGGATTTTCACATGCTCCCAAAGCCAGAATACCCAAGGCAAGCTGTCCCGAGGTTAACTCCGTCTCTGAAAAGAAAAGTATTCAAGTTACACCATGCGCATGCTTATGATTTTTTTGGCCTCCTGTCTTCCTTGTGATTTATATTGCTGTCACTTTTTTGTCCTGTTCTACTCTTTATTAGTGTTTTATTGTCCTCTTCTTTATCCCCCCCAAACAGAGCCTTTTCTAGCAGTACTGTATAAATGCAACCTAGACCTTAGTCTTTCCCATGAAATTGCGGGCTTTTTTTGGAATCAAGAAATCCTTGAACAAAGAATAGAAATAGATAAATAATAAAGCCTTGGGATCTTCCTCCTTGAGGGTGCCTTCTCTCCAGGATAGGAATAATCGACTTGTATTTAAAATATCCAAGTTCTCAGGCTCCTCCTGTCCTCACAATAATATTGGTGGGTAGGTAGCAGTGGCTATATTTTCCTCTTATACTCGTTAGAAAGCTCAGTGTTGAAATGAAAGTTTCAGTGTGGAATCTGGTCTCAATTCCAGTCCATATCTCCACAACTCTACGGTCACCTCTCTGCTGTCAGCTTTCGTGGTTGTGGCCCATACTCTTGTCTGGTCATGAATTCAACTTAATGATGTAAATCTCAATGGATGAGAGTGTACGATTTCTTTTGCTTTTCCTATTTTCAGGGCCCAAAGAAGGAAAGCTTCACTCTACAGTAAGCGGCAGGGGGTTGAGGATTTGAGGTACCTTTTTGTCACCTCAATTTAAAAAAATTTTATGTAAACTTTATGTAAAAAAAAAACCCACTACATACTTGGACTAGATTTTTAAAAAAATTTAGGTAACATTTATAACATTATATAAGTTTCACGTGTACAATATTTTATTTCTACTCCTGTATATCTCAAGTTTTCTACAGCTAAGATGGAGGTACCAGGGATGACTTGGACACACAATTTTTAGGACTCACTGGAGATGATCTTTATAGATGGGTAAGTCTTTCTCTAAATATTCTGGGGAATATAGGGACTCACCTCGGCTGTTTATGTCTCCTTTGATTTGTTGACTCAGCTGTTGTTCTAGGCTTTGATTCTTAATCCCAACGAGTCTGAGCGTCAACAGGACGTTGGCGCCTTGGACCCCTTTGGTGTAGTTCGCCCTTAGCATCGTGTTTATCAGAGGCTCTAGCCTCCTGAAGTCGGTTGCATTTACCTCTGTGGAAGGGAGAGAGGAAATAAGAGGTGCACACATAGAATATTAGGGCTAAGAACAGGAGTGATATTAAAATATTTAGTAACAGATATGGCACAGACACAGACCCACTTGGTAGCCACTGGCAATGTTGCTGGAATGATGCAAGGGAGGTCTGGAGCCCCACTCTGCCATGTATTATTTTTTTGCCAACCAGCATGGAAGTGTTAAATATTTAAATAACTGGTTCAGCCTTACCATTGTGTCCTGCCTGGTAGCTCGTGTGTGTGTGTGTGTGTGTGTGTGTGTGTGTGTGTGTGTGTGTGTGTGTTAGCCGCTAAGGCCCAGAGGGAGTCCTTAAGGGGCCTTGGTAATTGGACCTCTAACTGAGACTGCAGTGCACATCTTCCAAGTTCCCGCCTATAACCCAGTCTGCTTTCTGGATTCAGTCATTTTCTCCTCCATCTTCTTCTTATTCACCTGGGTTAATGCTGACAAGAAGGAGAGAGAAGAGAAGGCAGAAGTTCTACATGTCATTAGTGATTGACTGCAGTGACCCAGAGCTGCATTGTCTGATTGCCCAACTGGCCAGGCATCAAGATCAAGGCATTATTCAGCAGGGAGGACCCTTTGAAAACCTTCCAGTTTTAGCCTACAATGTGTCCAAGTCCCAAGGGCAAGGATGGAGGGAGTCCTCCTATACTGTGGAATTAAAAAGAGAATCCAGAGCTCCCAATAAACCTGGGGGAGAAGAAGAGTTAACTATCACTGAAAATATTTCTCAGCATACCCTGACCATCACCTAAGAAAATCCTTCCCATCTGCAGATTATCTCATGGGCTTGGGGAATAGTGAAAAGAATGTGAACCTTGGGCTCAGGAAGATCTTTGCTGGGGTCTTTATTCTTTAACTTATAACTGGGGGTAAGTTATGCAACTTTCCTGACTTCAAGAAGTCAAGAAATAGCCAAAGATAATGGACAAGAAACCACCAAATAAGCTATAAGATACTGTATGTATTATTACTTCTAGCTCAACTCTAGTTTCTGTCACTATCCTTAGCGAGTCCAGGAAATGTTATTTTTCTTGCCCACCTGCCTTTAATAGAGAGATTCAGGAAGATCTGAACAGAGTGATTGAGAAAGGTCATGGTTTGTTAACAGGCATAACTGGACAATTGTGAGTCACCTCTGAGATTCAGTTCAGCAGATTTTTTGGGCACTGAAATAGACTTCTTTAGTTCCTGGTAAAGGAACAACTGAGGTCAACTTCCTTACCCACGAAAAGCAAAGTTAATTATTTTCTACTGTGAATGAAGCTTCCAAAGCTCGATGGAGAACCCCTGTTCTTATGCCACAACTGAGGAAATAACAGGCCAGGAGAAAGAATTAAGAGCTGGCAGATTCTGAGCTTTCATCTTTCCGCTGTGGGGTGGATTTCTTCTTGGAGGCTAGAGAGACCAGGGAGATGTAGCCGCAGCTGGTACCCATAGTAGCATCACCTTTGGCCTGGTTTGAAGCTCAATTCCACGGTAAAGAATTCCAATAGAGAAATCATACCTGTGAGCTATATAATACTTTAACAAATCACCTGCTTCAACAACCTTCTCTGGTTATTCTTCATTTCTGGATGAAGTTAAAATGATCCATGGGACTTCCCTGTCAGTCCAGTGGTTCAAATTCTGTGCTTCCAAAGCAGGGGGTCCAAGCTCAATTCCTGGCCAGGGAACTAGATCCCACATGCCACAGCTAAGACCCAGCACAGCCAAATAAACAAATAAATAAATATTAAAAAGACCTTGGTACATTCAGTTACTAAGGGGTCACACTAGACCTGAGACCAGCTTTTCTTTCTCTCAGTATTTTTTAAATAGAATCACATACTCTCTGGAGCCTATACCCAAAGGAGAGATGATGGGTTTTTACCCATGTCCTCTGGGGAAGAGTTAAAAGAGGAAGATGTACCGCTTAGAATATCTAAACTCAGTAAGGACAAGAGAGCAATCTTCACTATTTGAAAGACATTATTAACATTACTTTTTTTCTGTGTAGTTACAAGAAGTTAACCCCAAACCTCTGGGTTGAACTTCTTAAAAATAGATTGTATCTCAAGGTCACAAGATATCTTTCCATGATCTGAAAACTTTTTGAGATCATGAGTTTTCTGTTCTTAAAAAGGAACGAGCAAAGACAGCTCCTTGACAGGGCTGTTGTGTGAGAAAGGATCTTAGTCTAGGAAGAAGAGTGAAACACGTAAATCCTGAACCTCCGAGCCCACTTAGAACAACACGCGTTGTAGACCTGTCCCCACCACCTCCTGCCACCCTTCAGTCACGCAGAATCCAGCGATGCCCAACACTGGAGTCGGGCCTTTTCTCAGGTAATGACACAGTAGCCTCCAGGAGACTGTTGTGCTGTTTTTAGCTCATAGCTCAAAATGCTCAAAGTTTAGAGCAATTTTAACTCAAAGCATACTCACTACAGATCTGGCATAGTTGACTTGGAATAAGAGAAAAGAATAGCAGCCCCATTAGGGGGAGCTGGCGTGGTGGTCTCATCTCTCCAGCTCGCTCAGGAGTGGTGAGGCTGGGCTGGCTCCTTATGGGTGATGGACAGAGGGTTCTGGGCGCTCCTCCTTCCGTTTTCCTCGGTCTCTTTCACTCAAGCGAATATTGAGTAATGTCAGGAGGTGTGGTCAAGTGCGCTTGCCCAAGTAACGTAATAAACCAGGAAGACTTGAAAGGTATGGCTAGGGAGAATGAGGAAATGATATTTCTTTGTTTCCCATCTTAAACCATTAGGGTTCAAATTCCCTTCAGTCCAATAAGAATAAATTATGTGAATGACTGTTTTCAGTAATGTTTCCTCCTTCCCACTTCACTCTGGATGTATAAGCAAATTATGTTTCCTGAGAGATTAAATGTGTTGGGAGCAGGGCTTACAACATATAAAAATGGAAACAGAAGTTGTAATTCTGAAGTTGGAGCAGACAGGATGGGGGAGCGTGGCACATGGGAAGATCTTTGGCATAGTTGTGTTTTTTTTTTTTTTTAATTTAAAAACATTTTAGGCACAGTGGTTTTTGACCTAAGATTTTTTTCCCTGAGAGTTTTCTGGCCCAGGAGGAAAACACTGAGATATACATCAGATATGGATTTTCAGGGTGCCAGGAAGGATGCTCCATGCCACGTGTAAGAAATGTCCATCCTGGTTCTTCCAAAAGCTACTAATGAATACTCTGGCTTTAAAACGTTTGCTCAGGGTCAGCAAGGTGGTGGAATACAAAGTCTCTGATATAGCCCCCCATAGAAATAGTTATTTTAGCAGTCATTCATGGACAAAAGTTCCAACCTGAAAACTTCAGGTTTCAGGTAGGATGTTGTAAAACCCCAGTGGAGTCCTCAAGGAGGGCTGTATTGAGAAAGCAAACCAAAGGAAACGGGCTTGAGCTTACAAAGAAGCAGGCAAACATGACACCACCGAATGAAACCAGTAAATAGGCCTGACAGATATACACAAAACTGAGGGAAGAAGAAACTCCTTGACATTTGTCTTGGCAATGATTTTTCTGGATATGACACCAAGAGTGTAAATAGTAAAAAGAAAAATAAATAAGCAGGACGGTATCAAGCTGAAAAGCTTCTGCACAGCAAAGGAAATCATCAGCAAACTAAAGAGGCAGCCTAGAGAATGGGAGAAAAAATATTTGTTAGATACCTT
Organism: Alces alces; assembly: GCA_015832495.2. Lineage (NCBI taxonomy): Eukaryota > Metazoa > Chordata > Mammalia > Artiodactyla > Cervidae > Alces > Alces alces. Next base: position 76,496,124 of record JADEYB020000034.1, read on the forward strand.
ATATCTGATAAGGTTGTTGTTGTTGTCCTTCAGTCATGTTGTGTCTGACTCTTTGCGACCCCTTGAACTACAGCACGCCAGGCTCCTCTGTCCCCCACAACCTCCGGGAGTTTGCTCAAATTCATGTCCGTCGAGTCACTGATGCTATCTAACCATATTATCCTCTGCTGCCCTCTTCTCCTTTTGCCCTCAATCTTTCTCAGCATCAGTCTTTTCTAATAAGTCAGCTTTTTGCATCACGTGGCCAAAGTACTATAGCTTCAACTTCAGCAATAGTCCTTCCAATGAATTATTCAGTGTTGATTTCCTTCAGGATTGACTAGTTTGATCTCCTTTGCAGTCCAAGGGACTCTCAAGAGTCTTCTCTAACACCATAGTTCGAAAGCATCAGTTTTTCGGCACTCAGCCTTCTTTATGGTCCAACTCTCACATCCATGCTTGACTACAGGAAAAACCGTAGCTTTGACTAGACCTTTGTCAGCAATGTAATGTCTGGTCTTTTTAAACCCAAACGCTGTTTAGGTTTGTCATAGCTTTTTGTTATGAAAAACAGCATGCATTTTCTTAAGAAATCAAAAATAGAACTGTTGTTCGACTCCGCAATCTCAGTTTGGGGTGTACATCCAAAGGAAATGAAATCAGTATTGTTGCAGAACTCGGACTCTGTTGCTTGTTCCTCAAGAAACCTTACTGAGAGACAAGTGCTGAGTAAACGAAAAGTAGCTTTATTTTAAGGAAGTTTGCAACCCAGGGAGAGGTGCACTACTGTCCAAAGAACCAACTCCCAACGCCCCAGGTGTTCTCCGGGATTTACACAAGAAGGGGAGCAGGAAATGGCTGCAGGCTGTGTGCTGGGGCTACGCTGCTCTTCTCATCGTGAGCTGCCTTGATGTTGGAACTTGATTGTGGTCGTTACATTGTCCAGGTCAGTACGTTTGTTTCATGGGCCAGTAGGCATATATTTCCCGAAAAACAGGACCAAAGGCAGAAGGAGAGCAAAAAGGTCTAAGTGAACAAGGAACCAGTCCACCAAACCCCCGCGCTTTAACCATGAGCAATTCTTTGGTTGTGAAACAAGCATGATTACAGCACCTCAAAGTGGTATCTGTAGCCCCATGTTCTTTGCAGCATTGTTGACAATAGCCAGGATTATGGCATTAACCTAAGTGTCTGTCAACTGATGAATGAATAAAGAAACTGGATACACACATACACACACACACACACTGGGACATTTTTCAGCCATGAGAAAGAGGGAAATTCTGCCATTTGTAACAAAATGAATGGATCTTGAAGGCATTATGCTAAGTGAAATAAGTTAGAGAAAAACAAACACTGCATGATATCAGTTATATGTGGCAGCTAAAAAGAGTCAGACTCAGAAGTGGATGGTAGAATGGTAGTTGCCAGGGGCTGTGGCTTGGGGGAAACAGGGAAATTTTGGACAAAGGGTACAAGCTTTCAGCTATAAGATAAATATATTCTGGGGATCTAATGTACAGCGTAGTGCCTATAGTTAATAACATTATATTGTAAGCTTGAAATTTTGCTAAGAGTAGATCTTACATGTTCTCCCCCTCACATATAAAAAAAAGGTAAACATATGAGATGATGGATATGTTAATTACTTGATTATGGTGATCATTTAATAATATATGTGTATATCAAATCATTTTGTTGATCACCTAAATGTATATATACAACTTTTGACAATTATATCTCAATAAAGTTGGGAGAAATAGAATCTATCAGCTTAGCTGTGGACTTAATTATGTTGTCTTTTCCTCCATTTTTTTCTTCTGCTAAGGCTAATATATTGATCATCCCTGTGTTTGCCTCATTTGCCCATTACAATGGACAGATTCACTTACTGGTAATATTCTACCACCTCTGTTTCATTTTGTCTGTATTACTTGTACAGTTCTCCAATCTCTTCAAAATATGGTTTTTAAAATGTGTCATGCTATCCTAGTTATTATATCAGAAACAATGTCCTGCAGCTACCAACTGCTTTCTCATTTCTGTCTTAAAACTGTTCTGTTCAGACCTGAAATCCCCTAGCCCTTCTCTGAACCTGGGGTGTGGTGGGGTGTTCAAGTCACAAGCACATGTCACTTCCACACTGCTGTGTTCAACGTGGTTTTAAAATTCTCATTTACCTCACCTGAGAATTGGGTACTCTTTTTCTTGTTAAAGACTTACTCTAATAGTCTGGAACACCATCCTTTTATGGAGTTTCCCCCCTAATTTTCTGACTGATACTTTTTCGTTTTCTCTCACTGGTGTACCCTAAGGTGCCTGATTTTCTAAAAGTTATAACATTCTAGGGTTCAGTTCCTAGAATTCTTCTTTTTCCTTAGAGATCTCATTAAATCTCGAGGCTTTTTAAGATTTTTTTTTTAATGTGGACCATTTTTAAAGTCTTTATTGAACTTGTTACAATATCACTTCTGTTTTATGTTTTGGTGTTTTGGTCATGAGGCATGTGGGATCTCACCTCCCCAAATAAGAATTAATCTGCACACCCTCTGCTTTGGAAGGTGAAGTCTTCACCACTGGACTGCCAGGGAAGTCCCTAAATCTCAAGGCTTTAAGAGACACCTGGTTATGAATGTTTGTAAAATTTATATCTTCACACCAGAGACCTGCTTAATTCTAGACTTGAATTTGAGCTTGGTCATGTGAATTACTTGGATCCACAGGAAGTCAAAGCTATGGTTTTTCCAGTAGACATGTACAGATGTGAGAGTGGGACCATAAAGAAGGCTGAAGGTCAAAGAATTGATACTTTTGAACTGTGGTGTTAGAGAAGACTTGAGATTCTCTTGTACAACAAGGAGATCAAACCAGTCAATGCTAAATGAAATCAACCCTGAATATTCATTGGAAGGACTGATGCTGAAGCTGAAACTCCAATACTTTGTGGCCACCTGATGAGATGAGTGCATAACTGTACTCATCTCACATGCTAGCAAAGTAATGCTCAAAATTCTCCAAGCCCAGCTTCAAAAGTCGTGCACTGTGAACTTTCAGATGTTCAGGCTG
>JADEYB020000034.1:76522324-76549583 GCA_015832495.2 Alces alces
GCTCTAGCTGAGATCACTTGCACATGAAGAAGCTGGTCTGGGAAAATCCCTGGTGGTCCAGTGGCTAGGACTCCATGCTCCCAATGCAGGGGGTGTGGGTTCAGTCCCTGACTGGGGACTAGATCCCACATGCCGCAACTATTACGACTCTGTGCAGCCAAACTAAACAAAACAACAACAAAAAAAGAATTTGGTGTGAAATTTTCTGTTGATACCTCCTGGTAAGATCAGAGAGGGTCAGCATGAAAACTTGAGAACTAAGGTCCACCAATGGGCAGGCAATTCTGGAGATAAGAATGGAGCTTTTTTTTTTTTTTTAAGAGATATTGCATTATCAATGCTTGTAATGGCTCGAAGGATGATAAATATGTGGCAATGATGATTCTGAGCCAAGAAGTGATTTTAAAAGAATCAGACTCACTGAGAATATTTTAGGATTACTTTAACCAGTTAATTTTATTTATATTTGCTTTTGTATGCAGTCTGTGAGTGATAGGATTAAAATGTCCGCAAAGGAAAGTGAAGTCGCTCAGTGGTGTCCAACTCTTGGCGACTGCATGGACTGTAGCCCTACCAGGCTCCTCCATCCATGGGATTTTCCAGGCAAGAATACTGGAGTTGGTTGCCATTTCCTTCTCCAAAAAGTCTGCAAGAACTCTTAATTTGCCTAGAATGACTCTTAAGTGAGGAAATGGGTCAGATTAGTTGGTAGCTTTTTTATCTTAGTGGTCCATAAAATAATGTTGTATCTATAGTTGGAAGAGTCTTAGCTTCAAGGAAAGAGACAGGAACAGGTGCTCACTTTGCTAAATGAGTGAATGAAAGTTCACCTGACTTTTTTCCCCCTCCATAGGCCCTCATGGCTCCTTCTAAACCTATGAAACAGGGCCACCAGCAGGAAAGACAGCTCACGATATCTGGTTTGCTTGTGAAATACCAGCCCCCGCCCCCCCCCCCCCCCGCCCCCAGACAAATCAGTATTTGCTTTCTTTCCCCGTGTGCATGCCTGTGCGTTTGGGGAGGAGGCAGGCAAGGGTCTCTGTCTGCGTGAGATGGGCGGTGGTGGCCAGGGTGAAGATCTGGAGTATACAGGTCCCAGCCTTGGGGTATTTTCAGTCTAGTGTGTTACTAGTCAGTTACTCAGTCGCGTCCAGCTCTTTGTGACCCCATGGACTGCAGCACTCCAGGCTTCCCTGTCCCTCATTATCTCCCAGAGTTTGCTCAAACTCATGTCCACTGAGTCGGTGAGGCCATCCAGCCATCTCATCCTCTGCCACCCTCTTCTTTTGCCTTCGATCTTTTCCAGCATCAGGCTAGTGTGAGAGACTCTTTTTTTTTCAGCCATAGATGATATGTAAATGAATGAGAATGTCTGTGTTTCCGTAAGACTTTTAAAAATCGACACTGAAATTTGAGTTTCATATAATTTTCATTGTGGTGCTTCCCTGGTGACTCAGAGGCAAAGAATCCTCCTGTAATGCAGGAGACATGAGTTTGATTCCTGGGTCGGGAAGATCCCCTGGAGAAGGGCATGGCAACCTACTCCAGTATTCTTGCCTGGAGAACCCCACGGACAGAGGAGCCTGGCAGGATACAGTCCATGGGGTGGCAAAGAGTCGGCCAGACTGAAGTGACCGAGCACGCATAATTTTCATCTGTCATGAAATCATCTTCTTTTGATTTGCTTTCACCCACTTAGCTTACAGTTCTCCTCTCTGCATAGGCTAGTTTTATATTTTACACAGCACATCTTTGTAGGGTGAGCATCTGGCAGGTTTATTTTATTTTGTTTTATTATAATGCAAGTGCATTAAGCTTTTAATAACAGAGGTATCCTCTTCAAAGACAGAGATCTCGAATAAACACATTGCAGATGGAGTCATTCCTCATCTGTGGTTGACTTAAATAACTGACCATTTGGCCACTTTAATTCCTGCTCTTATACTATAAATTCATCATTAAAGGTTGTGTCTGAAGAAAAACCTAGGTCCCCCAACAGGGATCCCAATAAAAGCAGAACTCCAGGTCCGAGCTCTCTTTCCATTTCAACTAGATATGCTGAGTACCCTCCAGGACCTGTGAGTAAGAACCCTCATCTTTCAAACTCTCCTGATGGTTATTGCTGAGGGAAACTCACAGTCCTAAGACCGCAGTGGTGGGCCAGCCTCCACCTCGGTTCTGCAAGGGGAGACGTCTACAGGGAGGCATGTCTAGTCACATCCTCACTATTCCTGGGATGAGGGCGGGAGACAAGCTGGCTGCAGGTCTCATACGTCAGAACTAATTAAAGACTTATTTTTATCCCCACAAGAAAAGAGTAGATAGATATACTCGTGAATCAAAATGGGGAAATGTTAAAAATTGAAAGCACAATAAATACTTTATAGTAAGACTTTTGGCATTACTCTTGCTCTTCTCGTAGGTCACACCCAAAATACTCAATTCAAACAATAGTTGGACTTTGACCGACCATATTGCAGCAGTGTTTTATCTGGGATCTCTAAGCTCAGTCTTTTTTTTTTTTTTAAGGCCCTTCTTCATAGCATTTTATGACAGCTATTTCCATTCTAAACTGATTCTTAGGAAGTTGCTGCTGTTCAGGTGCTCAGTCGCGTCTGACTCTCTGTGACTTCACCGACTGCAGCACGCCAGGCCTCCCTGTCCCTCACCATCTCCCAGAGCTTGCTCAAACTCATCTCCATTAAGTCAATGATGCCATCCAACCATCTCATCCTCTGTCATTCCCTTCTCCTCCTGCCCTCAATCTTTCCCAGCATCAGGGTCTTTTCCAGAGAGTTGGTTCTTCACATCAGGTGGCCAAAGTATTGGAGCTTCAGCTTCTAATGAATATTTAGGGTTGATTTCCTTTAGGATAAACTGGTTGGATCTTGCAGACCAAGGGACTCTCTAGTGTCTTCTCCAGCACCACAGTTTGAAAGCATCCATTCTTCGGCACTCAGCCTTCTTTATGGTCCAACTCTCACATCCATACATGACTACTGGAAAAACCATAGCTTACACTAGACAGACCTTTGTTGGCAAAAGTGAAAGACCTTTGTCTTTCCTTTTTAATGTGCTGTCTGGGTTTGTCATAGCTTTCCTTCCAAGGAGCAAGTGTCTTTCAATCTCATGGCTGCAGTCACCATCTGCAGTGATTTTGGAGCCCCCCAAAATAAAGTCTGATACTATTTCCACTGTCTCCCCATCCATTTCCCATGAAGTGATGGGACCAGATGCCATGATCTTAGTTTTCTGAATGTTGAGCTTTAAGCCAAATTTTTTACTCTCCTCTTTCACCCTCATCAAGACCTGATTCATGTTGATGTTTGACAGAAAGCAACAAAATTCTGTAAAGCAGTTATCCTTCAACTGAAAAATAAACAAATTTTAAAAATTTAAAAAGAAGCCTTTTAGTTCCTCTTCGTTTTCTGCCATTAGAGTGGTATCCTTAGCACATCTAAGGTGGTTAATGTTTCTCCCTGTAATCTTGATTCCAGTTAGTGCTTCATCCAGCCTGGCATTTCACATGATGTACTCTGCATATACATTAAATTAGCAGGGTGACAATACACAGCCTTGAGGTACTCCTTTCTCAAATTTTAACCAGTCCATTGTTCCCTGCTTGGTTTGAACTGTTGCTTCTTGACCCACAGGTTTCTCAGCAGACAGGCAAGGTGGTCTGGTATTCCCATCTCTTGAAGAATTTTCCACAGTTTGCTGTGATTCACACAAAGGCTTTAACGTAGTCAAAGAAGCAGAAGTAGACGTTTTTCTGGAATTCCCTTGCTTTCTCTATGAGATGAGGAATGCTGGCAGTTTGATCACCGGTTCCTTTGCCTTTTCTAAATCCAAATTCTACATCTAGAAGTTCTCGGTTCCTGTACTGCTGAAGCCTAGCTTGAAGGAATTTAAGCATAATCTTACCAGTATGTGAAAGGAAAGCAATTGTCTGGTAGATTGAACATTCTTTGGCGTTGCCCTTCTTTGGGACTGGAATGAAAACTGACCTTTTCTAGTCCAGTGGCCACCGCTGTTTCCAAATTTGCTGACATATTGAATGCAGCACTTTAACAGCACCATCTTTTAGAATTTTACATAGCTCAGCTGGAATTCCATCACCTCCACTAGCTTTGTACCTAGTAACGCTTCCTAAGGCCCACTTGACTTCACACTCCAAGATGTCTGGCTCTACGTGAGTGACCACACCATCATGGATATCCCGATCCTTAAGACATTTTTGGTATAATTCTTCTGTGTATTCTTGCCAGCTCTTCTTCATCTCTTCTGCTTCTGTTAGGTCCTTACTGTTTCTGCCCTTTATTGTGCCCAGTCTTGCATGAAATGTTCCCTGATCTCTCCAGTTTTCTCAAAGAGATCTCTAGTCTTTTCCATTCTATTGTTTTCCTCTACTTCTTTGCGTTGTTCATTGAAGAAGGCCTTCTATCACTCCTTGCTGTTCTATGGAACTCTGCATTCAGATGGGTATATCTTTCTCTTTCTCCCTTGCTTTTCACATCTCTTCTTTCTTCAGCTACTTTTAAAGCCTCCTCAGACAACCACTTTGCCTTCTTGCATTTCTTTTTCTTTGGGAAGGTTTTGGTCACTGCCTCCTGTACGATGTTACAGACCTCTGTCTTTAGTTCTTCAGGCACTCTATCTACCAGATCTAAGTTCATGAACCTATTTGTCATCTCTACTGTATAATCATAAGGGATTTGATTTAGGTCATACCTGCATGGCCTAGTGGTTTTCCCTAATTTCTTCAATTTAAGCCTGAATTTTGCAATAAGGAGCTGCAGTAAAGATCCATCCCCTTCATGGATCGCAGCCTTCTAAAGGGGCTTACGTAACTCAGTGAAGCTATGAGTCATGCCGTGTAGGGCTACACTGGGTGAACGGGCCATAGTGGAGAGTTATGACAAATCATGGTCCACTGGAGGAGTGAATGGCAAACCTCTCCAGTGTTCTTGCTGTGAGTACCCCATGAACAGTATGAAAAGGCAAAAAGAAGTTCATAGACCCTTTAAAAAAAAGACTGAGAATCCATAGACATGATGATCAGTTCAAAGAACATTCATGTGTGGTCAATCTACTGGTCTAAATATGCAGAAACTTCTCATGACACATGAAATAACTTCCATTCAACATTTCTGTGTTCTATCAGGTGTCTGCAGATAGACATTTTTAACTGTCCTGCAGTACATTCCAAGGAACTAAATGTGGCTTTTTAAGTTGTATCTGATATGTAAGACTTCCGAGTGAGTCTCACAGAGCAATTAGCTTCTTCCTTAACTGTTGGCAGCCTCTGGTTAAATGTCAAATCTCAGAGAATGCCATGTTTCAGCTGCCGATGGTGTGTAACAGAGCAGACTGCACATCTCTCTAGTTTTTCCCGGCTGGAGTCGAGTTGATCTACAATGCTGTGTTAGCCCCAGGAGTATAGCAAAGTGATTCAGTTACACACACATGAGTGTACGGGTAAGTTTTTCAGATTCTTTTCCCGTATAGATTATTAAGAAATATTTAGCATAACTCTCTGTACCATACAGTCAGTTCAGTTCAGTCGCTCGGTTGTGTCTGACTCTTTGCGACCCCATGGACTGCAGCACGCCAGGCCTCCCTGTCCATCACCAACTCCGGAAGTTTGCTCAAACTCATGTCCATCAAGTCGGTGATGCCATCCAGCCATCTCATCCTCTGTCATCCCCTTCTCCTGCCTTCAATCTTTCCCAGCATCAGGGTCTTTTCCAATGAGTCAGTCATGTGCTATACAGTAGGTCCTTCTTCTACTGTTCTATATACTAGATATATACTACTCTATACCTAATGTGCAAAGCCTCATCCACTGGTAGGCAGGATGCCTCAAGACCCCTGAACCCATAGCCTCCCCTGGACACGGCTCTGTCCACCAGAGAGCCGGGACCTGGCCTCAGACACCAGTGTGCAGGCACTAGACCCAGAAATCATACCTATGAAAATCAGCTGATAAAACAGACTAGTCAAAGGGTTTTGGAGGAGGGAGTGAGAAAGGCAGAAAAGGCACAGACGTACAATATGAGGAATAAAAGGAGTATGATAGAATAAAAAAGAAGACACTACTTTGATGTCTATACTTCCAAGATGATTAGCACAAGAAGCAAATGTTTCCTAGAAAATATTGCTACAACTAACATAAGGAAGTATAGAAAATCTGAACCTGTAACACAACAGTCCCACCGAAGAGAAATGAAAGTACTGTGTCTATATGAGAAAAGATGAAGAAATGTTTATAGCTTTATTCATAATAACCTCAAACTGGAAACAGCTTAAATGTCTACCAACTCATACATGGTAAAACACCTGAGGTGCAGCCGTTCCCTGGAACCACTGTTACCCTTCACAGTCCAGACGCAATGAACCCCAAAAGCATTGTTCTGAGTGAAGGAAAGGAGACACAAGAGCACAAGTCCTGTGATTCCATTTAAATGATGTTTTGGAGAGGACAAGTTATAGAGACGGAAAATAGAGATTGGCTGTGGCCAGGAGATCAGCTGCGGAGAAGGCAACAGCACCCCACTCCAGTGCTCTTGCCTGGAGAATCCCATGGATGGAGGATCCTGGTGGGCTGCACTCCATGGGGTCGCAAAGAGTTGGACACGACTGAGCGACTTCACTTTCACTTTTCACTTTCATGCATTGGAGAGGGACATGGCACCCTACCCCAGTGCTCTTGCCTGGAAAATCCCATGGACGGAGGAGCCTGGTGGGCTGCAGTCCATGGGGTCGCAAAGACTTGGACACAACAGAGTGACTTCACTTTCACTTTTCACTTTCATGCATTGGAGAGGGACATGGCAACCCACTCCAGGGTTCTTGCCTGGAGAATCCCAGGGACGGGGGAGCCTGGTGGGCTGCCGTCTGTGGGGTCGCGCAGAGTCGGACATGACTGAAGCGACTTAGCAGCAGCAGCAGATCAGCTGGTAGCAGAGAGGTATTGATACCTGGGAACATTTGGGGTGATGGAAATGTTCTGTATCTTGATTGTTGTGGCGTTAACATGAGTGTATACATTTGTCAAGATTCTTGCAACTGTGCACTTTTTCAAGGGTGAGTTTCATTATTTGTGAATTTTACCTTGATTTTTAAAAAGTAAAAAAATTATAATTAATATTTAAACTGAAAAATAAAGCTGAGGGCCAAACTTTAGTACCTCCTAGAAGAGTAAAGGGATATAATAACCAAAGCAATGCATCAATATTTACTGTATTCAGTATATCATACATAGTAATAAAGAGCTATAAAAAGACATACTGAGGACAACTAGAAAACCTTAAATTTGTCCTGGATTCTACACGGTCACTCTAATAAGTCTGGAGGTTTCTAGAACTCAAATGTAGTAGATAAGGAGGAGAAGGTCTTGTTTCACCTTCCTGCTATTTCCTATGCTGCCTCTTGAACTATTTCATGACCAAAATTGAAACATATTCTCACTAACACATCCATATTAATGCACTTATTTTTTTTAAGTACTTAAAATGTAGTTTAAAGGTTTTTTTTTTCCCATGGACTTCGCTGGTGGTCCAGTGGTTAAGAATCCATCTTCATAGCCTCCAACTAAAAAAAGAAAAAAAAAAGAATCCATCTTCAATGCATGGGATGTGGGTTAGATCCCTGATCTGGGAACTAAGATCCCACATGCCTTGGAGCAGCTAAGTCCATGAGCCACAACTACTGAACTTGTGCGTTCTGGAGCCCGTGTGCGCAACCAAAGGTTCTGCGTGACACAAATGTAGAGCTTGTATGTTGCAACTAAGATCTGAAGTCAAATAGACAAATAAATGAACATTAAACATACTTAGAATAGAAAAGGGAGATTTTTTTCAGGGTATGGAAAGTAGTTAGGGATTAATTACAAATTAAAAAAATAGAGAAGAGATCATGAAAACCTGAAGATAGAGGCTCAAGGGCAGAAGTAAGAAAAATTATCTAGAGATCAAGGAAGCGACTTTTCAATGCCTCCATCCTCACCTGGAAGTGACTGCTCTCCTAGAGATTTAATCAGAAGGTTTTAAGATTTAAAGCACATGTTCTTTTACTAGTTTGCTAACAATTTGCTAACTGTTTTTGCAGGTTGGCAGATAGGAAAACTGGAGACAGTGACCTACCCGTGCACAAGCCTTGGTCTTTATTTACACTGGCCTTCAGCACTGCCGAGCTGGTTGGCAATATCTAGGAAATGATGTTTTAGTGTGCTTTTTATCCTATTGTACATAAAATTTCACAAGCATAATTATTTCAATTGTAGATATTTGTCTCCATTAATACTCTCAAGTGGAACATAAGTATTTGGTAAACTCTTAATTTGAAAAAAATGTTAAAGAATCATATTTCTTTTTTATTTCTCTCCCCATCCCTACTCCATTTCTGTAATCAGGGTGCCAGGTCTGCCAAGTTCTGGAGATATAAAAATAGAGGGAGATGGTCCTGCTTTTGAAGATCTCATCATTTAGTGGTCTTTACTTTTAGCAGAGATGGTGAATGTAGTGACAAAATCAACATAATATCAAGGACAGTTAAATGCACTCATCTAATCATTTCTAATCTCTGTAAATTTCTGCTTTCCATGTTCTAGTAAAACAGCACAAAAAAAATCACTGAACTTGAGGAACCGGTGTTCTAGAGAGAAAAAAAAAATAGCATTTGAAACAAATATTCATCCAGCCTCCTTTTCTTAGCAACATTTTGAATTTCTTATTTTCATTTGCATCTTCTCTTTTGAAGAGAGGAAATTGAATGCCATCTTCAAGCCTTGCTAAAAATTGTTTACAAAATAGCATCACTGGTAATACCCAAGAGTTTGTTAGAACTGCAGACTTTCAGCTGTATCTCAGACCTTCTAAATCATTATATGCGTTGTAACATGATCTCCAGGTGATGTGTTCGCTCTTTAAAGTTTGAGAAGCGCTGCTGATGGGCATCAACTCAGCATGTGCTCTGAAGGCAAACCCTTTAGAGCAGCGACTCTCAAAGTATGGTCCCTGTGCAGTATCAGTATCATCTGAGAACTTGTTAGAAACGCAAATTCTTATGCCTTACCAAATCAGTCAGATGGGGCTCAGCCAGCTATGTGGAGCTTCAGTAAACTCTGCAGGTGAGTCTGATGTCTGCTAGTTTGGAGGACCGGTGCTCAGAAGTTGGGTGGTAGATTAAGTGAAAGTAGGAGACCCCAGCTTGCCAATCCTCACGCCTGATTCCTCAGGGCTTCCGCTTCTCAGGTGCACAAGGTGACTGAATTCCCTTACAGTCATTATTTTTTAGTGCTCAAACATGGAGATAGATGTTATAGGATCACAGGGAGTTTTAATAAAGTAAACGTTAGTGCATAAAAACAACTCCGTCATTGAAAATTTAAACTCTAAAGAAAATGAAATAGAGCCTTCTACCGATCTTCCAATCATATCTAAAAGACTTGCCTCCTATGCTTTGATAGTCATCATTACAATTTGTGCATGAGTTTTACGGGCATTAATGTAGGCTTTCAAAATTCACTGTTCCAGGGGAAGAAAATATTTGAATAAAAAGTGCTAGGTTTCAGGCAATGAACCAATGATATATTTATGGCATGCGTGTGCTGCCCAGAGTTGGTAGTTGATTTTTCACACCTGAGTGTGGCTTCAGCCATTTTGGTATATAAGTCCGCGCTCCTAACACCCCATTCCTTGAGTGGGATTTCATTTCCAACCTCAGCAATGAAGCCTTCCTTGGGATTAAGAGGACTCTTTGTCCTTTTTTCTTTGACATGGACTTGTGCTGGGGATTGGTCAGGTATAACATATCATTTGCAGAGGAGGATTTTTTTAAATGCTGAAAGATGGAGCTTTCAATGTGACTGTTAGATTATCCATGATTTTGGTCTCATTGAATCCTAGCGATAGCTGAGGATACATACAGTGAAGGAGGTTTGTTTTAGATGCTTGATCTTGAGATGTTTTCTGAGACTCAAGAGTCTGCCCCAACTTGAGAGTTACTTTTCTCAACTCCCCTTCTCTTCTGACCCCTTTCAGAGCATGTCAGATTCCCGGGGCTCAAATACTTGAAGTGGGTTGAATATAAGGAGTGTGGGGTGTCCTGGGCCGTGTCAGGACCTCAGAACTCTGTGAGTGTGACATGCTGGAAGGAAACCTTATCAAGGACTCCATTGTCCTTGACATTATTCTTCATAAATCCATTGTGTCTGAGAGGAAGAATTCAGATCAGTTGGGTGATCTATTGTCTTGGTTTACCTTATGCTCTTCTGGTTTTAGCACCAAAAATCCTCCTTCCTGAGCAGATGAGATGGATGCCTGCTGTATGCATGAACTGTGGTTTGTCAGTTTTTGATGTCGAAATTTCAGAGTTTCTGTAAGAATTTCCTTGTTCTTATCAGTTGCCTGTTCACAAGGTCACCCAGACCTGCTGTGTGAGTCCTTGTAAGGACCGAAGTGTGTTTATCGTGTGCCTTTCTTTCCTTTCCTTAGGAAATATTTAAAAAGACAACAATAAAATCACATAAATACCCATTGACCGCTCTCCAGCTTTATTAAACCCACAATAATCAGCTACGTTTGCTTACATTTTAATTTCTGGTAGAATCAAAGTTCAGGTAAAGGTGAAGTCCCCATGGCCGTCCTTGATTCTGTTCTCTTCCCTCTTTGCCCAGAGGGAAGCTTGGTAATTTTGCATTTCTCTATGCATTTTATAATTTTATGTCAAACTGATGGATCCATAAACCTATGTTTTGCAGGCATTCAAAACTGTTATTTCTGTTTCATCCTACAGCTTTTGTTGTTCAGCACTGTTGGGAGATTTGTAAGTGTGGGCTTGGTTTAACTCTTCTCTGGTACGCTATTGAGTGAATCCATCCTAAATCGTTTTCATTTTTCTGTTGACAGGTAGAACATTTCCATGTTTGTCTGTTACGTGTTGTTTGTACCTGAGTGTTTTTTGCGCGCCACAGGTGTGCAGGTCGGAAAACCAGCTCTCTCTGGCCCCACTGTTCTCTAACATGGTGTGACAGTTTAGTCTTACTAGCAGAATGATAGCTGTTCTCATTTTCACCAGCACTTGGTGCTTAGAGATATCTTACTTTTTGACAATCTGAGGGAAAGATAAGGATAACTCAGGCTTAGTTTTTTTCTGAACTTTTACATTTTTAGATGATAATAGATTCATATGTAACTGTGTAATACTTGGCAGTTGTATAAGACATGATACAGACACATAAGTGTACATTTTACTCAAGTCCATCCAATGGTAACATCTTGCAAAACTAGAGTGCAATATTACATTAGGATATTGACATCGATTCAGCCAAGTTACAGAACATTTCTATCACAACCAAGACCCCTCGGGTTGCCCTTTGACAGTCCTGTCCACTCTCCTGAACTCCTCATGCCCCCTCTCTTCCCTCCCACCTCAGTCCTCTTATCTCTGGCAACTATACACCTATTCTCCATTTCTCTGATCTCGTCATCTCAAGAGCTCCCTAAATGGAGTCATACAGTATGTTAGTCCCAGGGGCTGGCTTTTCCCATTCAGAAGATTCCCTGGAGATCCGTCTACATTGTGTGTGTGTATCAATACTTCATTCTGTTTTGTTGATGAGTAGTATTCCATAGCATGCTTATACCATCATTTAACCTTTCACCCATTGAGAAGCATCTGGGATGCTTCTAGATTTTTGTTATTATGAACAAAGCTGCTATAAACATTTGTATATATTTGGTGTGAATATAAGTTTTTATTTTCCTGGGATAAATGTCAAAGAGTTCAATTTCTGGATCATATGGTTCTTGTTGTTTAGTTGCTCAGTCGTGTCTGGCTCTTTTGTGACCCCATGGACTGTAGCCCACCAGGCTCCTCTGTCCTTGGGATTTCCCAGGCAAGAATCCTGGAGTGGGTTGCCATTTCCTTCTCATCTTCCCAACCCAGGGATCAAACCCACGCCTCCTGCACTGGCAGGCAGATTCTTTATAAGTGAGCTGCCAGGGAATCCTGGGTCATATGTAGTCATATGTTGAGGTTTTAAAGAAACTAAGAGACTAATTTCCAGGGTGGTAATATTTTACATTGACACCAGCAATGTATGAATGGTTCAGTTTCTCCACAGCCTTGTTAACTTTTGATGTCATATTTTTATTTTAGCTACTCTGATAGGTATATAGTAATATCTCCTTGTGATTTTATTTTTTATTTATTTTTCATTTATTTTTATTAGTTGGAAGCTAATTACTTTACAATATTGTAGTGGTTTTTGCCATACATTGACATGAATCAGCCATGTTTTAAATTTATATTTAAATAATGGCTAATGATGTTGGCTAATATCTTTTCATGTGCTTATTTGCAATCTGTGCATTCTCTTAGTGAAAAGATTGCAAGTTATATAATCTTAATTTGGTTGGTGAGTTTTCAGTATCCTCTGAGGCTCCTTTTAGTATTCCAAGTCGACTAAGAAGATTTATGTTTAGCGAAGATCACGTAAATAGTCAACTTAACTCTATATCTCATGTCCTACCCAATCCAGTAATTTTAGGGTATTGTGATATTCTTCCAGAACCCAGCCCACATAGAAAATTATATTAGAAAATGATTCCCTTTCTCAGATACAAAAATTACTGTCCAGTTATATTTAGAAGGGAAAAGAGAAAGCACTCAGACACTCAATTTCTATAAAAGCATAGTTGCTAGGTTTTAGTTTTTTGGACGAGTCTTTATTGCTTCATCAGCCCTTAGTTCATCCTTTTACACATCATGAAGCTGTGCATACAAATGTAGAAACAAAGGCTTGCTTAGAGGAACTTCAGTTGAACACAGGAGATCAAAGATGCTCTATACTTCATAGCAAAAATGGTATAACATTGATAGTTACAGTCTTACAATGCCAGCTCTACAATGACTTTGGAGAACTGGATCAGAAGATTTTATTTTATACTGAAGGATGTATGTTTGGATGGGTATTTTCAGAGGATGAAGTAATATGCTGAGACCATCTATAACAGACTTGCTCATCTCTAAGACTTTTTTTTTTTTTTAACTTAGCAGAAGAATGATGCTGCAGTTCATGGGGTTGCAAAGAATCAGTCATAATTTTGTGACTGAACAACAGAAGGGTGTTCTCTTTGTTTATGTTAACTGTGCTAAAATTTTCCAGGCTGATCTGTGTAACAGCAACACTAACAGAAAGTTTTTCTTTTCTACTTCTTAGCTGTGAAAGTACGCTGCAGCTACTTTTGGTTCTATGCCAAGATTAAACCCACACTATTTCAAAATTTGTACATGAATCCTGATGAAGCATTTTTAGGAGATGACTGCCCTGTAACTTACATTTCACCAGATGCTCATTATGAATTTTTCTACTATTCTAATAAATGCGGCATCATAACCAAAGTAAGGAATGGCTCTTTTACCTAAAGTCTGAATGTTGTATGGTTCCTTCAACAGCCCTCAAACCAGAAGTCATTAAGTTTCTATCTATAATATGGCTGGACTGATTTCTCTAATAGTCACATTCAGGACAGAGGAAATTAATGGAGATGATAAATACTTAACTTTCTTGTTGGGTAATAACTGCAAAGTCTAATGTGAACCTTGTAAATATAAAATTCAATTAGTGACAGAAAAGTCAGGAAGAAGACAAGTTAGAAAGCTTCCACATCTCAACAGTTTATCATGTTATGTTGCAGTTTATAAAGTGATATATTACAGTTTATAACATTTGGCCTGGTGCAGTCAGGAGGAGGAAATAACATAGTTAAGCATCAGAAGATTTTTCAAAGTAAATGTTTCACATCCTCCAGCCCTACCCAGTCCTGCTCACCAGAGACTTTAACGGGCCTTACTGCACACAGTGAATGATCAACTTTATGAACTGCTAAAAAAATTTTTTGATTGGCATTTTGGCTTAATTTTAAAAAATGTTAGCAGCCTACAAAAGTTTGTTGTAAAGTTACTTGCTATTTTGCTCCCTATCCCAAATGGAATATTAAATAGAATTTTTCCAGTCTAGCTGAAAGTCAAATACTGGGTCCACAGAAAGCAAAATTTAAGGTGGAGTTGAGCATGCAGGATGTTTTATTAAGAAGTGTCTATTTTTATGCCAGTACCATAATGTTTTGACTAATATAGCTTTGTAGGATAGGCTTTTTCCCAACAGGAAATAGTTCTGTTGATACAGCTATAGATTCAGTGCGTCTGTGGGAGGGACAAGGTTTAGAATCGCCTGAACACTGCCACTGAACCAGATGGAGTGTAACTCGTGATGCCCCCGCTGTGGTTTCTTTCTTCAGTACAACTTTAGGGTAGTTTCTTTCCTGTGAAAATATCACTGGGGTTTGGGTAGGGGAGGTATTGACTCTGTGGACGGATTTGGGTAGTGTGGGTATTTGAACAATATTAAATCCTCTGATCCATGATCATGGGATAGCTTTCTGTTGTTTGCCTTCAATTTCCTTCAGCAAAGCCTTGTGATTTTCAGTTAGATATTCTACTTTCTTAGTTAAATTTATCACCAAGGATCTTATTTTTTGATGCTACTGAAAAAATGGGACTTTTTTCTTTATTTTTTCCATGTATTTGGTTGTTACTGAACAGAGACGCAACTAATTTCCCTGGGATTTATAGTGAGTAGAGGCAGCTCCCAGGTCCCCAAGTGCACTCATGTGGGCTTAGAGCGCACACTCGCTGCGGCGAAGCAGTATTCCAGTGACAGCAGTGTTTCTCAAAAGGAGGTATAACCGAACTTTCTCGAATTTGAATCACAAAGCCCTTTTTTCTTTCCGTTAACGAGTACTGACTGCCTCTTCTACACAAGCACTGTGCCAGATTTTAACGCTTGTGTCCATTTAGGAGATAAGCTACTTTCCCGTGAACAGAGGTTGACGGTGGTCACTTTTAGGGAGCTTGAAGGATCTACAACTTCCCATCCAAGTAATTATCAAGTTTCCCGAGGCTCTTGAGACAAACGTCTGCCTGAAATCTTTCTTTGTCCCTTTAGACTTTCCAGGAGACTCTTCTGCTTCAGACTAAAGTCAGGTACGTCTCAAGCAACTCCGGAGACGCCGCCGAAATGCCGCTGTCCTGTGTCGTCAGGAAACAAGCGAGGTGTGCCAGGCTCCTCCCCGGGCTCCCGGCTCCCTCCTCGTTTTCAACTAAGACACCGACCCTGGAAGGTTAAAAGGCATAACTAGGGGGAAAAAAAGACACAACCCTATTGGTAACATCAGTTTGTTGATTCCTGGCCCTATATATTTCAGAAGTTATTTCAATTGTCTTCTAGGAAAAAGAGTAGCCTGCCAGGCTCCTCTGTACATGGAATTTTCCAGGCAAGAATACTGGAATGGGTAGCCATTCCCTTCACCAGGGGATCTTCCCGACTCAGGGCTTGGACCGGGTCTCCTGTCTTGCAGGCGGACTCTTTACCATCTGAACCACCAGGGAAGCCCTGTATATAATAATACCAGGGATACTCAAAAAATGGAATGACAATTTTTTTTTATACAACTGTCAGAGTCACTGAAAATCTGATACATCTTAACCAGATCTTAATCAAATCTAGCTATTTTGAAGTTTGAACCCGCATTCAAGGTTCCTGAAAGAAATAAGAAAGTCTAAATGATAGTATATGAACTCACTAAAGATTCAAGGTCAGCATGCTGGACTCAAGATGTAGGGAGAGAGATGGAACATACTAGAACAGAATCCATAGGTTAAGATTAATTTTTTTGGTATCTTACCAACTTTTAAGAAAGCCTGTAATAATCGAGCTTTTTAGATCATAGCAACTTTGATCAGGTCTTGGCAAACTTCTGATTGTTGGTAGGACTTTATTTGGATAATTTTTCTGTTAGGTTCTTCTGGTTAAAATCTTGATCTGAGTTTCCTTTCTCCCAGTGATTACAGAAGAGCCTCACTACATAGGGTTCTTCTCAGAGATGATAATAATAATAATAAATGACAATTAACATTTATTAATCACCACACTCCTGCACTGTTCCAACACTTGTATAAATGGATTTGTTCTTCATGACAGCTCAGTGAGATAGATACTATTATGCCAATTTAGGAGTAAGGAGGTTGAGGCACAGTGAAATTATTTACCTAAGATCACTTTCTGGTAGATGGTAGAACCAGGAAGTAAACCCAGAGTTTGGTTTCTGAGCCCACGTTACTCAACACCACAAACACCGCCTGTGACGTTCTGGAACAATAAGCAGAAATCAATCCATCTATTAGTCATAGGAATTTGGTCTGAAGTTCAGTCTTGGAAACAGTAAGGTCTGAATAGGTCTTAGATTCATGTGATATTTCTATATTTTCTTCCCTCACTTTAGTATGTACCCTTTTAATCTATTTTTTTTTTTTGTAGCGTGTACCGTTTGTCAAATGAAACTGAAAGTGGAGATGAAACCAGCTCTGCAGACATGGAAGTTGCTTATATAATGCAGCCACAGTAAGGGTCCTCAGAACTGGCGTTTTATGATTTTGTCCATGCATGTCCTAGCCAACAGCCAATACAGTTGGCAAGGAAACGTCCCCTAATTGTGTTAAGGCATTTTGTACCTAAAAGCTTCCGATTCAGGAATGGGCAGTTCACGCCTTCTTTCCTGTGTTTGTTGGAGGTGTTGCTGACCATGTGCTTTTGTTAATATGTCACTAACTTCCAGGGATCCCATCTAAATAAGAGCTGTCCTTCTGGGGTATCGCATGAAATTCCATGATAAATGCAGAGATGAAAGAAATATACATCAATTCCAACATCAATGGAGTTCTGAATCTTAAAAAAAAAAGTGTCAAACTGAACCTATAAAGTGGAGGCTTAGATACGTTGGTAATCCCTGGTGAAGTGAACTCAGAAGTGCCATAATGTGCGGTGGTTACTTCTTCCAGGAAGGACCGAATATCTTCAGGCAGTACAGTTCTGCGCCCTTGAGCCACATCTAAAGGGATATTAAGATAAATCCACATGCATGTTAATTCTGGGTTATCAATAAAGAGGTGGAGCTATGCTATAGAAAGTATTGGGATAGTCTTAGAATATTTCAGTTGTACCTCATAGTTTAACGAGGTCAAAGTATCCTTGTTCACTTAAACATGCACTGCACTTGAATCATTACACACTTAAGGATATTGTCCCAAGGGTAAAATGTTTTCCTTTCTCTTGAATTCTCCTCCTTCACTTTTAATCTACACCCTCTCTCCCATCCACCCCACCCCCACAAAAAAAGAAAAAACTGCTTTTCTGATGAATAGCAAGCTCATTGAAATAGTTAAATAATGTTTATATTGGGACTAATTTTAAACTTTCTTCTATTTCAGGAACGATCTGAATACTATATTCTCTCTGTGTGCCAAATGATGTAACTTACTGGAAGAGAAGAAATGAGATCTATGTTCAAAGGCAACTTCTAAAATGACTGTTTAGGACTGAAGATTTAGTGTGCTGTTTTGTGGAAATCAGAGCAACTGGCATGGAACTGAACGATACCCAATTGTCTATTTCAAAACCTAATTTTTGATTTTAAATCAAATGGCATGTTGCCTTATCTTTTTTTTTTCTCAAAAAGACACTACCCCTGATTTTAACTCTATGGAGACTTATTTATGAATAAAGAGTGTTCTATTACCTGTCTGTAATTATTGAAGGCCTGTGTCATTCTAAGCTTTGATGCTCACTATAAAGAGGTTTTTAAAGGCAAAATGACTAGTTCTTCCCTGCTTGGTAGCTGATTCATAAGCTTAGCTAAGATTTAGTGCTAGTTGGATCATTTATTCATTTCATGAACATGCCCTCATGGAATTTACGTTTTGGTAGGGCCCGAACTATTAAAAAAGCATATTCTATAATATTCCAGGAATGGGGTAAATGCTGCTTAGGAAAAACGTGTGGCAGAGAAGGGAGATTGGCAATATCTGGGTGGGGGTGCCCATTCTGCACGTGGCGTCAGGAAGTGCCTGCCTGGAAGGCGGCTGGCAGAAGACCTGAAGGGTGTGAGGGAGTGACCTTACAGACCCGGGAGGGAAGGCTCCGCAAGACTGCAGAGACGCTGTAGCGTCCCTGAGGACTCCAGGCCCGGAGTGCTCGCAGCCGTCAGGCGAGTGTGGTCGGAGGGGGAAGGTGCTAATAAACGAGGTGAGACCCTCCTCCCCAGAACAAGGGGAGTGGGGAGGGGTAGGTCACATAGCCTCTCAAAACTGACCTGCCAGCCTTGGTTTTTATTTGAAACAGAAGGGAGAGCCACTGGAAAGTCTCAAATTGAGTGACGACATCGGACTTGGGCTTTCTTTTCTTACCGGGTCGCCCTGGCTGCTGTGCGCAGAACGGACACAAGGGGGCGCAAAGGCGGAGCTGTTGATCGGTCGCTCAGCTCAGGCGTGTCCGCCTCTGCGACCCCACGGGCTGTACTCCGCCAGGCGCCTCTGTCCGTGGGGTTCTCCAGGCAAGAACGCTGGAGTGGGCTGTCATTTCCTCCTCCAGGAAAGGCTGAGTAGGGAAACCAAGATTAAGGTCCGTACTCTTGAGTGGGAGGGTAGGAGGGCTTGGTAGACCGGTTCTCAAGAGTTCTCATCGATGGGTGGTCTGTCCCTTCAGGGGACTGGCAATCTGGAGAGGCTTCTTTTCCCTTCTTGCAGTGAGAGGTGGTGGTCGTGCTGGTGTGTTACTTAAGGCTACGGGGTACCGGCCAGGGAAGACACTAAACATCCTACAGTGAGGAAGAGCGCTCGCCACCTCCGCCCCCGCCCAACATACACAACAAAGAATTACCTGGGTTGAAGTTGAGAGCCCTGGGTTAGATGGAGCAGTGGAATAAAACGAAGTGCTCAGATTTTGAAGAGATATATACCCGTATAGATATATCAATATAATCTGAGAAAGATTTGCAAACAGTTGGATATGGGGGTATAAGAGAGGAATCCAGGAGACTTTATGATATTTGAGCTCCTGTAAAGTGGGAGGTGCCGCTAACTTGGTACGAATGTGGGAGATCCTGGTTCAGAAGCTCTGTTTGGCAAATGTCAAGTGTAAGATGTTCATTAGATCTCTAAGTGGAGAGAGCAAGTGGGTCTTGAACAGATAGCTCTGTGTTCAGAGGAGGTGGTCCAGGCTGGATGTAGAAAATTTGTATTCATCAGCAAAAATTTAAAGCTGATAAGACTGGATGAGTTCAAGCAAAAAAAGCGAGGAAAAGAAGATAACTGGTTCAAGGCTCAAGTCTTGGGTTTCCGATATTAAGAAGTAGCTGAGAGGAGGCAGAAACTTCAAAGGAGGAAACCAGTAAGGCAGACTGGAAGCAAACCTAGCAGAGACTGAAGTCCTGGAAACCACACAGATGGAGGTAATAATCACATCACTTGTTCTTGAAAGGTTAAGTAGGATGGGTGAGAACCAAGAATTGACTGTTCACTCTAGCAACAGGCAGAGCACTGATGACTCTGGAAAAAGTGGTTTTGGTGGAGAGGCTATGCTTGAAAGTCTGTTGGATCAGGTTTAGGAGAGGATGGATAAGAAGTTGGAGAAAGCAGAAATCCTAATTTGAGAAGATATATGCCCAACAATGTTCATAGCAGCATTTTTTACAATTGCCAACCAATGGAAACAACGTATCGACAGATGAATGGATAAAGATGTGATACACACACACAGACACACACAATGAAATACTACTCAGCCATGAAAAGAACAAAATCTTTCCATCTGCAGCAACGTGGATGGTTTTAGAGGGCATTATGCTAAAGTGAAATGTCAGACAGAAAATGACAAATTTCATACAATATCACTTATATGTGAAATTTTAAAAATATGACCAACTAGTGAATATCACAAAGAAGCAGACTCACAGAAAGAACTAACTAGTGGTTATCAGTGGGGAGAGGGAGGAGGGGAGGGGTGAGCCTACGGTAGGGGGTTAAGAGATATAAACTAGTAGGTGTAAAGTAAGCTACAAGTGTATATTGTACAACCTGGGGAATACAGTGAATATTTTATAACTATAAATGGAGTATAGCCTTTAAAAATTGTGACTCACTACATTGTACACCTGTAATTGATATAACAGTTTATAGCAACTGTCAGTTCAGTTCAGTTCAGTCACTCAGTGGTGTCCGACTCTTTGCGAACCCATGAATCGCAGCACGCCAGGCCTCCCTGTCCATCACCAACTCCCAGAGTTTACTCAAACTCATGTCCATCGAGTCGGTGATGCCATCCAACCATCTCATCCTCTGTCCTTCTCCTTCTGCCCCAAATCCCTTCCAGCGTCAGAGTCTTTTCCAATGAGTCAGTTCTTCGCATGAGGTGGCCAAAGTATTGGAGTTTCAGCTTCAGCATCAGTCCTTCCAATGAATATTCAGGACTGATGTCCTTTAGGATGGACTGGTTGGATCTCCTTGCAGTCCAAGGGACTTTCAAGAGTCTTCTCCATCACCACAGTTCAAAAGCATTAATTTTTCGGTGCTCAGCTTTCTTCATAGTCCAACTCTCACATCCATACATGACCACTGGAAAAACCATAGCCTTGACTAGACGGACCTTTGTTGGCAAAGTAATGTCTCTGCTTTTTAATATGCTGTCTAGGTTGGTCGTAACTTTCCTTCCATACTTCAGTTTAAAAAGAGAGAGGATAAGAAAGCACCTGAAAGAGTGTAAATGACTTCTCTAGGAGTGAAGCTTTCAAGAGAAGAAGAGAAATTGGCTTTCTCACAAACACCCATCAGTGTAACTTGCTTAACTCCCCTGTGATGATACAATTGCTTCCTCAAATGAATGCGTGATTTCTTAGATTTTCCACTTCAGTCTCAGGCCCCTCCGCTTCCCCCAACCATCTCTGCAGCCACCTCAGAATATAAGTAACCTCTCCAGTCTTTCAAATACAAGAGTGATCCATAGACCAGCAAGGTTATGACCTGGGGGCTTGTTAGAATGACGTGTTACATATCAAGTCTAATTCAAGCCCTACTCAATCGAACTCTCTCTTTTAACAAGATCCTTGCAAGATTTGAGAACAAAGTGCAAGTGTTTTTTTAAAAGTAAATTGAGGGTAGGAGTGAGTCTACATGTTTACTTGGACCCTAAGAGATGAAGCTGAATCTCTTCTATCATAAGGGAAAGGATTTCAGGTGGATTCTATGGTATTCTTTTCTCTCCCACTCCAATACCCTTTAGGGCTGTAATCCTTTCAGTATCTTCAGTCAACGAGATACTTATTTCACTGTCCTTTTGTGGACAAGCTAAGATACAAGATGTAAATAGCTAGCTAAAATCGATTCCATTGCCCTCCCCAACTCATTGTAGATAGTTCTGCATGGGGTGCTTCTGTATCTGGTTTCCTTTTACCTAGCTAAGTGAGAAGCTATTAGCAGAGCATTCTCCACTTTAGGTGACCCTTCAATTTCCAGATCAAAAAGAACATTGAATTTTCCCTGTGCCATGTGGTATGATAAATTGTGAAAAGGTTAAAGCACCTGGAAATACCCTTGATTTATCTAAAATGTCTAGACAGCTGAAGTGGCCCAATCTTTTCTGGAGGAAAGCCTCTTCCCCCTGCATACAGAGTCTGCAAATATCTTCCTTGAGGCAGGATCTTCATAAAATGACACTTGTCTCCTTAAAAAGATGCTCTGACTATCCTTAATCCCTTCAGGCTGATAATAAGGTCAGGTCTCAGCAGAGCAAGAGGGGAAATAGAGTCTCTAGGGAGGAGATTGTTAGTTAATTGAAAAAGAGAAGACATAAGTGTCCATCAGATTTTAGATCTTTCATGGTTTTCATATGCAGTATGAAATTTTCATTTTCATGGTTTTCTAATGACTGTGCTGCCATTAGAAAGGAAGTGTTAGATGCAAAGGCAATGATATTTTTTGAAAATAATTATTTATTTTTGGCTGTGCTAGGGCTTCACTGGTGCACTCGGGCTTTCTCTAGTTGCAGCGAGCTGGAGCTAGACTGTAGTTGCGGTGCACTGGCTTCTCCCTGCGGTGGCTTCCTTGCTTCAGAGCACGGGCCCCAGGGCGGATGGGGTTCAGGAGTTGCCACAAGTGGACTCACTAATTGCTGCTCCCAGGCTCTAGGGCACAGGCTCAGTAGTTGTGGTGCACGGGCTTAATCACTCCGTGGTGTGTGGGATCTTCCTGGACCAAGGATCGAACCCACGTCTCCTGGTTTGCCAGGCAAATTCTTTACCACTGAGCCACCAGGGAAGCCAAAGGCAATGATATTAAAATTCTCTGAGACAGTTTATATAAGTAAACCTCAATACAGAACAATACAAATTCCATTTGTTATGAATACCTAGATAGAGATGCGCCCATGAAATGAAATACTTTTAAAGAAAATTACCAAGATGTTCTACAATAAAATATTATTCAGCTTACCTGAGCATGGGGGAAAAGAATGTGTGAGTTACTGGTCAATAAGAAATTTCAGTGTTATTCTGCATACCTCCTTACTGTTTCAATTGTTTGCCATACATTCCTCTCTTGCATAATTAAGAAAATTACCAACTACAGTTCACTGCTACTGTCTTTGTAAATTTAAATCTACTGAAGTTCCCTCATTCCTGGTTATTACTTAAACAACACACACTCCAAAATAAAAGCTCATTGATTTTATGAGACATAAAGTATAATTAAAATATTTAGTGGAAAGAGCTTTCACTTGTGGTCTCTCATGATCACAGGTATATCTTGCAGCTTGTTCTTTGCTACATCACTACATGGTCCTGGAAATTTCTATACTTTTGATAATTTTCACTAGTAATTATCCTCTAATCAGAAGCCATCTATGAAACATGGCATATAATTTCTAAAGGTAACATTAAACTTTTGCTTTTGAGATGGAGCTTCTGTAATTGTTGTTTCTTGCTAAAATACCGAGCTAGTTCAAACTGTTAGTTTCATCCACAATCTGTCCTCCTTTCACGTTTTACATTCCTAGATTTTACTGGACAAGAATGCTCTCATAGACTTTTCTTCAGCAACCTGGACATGTATGCATTTATGATAAAATACAGTTGAGAAGGCTAAATTAGAACAGAAAGCAGTGGTTTTTTTTTAAAGCTTTGACTGCAGTTTTGCAAATTTGTTTACTTGAATCAGGATCTCCTGGAGCTCATTAGAAGGATTAGTAGACCAACTGGATCAGAATTGTTGACCATGAGGCCAAGAAACTGATGTTTTTCACATGACCCCAAAATGGTTATGATAAACAGTATTATCAATCAAGTCATAAATACCTCCTTCTGCGTTAATCACCCGAATCTCCTCAGATCATCTTGTAAAGCTCGTTCTTCATGTTCCAATAGACACGTATCAAATATTACTTAAGACACCATTTCAGACATGCCCTCAAGCTTGTAGGAGGCACAGTTGGAGGGGTAGAGTCTAGAACTCCTTTTCTCATATCTACATTCTGATTTTCTGAATCACAACAGAACACTTTCAGCCACTAAGGGAAAGAGACAGCACTGTGTGTTCCAGGTGATGGAGCGTCACCTGCAGCTGAGCAGATATGGGGTCTATAAACAGCTCTGAGCCCACTTTCTTCCATTTCCTGCTTCCTGAGAAGTCTGGGCTCCAGGTCTGAAGCAATGAAGGCCTCTAGTGTGCTAGCAGGACTCCTTGTGCTGTTTCTGCTGATCCCTGGCTTGGATAACTGTACGAGAAAAAGAGGGTTCTGAAGGGTGGCATGTCAAGCAGTGGGGTGCTTTTTTATACCGTTGACTCGGGGTGAACATTTATAATTTGGTGATCGTCTGCTAATATCTAAAGGCTGTCTGTTTCATTGAGCCATGTGCTACATCTGTGCATCTTTACCGCTGTGTTTTCTCTTGAATCCATCAGTGGCTTCAGGATGCCATTATCTTTTTCCTTACTTGCCAAATATTTCAAGGTTCTTATTTACTTTTGTGTTGGACATGCTTGTCGCTTGTTAGAAATACGTGTGCTGAACGGATGTGTCAGGAGGCTGCCCGATGCCTCTGAGAGGAGGTCACTTTGGTTCTTAGCGCTTGGACCGTGCTCTTTGAGGGCTGGACAGAACAGTCTGCTACTTAGCGATTCCGTTTTAGACCAGAGGCTCTCAACAGATTCCACCTGTGCCTTATTCCTGCTCAGCCACTTAGCAGCATGACTCACGCGTAGTCATCTGAAATGTGGGAAACTAATCAATTGACGTTAAGTGGGTATAAGGAGTCCATGTTTAAAGACAATCTTAAATTTTCTTTGACCCACATTATTATGCTTATCTAATCCTATTGGACAATAACCAAATTAGCCCATAGAACTCAGTAATATTTTATTTAAATGAAGATACTATTTGTGGTCAAGCTTATGATGCCTAACTTTTATAACTGTTTCATAGCCATTAAAAGGGATATTCTCATTCAAATATTATACTATGTATGTGATTGCTTCCTTTATTAACAGTGAATTTCATACTAGAATTAGGAATCATAACGTAAGCTGATGCCTAATTTATTTTTAAACTGTGTTGTAGAGTCTTAGTAATAAGGCACCATTTTGCTGACTAGAAAATTGAGAATTAACCTGAAGTAGAACGTGAGTATAAGTGACTTACCTTACCAGATATCTGAAAATATAAGCCATAGTAATCAAATCAATATGATCTATGCAATTGCAGAACTGAATGTGAATAAATCACATTAAATAATGCACTGTGGCTCGAAAACATAGTAGTGGTGTTAGTTGCTCAGTCGTGTCTGACTCTTTGTGACCCATGGACTGAAGCCCGCCTGGCTCCTCTGTCCATGGGATTCTCCAGGCAAGAATACTGGAGTGGGTTGCATTCCCTTCTCCAGGGGATCTTCCCCGCCCAGGGATGGAATGTGGGTCTCCAGCATTGCAGGCAGATTCTTTACCATCCAGGCCACTGGGAGGCTTACTTGAAAATATAGAGGAAATATATTTATTTTGAAGAGGGCAATGTATGTCCTACTTAGTGCTATTAATGCTTAAAAGCGATACCATTTCAACTTAAAGGTAGATGTTCATTTGTTTCTCTAGACAGTGAGTACAAATTGGAGAACAATTTTAATATGTAAAAAAAAAAATTATCAGATAAAGGGCACTTTTTCAGTGCCCCAAGGTCCCATGTCCCAGTGAAAAACTATCAGAGCCCCGTGTCTAATTTAATGTTTGATTCCCAGGAAGTAGCTCCTATGACTTCCCCCAATCCAGAAAAGGAAACTGAGGCATGTAAGAATTAAGTCACTCACCCACGATTTCACAGTAGAATAAATAGAAATGGAACCAAGGCATTTTTCATTCTGGAACTAGGCATTTCACCTAAGAGGTTGAAAATTTTCTGAGCTACTGTTTAGAGATGGAGTATGTAATCTGAACTGTTCCCTCTTTTTCTTCCAGCAGTGATTGCAGCCTGCGCTAAAATCTGGCTCCAGGTCACAGCGAGACGACCGCCATTGGTGGGTGAGCTGCCACCCCAGGCTCATGAGCTCTTTCTTGGAAACGGTTGCCCGTCACCACAGAGCTGCCTGACTCGTTTGAGTTCCTTTATGGTCTTACTACTTGTGGCATCAGGACTTACGTAAGATTAGTCATTATTTTAATAAGAAACAGTCTTTTCTTATTTGAGGGTATAACCCCAATTATTAACACTGTGTAACTATTTTTGTCCATTGATTTTTATAGCTCAGGTAATACTGCGTGTTAGACGCTCAGTCACCTCTGACTCTTTCTGACACCATGGACTGTAAGCCGCCAGGCTCCTTTGTCCATGGGATTTGCCAGGCAGGAATACTGGAGGGGGTACTCATTCCCTTTTCCAGGGGATCTTCCCAACCCAGGAATCAAACCTGGGTCTCCTGCACTGCAGGCAGATTCTTTACCATCTGAGCCACCAAGGAAGCCCAACCCTCTGTCTTAAATTTTTGGGTAATTCCACAATAGGGAAAAAAATCATATAAAATGAGGGATTTAAAAAAACAGACATTCATTGATGTCTGCCTTTTTCTAATACCTCTCCCCTGTTTTTGATGGAGAGATTTCATAGTCTCTAGGGAAAAATCAAACTTGAGGAAAATATTTTCTTTTGAAACAGCGCCACAATTTCCCACCCTTTTGTTGTGTTGATTTAAATATTCACCTAAAATAGGGGATATCGGGATACTAACTGCTGTATAATTAAGAAAGAATTCAGTCTTCATAAGCCAAAATACTTGAGATTTCATGAATTATTTTGAATAAAACAGATCCTGACGTGAGAAAGTGAGTGAACAGTTTAGTGTCAGTTGTGAGATGAGCATTTTAGAGGCGTTAGTTCTTTCATTGCATTTTACTGGTTAAATAAACAGTCACGGTCACGCACCAGACAGCTTGCTTATTTAACCGTCACGTAACCCTGCCGGAAGATAGTGTCAGACAGAGAGTGGGGCGTCTGGGATCTGGACTGGGCACCCGTGCTCTTAACCCATTAATTATGCTGTCTCATGTTTACTGATCTGTGCTTTATCTCCTTGCTGTCTTTGCAGATGGCATCTTGCTTTCCCTTTTTGAGCCCACATCTGTCCCGGTTCAGTACCTGTGACTTATGTGGAGTCATTTTACTCCTGGCTTCAGATACAGGAGCCAGTCATCTGTTGCATGCTGTGTTCCCAATGCCTAGAATAACGCCCAGCATTTCGCAGGCACATGGGGTCATGAAGGGTTGGAATGACTGAGTAACTAACACACACACACACACACACAGGTGTTCGTTAAATAAAATGTAGGCATTCAAATATTTATGAAATAAAAAGGTCATTCCAGTTGTCAGTTTAGATAACTATAGTAGGGCAAATGTAAACTACTAAGGAACTTTTATGGGATTTATAGGGAGGGGGTACACACTTTTTCATTGAGATAATAAATGGTTAATCTTTAAGCAGGTAAGTGCTGAGATTTCTATTTGTCATTCATGAAGAGAGGTTCCTTCCAGAGGAAGGAAAAGATAGGAAGCTGTTGGGGAGGGAGCAAAATGGGTATTTGACAGTGTGATTGCGTTTCTATTATCCAGCTATTTCTGAAGCAAAGTTACCTGGGGACTCCTCAGGTATATGAACAAATAAGTACAATTTGTGCTAAATTCAAATTAAGTTGAATGTTCCTCGTGTATAATACTGTGCCATATAGTGCTCAGCCCTATAAATTCTTACTATAGCCATGGAACGTTAAAAAGCCCTATAAATTCTTACTATAGCCATGGAACGTTAAAAAGCCCTATAAATTCTTA
>JADEYB020000034.1:76567481-76629387 GCA_015832495.2 Alces alces
AAAGTTAGAAGACTAAAATAAAACTCAGAGGATGGTTGCAGAGAAGAAAGCATTTAAGTGAGAAATTAATATCAAAATCAGTGAAATAAAGTGAAAGTGTTAGTTGCTTAGTTGTGTCCAAATCTTTGTGACCCCATGGATTATAATCCTCCAGGCTCCTCTGTCCATGGGATTCTCCAGGCAGGAATACTTGTCTGGAGAGTGGGTTGCCATTCCCTTCTTCTGATCAAAATGAGTAATTAATATCAAAGATACTTTAAAATCCCATGTATTTGGAAATTTCCACTTTCAAATGATGAGTATATCTAAAAAGCCATAACAAGGAAAATGAGAGAGTATTTGTAACAGAATAAAAATGCAAAGAATTTATCAGAATTTGTTGCATGCAGCTGAAGCTGGTCAGTGCAGCTAAATTATGTAAGTTTCCTATTTGTATGACAGCTGTTTTTTTTCCTTCCTTACAGGAACAGTTCTTCTCTTGTTGGACTATGTAATTTTTTTAATCCTTTGGTTTTAAGTGAAAGAATTAAGGCTTAATTCTAGTGCATAAGACAGTTTTACTCATCTCGGTACTCTGGCTTCCTGATGATTGCTGTGACCCTTAACAGAGGTTGAACTTAGTACCTACAGATCATCATTTACCTTTTTAATAAAGTTCTTTTAAAAATGAATTTGTTCTTCTGTGCACTTTTATTAGCAATTTAGGGAAAAGGAACTTCCCAGACTTTTAACTTCATAATGGAAGCAATTAAAAATTTTTTTTATATATCTGAATAGTTTTTTCTCTTCTTTGAAGAAACCTGAGGTCCTGACTTGCAAAGCATTATAGAGTTCTAGGCAACTGTATCTCGTGAAGTATACAGGCTTGCTCATCACCTGATGCTCTGGGTGGCAGTTGAGTAACTGTTCTACTGTAATAATGGTTCTCTAATTAATCCCTCTTTCAATTCCCTCCAATAATGCATATAAAATAAGGTAAAATCAGAGGTCTCTTTGTAACTGTCTCAGAATCATTTTCTTGTGGTTTTGTTGGTAAGCTGTGTCCAATTCTTTTGCAACCCCATGGACTGGAGCCTGCCAGGCTCCTCTGTCCATGGAATGTTCCAGGCAAGAATACTGGAGTGGATTGCCATTTCCTTCTCAAGGGGATCTTCCTGACCCAAGGATTGAACCCATGTCTCATGCATCTCCTGTATTGGCAGGTGGTTTCATGACCACCTGTGCCACCAGAGAAGCCCATCGCAGAATTGTAGACTATTTTATTATAGATATCATAATATAGATATTTAATACCCTAATAATCTGTTCCCTGCTCTTAGCTGTTCTCTAGCTCTTTCCCTCTTTGCATCACTTTCCTTTCTCTATGTGATAGTATTTTAGGTCACTTTGAGAATTTAGATTTCTCTATCTCACTCATATAAAGTGGCTAGTATCTTGGGAAGAAATTATATTTGATGTCACAATTTCTGATAATTTTAAACCAAAATTCTGAATTAGAATCTTGTCTAATCATTTGGTCAAATATCTTCATTTTTCAAGCAATGGATAAAGTGACAGCATTTTCAAAAATCTTACAAAAATCACATGCTTTTAGGAGTTCTCTCATCAGAATTCTCTGGATTATGAGTCAGTTGACAAAAGTAGATAATAATCACAATAGTATAGTCTTTATTCTCATAAAGCTCTTTACGGACATTAGCCTCCAGGACAAAGTGAGTCTTCTCTGGAGAATTAGCCTCTTTTGGACCTTAACCAACCAATCACAAGATTCTTTACCCACTGAGCTATGGTGGAAGCTCACTGATACAATATGGAATATCTGTAACCCTGAATAGAAGAACATAATTTTTACTTTAATTCATAAGAAATTATTTTGTATTTTTCTTCTTTGGGGAATAAACTATTAGAATATCATAAGTCACCCATTTCTACCCAATTTTGAATACAATTTGTTTTATCTGTTTGAGTTTCTGTAGTTCCTTCTGTAATGAATGTCTTATCTTTTAAAAAAAAAAAATTTTCTATTTCTCAAGTCTTTTCACAAGCATTTCTGAATCAGACGCAGTTTGCTGACATTTCAGAAAATCAAGAATGAAGAGGCTTTTTGAAATATTTAATAAAATTTAGAAAAATGTGATATCAGAATATGTCTTCAGGTTCTTTAGGTCAGCTCTTCTGGTGGACACAGACAGAATGGCTCATAGACCAAAGAGTGGTGCTAAAATCACACTGTGTATAAGATCAATTTAAAACTACCAACAAGAAACAAGGAAAAAGAATCAAGGGAGAGAACACGTTTAGGATGGGGGCGAGCAGGATGGAAGGACCAGTCCCCAGAATCCTGGAGTGTGTTCTGGCCTTTCATCTCATCTCTGCTGCATCAGCTCTCCCCACTGGTCATGATTATGAAGTTACAAGCACCAGATTGAGGGTTGGGAAGAGGGTTACAAATGGAAAGTCCTCAGGTTGATGACTCATGTTGCTCTGTCTGAAAGATGTCGTGGTATTACTGCTCTCAGCTATGATATAATACCACGGTGTGTGTGTGTGTGTGTGTGTGTGTGTGTGTGTGTGTGTGTGTGTGTGTGTGTGTGTGTGTGTAGGACAGGATAGAGCAAACATGGGCCAGAATGGGACCATAGTCGATACCACTACTGGGTGAGCAACTGGGGGTTATAGAGTTGTTGGGTCACTGACGGCATGATGGAAAAAGTTTCTTTCCCTCTTTTCTCCTATGAAACTCTTAATGGTTCCATCATATTTTCTGTTTATTGTATCTATCTGTGGCATGCATCTGGTAAGTAACTCACATATATTTCACACATCTTATTAATTCTAACTCTGTTTCACAATGCTTGCTTCCTCATGTCTTAGCAGTTTGGATCACTTTCTCATTTTCTCGTGTTTATAGCCAGAGTATTCTCATATAATACAGCAAACACACATTGTAAAAGGTTATTAAATTATATCAGAATTATCTGCAAACTTGGATACTAGAGGTATATGGAATAATAGATATTCCATATCTATAATATAACATAATATAAAATAATATTTTAATAATAAAATTCTGATAAAAATTGTTCTAATTTTTCCACCCACATCAGATTAACTAGAATTCCTTTGTGAAGGAAAAAGGAGATGTAAAAATTTTAATCAGGAAGCATTTTTTAACCTTAGATACCTCTAAATGTGTGAGGATAACCAATAGGAAAACAAAAAGAGGATTATAATATGTAATATACATGTAGATTCTCTCGAAAAAGTTATGAGACTATTCAGTCCAAAAAAAATTAATATAAATGAAAGTAAGTGTTAGAGGGCTAATCTCCCAGCAAAGTTTATTCTTTGGCTTAAATTTCATTTTGGAATATAAAATCTGTACATGAAATCCCACATTATCATAAAATGTTGGGAAAACATGGCGTATTCCCTGTAGGAGAATACAGATTGTGTATTAGTTTTCTGCTGCTCTTGTAGCAAATCACCACAAGTTTAGCACCTGCAAATAACACTCATTTATCACAGTTTCTCTGTTTGGCGTCCAGGCACCACTTGTTCATCTGGCTTCTCCGCGTCTCACAAAGCTGAGATCAAGTAGGCTGTGTTTCTTCTGGAAGCTCTTGTGGGAGGCTCTGCTTGCGGGCTACGGGTTCTTGGCAGAATTTAATTCGCATAATTGTAGGACTGAAGTCTGTTTCCTTTGCTGGCTGTCAGCTGGAGGTAATTCTCAGCCTTCAGAGGCCACCCACATTCCTCTCCACGTGGACCCTGTCAAAGACAGCAGTGGTCCCGTCCCTTGCAGCTTTCAGATCTTACCTGCATCCCCTTCTGAGCCACTCTTCTCTTTTGCTTCCAGCCAGAGAAAGGACTCAGCTTTTAAGGGTTTAAGTAACTACACTAGGTCACTCAGATAACCCAAGATGGATGCGTGCTTCTCAGTCATGTCCGACTCTGTGCGACTCCATGGACGGTAGTTCACCAGGCTTCTCTGCTCATGGAATTTCCCAGGCAAGAACGTTGGAGTGGGTTGCCATTTCCTACTCCAGGGGACCTTCCCCACCCAGGGATCCAGCCCTCATTTGTGACATCTCCTGCATTGGCTGGTAGATTCTTGACCAACTGCTCTACCTGGAAAGGCCCAACCCAAGGTAAGAAAAGTTAAACTGTTAGTCGCTCCATTATGTCTCTTTGAGACTCCATGGACTGCAGCTTGCCAGGCTTCTTCTGTTCATGAAATTCTCCAGGCAAGAATCCTGATAACCCGTGTGCGTGTGTGTGTGTTTGAGTTGCTGAATCATGTCCGACTGTGACTCCATGGACTGTAGCCTGCCAGGCTCCTCTGTCTAGGTGGATGCTTTACCATCTGACCTACTAGGGAAACCCACTGATAACCTGCTTAATCTTAACTACATCTGTAAAAACCTTTCACAGTAGTACCTAGATTAGGTACTGTTTGATTGGACAAACTACAGGAAACATCTTTAGAATTCTGTCTAATACAGATACTAATTAACTCTAGATGACAGAAAAATACAGGACTCTTCATTTTGAAAATTCAGAGACATACAGAATAGATTTAAAGATAGCAGATTTGAGACTGCTATCCTAAGAAAATCCTGTTTGCTAAGTTGGCCATTAACCTGGGAACATGAGTTTTGGGAAAGTTCCCACTGCCTTCACTGGTAAGGGGGGTCACCATGCCTAAACTGTTTGTGCAAGATGTTGAATACTACTTGTTTTCCCTCTGGGAACTGGAATTCTGGCATGTGCTTGTCAGAGGATGGTTAGGTGATCAGCTCCTAATACAAACCCTCAACACTGGATCTGTGATGATCTTCCTCGGTGGATAACATCTCACACACTGTCACACCCATTGAAGGAGGAATTAACACATCCTGTGTCCCTCCTCTGGGTCTTGTTCAATTCACAAGTCAAACAATTGCATAATCTTCATGCTTTGATACGTAGTAGAAATGCTTCATTCATACTTTCCTTTTTTTTTGAAGTTTTAAAATCTTTTAATAGTTCATCACACAGTATTTTAAAAAAAATACTTGGACCTTTTAACTTTGTTGATCTACAGATGGAATTAAGAGTAATTTCAAGGGACGAAATGTGCTTAAGTTATGGCTAGATAAGATACCTATTCAAAACAAAGTTTTTCCTACTATAATCAAGCAAATTTTATACACAACTAGTTTGGGATATCGGAGAAGGCAATGGCAACCCACTCCAGCACTCTTGTCTGGAAAATCCCATGGACGGAGGAGCCTGGCGGGCTGCCGTCCATGGGGTCGCTAGGAGTTGGACTCCACTGAGTGATTTCACTTTCACTTTTCACCTTCATGCATTGGAGATGGAAATGGCAGCCCACTCCAGTGTTCTTGCCTGGAGAATCTCAGGGAGGGGGGGGGGGGGGGGGGGGGGGGTGCCCAGTGGGCTGCCGTCTATGGGGTCGCACAGAGTCGGACACGACTGAAGTGACTTAGCAGCAGCAGTTTGGGATATGACCTTTATTGAGCTTATCCACCAGAGTGGAAATAATGTCTATACGAAACCAAATGTTTGTTACTATAACTTCTGCATCACAATTAAAATCCAAACAGTTTTCTAAAAACAGTCAACTCAATCAAAACCCACCACTTCAGAATCAATAGCTTCTTTGAAGCCACAGTAACACTTCAATACGGTTAAGATTCCAATGCAGAAATTTGGTTGGTTGGAAAGCTAATTAAACTTCCAACTTGCTCAAATAGAATTACAAAAAGGCAAAATTGTGCTTTTCACAGAGATACAGTCCACTGGAGTCACCCACACCGGGCCACTGTATTTAGAGTCCTGAGACAACAAGGAATCCAGGCATCCTTTAGACAGTCTTCGTCCTTTCTTCCCAATAGAGATCTGTGGATGTGCTGAACGACACCACCACCAGCAGCTATAGCCTTGATGAGAGAGTCCAATTCATCTCCACTAATAGCAAGTGCAAGTGACGAGGGGGTAACACGCTTCACCTGCAAGTTTTTCGATGCATTTCCTGCCAATCAAGGACCTCTGCGGCAGGGACTCCAGGACGGCTGCGCTGTGCACGGCGGCCGTCGCGCCCACACGTCCACGGCTGATCATCCTAGATTTCAGGCGTCGATGAATACGGTCCCCGGTGAACGTCCCGAATTCTGCTGCGGCTCAAACAAGCGAGGCAGAGAAAGGACCAGACACCGCGAGAACCTGCCGCCTGCTCCCTCCTCGCCCCGCGATTCAAACTGCCCAGACTTCCCATTTTATCATGCAGAATATTGAACAGACATGTACTCAAGAACCAGTCAACACTTAGTAAAAGGAATAATTTTTACTGCTTTGACTGTTAAGTTAAACTGGTGTCTCCCCTTTCTACCTTGAGTACCTATGTGGTGGTGAAGAACAGTGATGACTTACAGCTCGGTGCCACAGAAATTTTACGAGTATACTTTAAAAATGCTTAAAATATGCTTTAAGAATGCTTTAAAAATGACTTGCATGCACTATCTGCTTTATCCACTTTACCTTATATTGAAATTATATTCAGTTGTCTTGAAACTCAGTTATGTTGAAATTCTGTTATCTTCACAGCAAAATTTGGTATTAAAATTGGAATATCAGGAAAATGGACTTTGTTTGTTTTTGTGACTTCGAGAAATCCTCGGAACATTGCACAGGGCTTCCCTGGTGGCTCAGGCAGTAAAGAACTTGCCCGCAGCAGGGGAGACATAAAACCCTGGAATTCACCGTGCTTAAGTTTGAGAAAAATAATCATGTTATGTATTTTTTGTATGCTATTAATTATGGCCAGGCTGGTTACATTTATCTCTTTCAACATTCAAGAAAAACTTAAAAGGTGGGTAATATTATTATCTCCTTTTCACAGAGTATGAACTTGAGCCTTCATTTGTTTAACCTTCCCAGATTTACATAAACCGAGAGTGAAGAAATTAGACTGTGATTCCAATTAAGATCTTAATTGAAAAAACTAGATGCTTATAGTGGAATAATTTAAAAGATAAATGTAAAGTTTATGAATTTTAGATGGTAGAGATGGTAATAGCATCAGGAGAAAAT
Source organism: Alces alces (assembly GCA_015832495.2). NCBI lineage: Eukaryota > Metazoa > Chordata > Mammalia > Artiodactyla > Cervidae > Alces > Alces alces. Next base: position 76,574,577 of record JADEYB020000034.1, read on the forward strand.
TTTTTAAAAAAGAGAAAACTGTACGGACTTATCTTTTTCTTCAGTTCTCTTTCATTTCTGTAGTTAGTGATGGGAATCTCCAGGCTTTCTAGGCGCAGGGCACTGTGTGAATCCCCACTCGGGTTTCATCACCCACTAGAGAGCTTGTTGTTGGAAACGAAAGTCCTTTTCTTGTCAGGTAGGCAAGCCCTGTGCAAGTGCTTATTGGAGAGCAGATTGTAACATTAAAAGGGCTTCCCAGGTGGCACCAGAGGTAAAGTACCCACCTGCCAATGCAGGAGACATGGGACTCAGGTTCGATCTCTGGGTCAGGAGGATCCCCTGAGGAGGTCACGGCAACGCGCTCTGGTGTTCTTGCCTGGAGAATCCCATGGACAGAGGAGCCTGGCGGGCTACAGTCCATGGGGTCACGACTGAAGCGACTTAGCAGGCACACACACGTGTAGCATTAAAAATGTAATTCAGATGTCACTAAAAACAATCATATGCCTTCAGCTCAGATTCTTTGAATTTTATTTGCTCTGAGCCTTGATTTCCAAGTTCACTTTAAAACTAAAAATGTCACAATTGATATTTTTAGAAAACATAAGAAAAATCTTTAGCTGGAACTTTGATTCCAATTATTAAAATGAATGTATATTGTATATAAAATTATGTATGTAAAATATAAAAGGAAAAAATATATATTTAGCCTTATTAGATTAGCCATGTGATATAAGCAAATAAATTTAAGGCTTGACTTGAATGCTGTAACTAAAACAATCTATGGAAGAATCAGCAGAGATGAATTTGCAAATTTTCCTGAGGCCAAGAAAGATGCTTTTTGTTAGATCTCTGTCTCCTCCTAAGACTCCCTGGAGAAGACCTTGATGCTGGGAAAGATTGAAGGCAAACGGACAAGGGGGCAGCAGAGGGTGGGATGGTTGGGTGGCATCACTTACTCAATGTAAATGAATTTGAGCAAACTCTGGGAGACACTGAAGGACAGGGGCACTGGCATGCTGCAGTCCATGGGGTTGCAAAAAGTTGGACGTGACTTAGTGACTGAACAACTCCTCCCAGGAATTTAAGTCACTTTATCTTCTTTGCTGCTGACTGTTCTACAGCCAAACCCATCGAAATTAAGAAATAGCAGTCTTTTGTTTTCAAAAATGAACAATTTAGACTGTCCAGCCTGTTAAATGACACCTGACAATTACCTAGGGAAAAGTTTTCTGTAATTAGCTTTTATCGGAAGTGTGTGCCTTGCCAGCCTCCTTGGCGATTTTAACAGGCCTCAGGCAGGCACAGTTGTCAATGAGCGCTTTTCCACCGATGCCTCTTTGAGCTTCGGCATTTGTGTAATCAGGAGCATCTCAGCCTCTAGGTGGTAGACACCGTGGACACCCACCCCATGGGTGATCTAACTAAGTAGCAAAATGAAGGCATCTGAGCTTGGGTCACCATATAAAACCACGTAAGCCGTTTCCACTTCCCGTTTCCCGAGAGTCCTGTGCAGGGGTCTGCTCACACAGAGGTCTCTGTGACTTTAGAAATCTCCACTTTCCTTGCTGCCTGGATTTGGCGGTGCACTGAGACCGTCCGTGCTGAAAGCCTGGTCTTGGAGAAGGCTCTTGGAGGTTTACTCAGAATGACTCTCCATCTTTCCACGCAGCCTCTCTCCTCGCCCTGCAGATATCCAGTCCTACCTTTCGCCAGAAGAGAAGTAATGTCAGCCCACCTGGACTTGCATCTGTATCCCGAGGACACGTTTTAACTTTCTAAATGTCTGCGACGTTTCTTCTGTGTTATGGCCGTCCCTCTGCCTGAGTTCTCATTTGCAGCGATCCTCAGAAACGGTCTCCGGCTCTGTTTCAGGTTGCCCTTTGGAGCCCACTGCCCGTCTCTAGTACTTGATGGCGTCTTTACTGGCCTTCCTGCGGCCAGATCCCTCATAGCTCCCCCGAGGATGAGACTGCTCTTTAAAAACATTCCATCTGACCTTCACTCAAATTCATCAGCGCTTTTGCAAAGCCAACAAGATAAAGCTGAATCTGTTTGTTCTGTCTGTAGATTGAGTTGAATACCTTTCCTATTTTCCTGGAGTATTCTGGATGAGACAGCCGTCGCAGCAGACAGAACATAACCGCGTACAACCCTGCCTGGCTTTTCCAGGTGAAGCTTATATATTCTTACAGAACAAAAGTAGCCCAATGGCCAAGCGACGTGCAAGTGATGTGCATGCACAGTGCTACAAGTGAGCTCAGCTGTTACACAACCATGCAAAGTCATTCTTTACAGAACATGGGGCAGGAGGGCCTGCCTGGCGCCACCTTGTTAATTCCCTCACAGATATGTAAATAAGCACGGTCATTTGGAAAGTGAAAGTGAAGTCGCTCAGTCGTGTCCAACTCTTTGCGACCCCATGGACTGTAGCCTACCAGGCTCCTCCCTCCATGGGATTCTCCAAGGCAAGAATACTGGAGTGGGTTGCCATTTCCTTCTCCAGGGGATCTTCCCGACTCAGGGATCGAACCTGGGTCTCCCTCATTGCAGGCAGATGCTTTAACCTCTGAGCCAGCAGGGAAGCCCAAGGAGGTAATAAATACAGTTAACCCCTTTGACACATGACTGTCTTACTCAGAGTCAGGTTAAACTTTCTTGTGAGAAGTATGAGAAATTAAAATATTGGTGGCAGATGGTCATTTTTAAAAGTTTATTGTTTTTACACAATTTAAAAGGTTATATTACACTTAGAGCCGTTACAAATGAGTGGTTTCATTCCCCGTGTTGTGCAGTAATCCGTGTAGCCTGTCTTACACCCGATAGTTGTACCTCTCCCTCCCCCACCCCTACCTGGCCCTTCTGCCTCCCCCACATAACCACTAATTCTCTGTATCTGTGAGGCTGCCTCTTTTTTTTTTTTCACTCGTTTGTTGTATTTTTTAGGTTCCACATAGAAGTGATATATGGTATTTGTCTTTCTATGTATGACTGACTTTACTTAGCATAATGCCCTCCAAGTCCATCCATGTTGCTAGAAATGGGAACAGTTAACTCTATTTTATGGCTGAGTAGTATTCCTTTGAATATACATGACATCTTCTTTATCCATTCATCTGTTTGTGTCCAGCTCTTTGAGACCCCGTGGACTATAGTCTGTGGATCTCCTCTGTCCATAGGGTTCTTCAGGCAAGAATACTGGAGTGGGTTGCCATTTCCTCCTCAAGGGGATCTTCCCAACCCAGGGATCAAACCAGCACCTCCTGCGTCTCCTACATTGCGTGCGGATCTTTACTGCTGAGCCACAAGGGAAGCCCAGTTCATGATGCTGAGGTTGCTTTCATACCTTGGCAATTGTAAATAATGCTGCTATCAAGGTTGAGGTGCATGTATCTTTTTGAATTAATGTGTTTTCTTTCTGTGTGTGTGTATATATATATATCAGATTGTTATTTTTAAGACACTTGTTTGACTAGTTCTTCCAACAACATTTACAGGGAGATAATTTAATGAGTTCTTGTTGTGGAAAAATTATCTGATTCTTAGCATTTTTATAGTTACCACATAAGGAGAGTTTACTAAGTATATCTGTCAAGAGTATTGAGTTGAGGTCAATCATGATTATGATTTGTGACTTACAGCATAAGTAAGTAATTTTTAGATGATATACAAATTCTAATTATAATGCATTATCAAGGTTAGCATCAGTGACAAGCTCTCTAAATTGCGTTAGGAAGAAAATCTTGCTTCCTAATAATTTTTCTGATCATATACTCATCCACTGCATACTCGTTCACCACATGTTTTCCAAATGCAGCCTTTAAGTATGGCTTTAGACTTTGAACCCCTTACCAACTTACTCATCACCTTACATTCTTTGGCTTCCCTGGTGCCTCAGTGGTGAAGACTTTGCCTGCAGTGTGGGTAGACATGGGTTTGATTCCTGGGTTGGGAGGATCCCATGGAGAAGGGATGGCTTCCCACTCCAGTTTTCTTGCCTGGAAAATTCCATGGGCAGAGGAGCCTTGTAGGCTACAGTCCATGAGGTCGCAAAGAATCAGACATGACTGAGTGACTCACTCTTCATTTTCTTACATTCTTCAAGTAGGAGATACTACTAGTTATCACTCCTATTATTGCTGCTTTGCTATTTGATTTTTTTCCTCCTCCTTTAAAGACATGCTTATGAAGGGCTGGAGGCATTGGTCAGACTTCAGCAGTGACTGAGTTACTTATTTGTGGAATAAGAGAATACTACCTTTGCTTATTTTCTGGGTTTTGTTAGGTTCCCAGAAGAGAATTGGTACAGTAACTAAGGAGACCTGTGAGAGTCTAGGAAATTTGTCTTAAATGTCACTTCAAGCCACTGTAGCTTAACTTCCCAGTTACTTTTTCAAGGTAGAATCCTGCCCGTGAGCACACTTTTGTTTAACCACTTCAGCCCAGTCCACATCTTGGTCTGAAGCTTCTGGTACAGTCAGCCTAGTGGTCAGAACCTATCATTCTAGCTCACTGTGGACCTTCACTCTGGTGGCATTCAGTGACTCAAGTATACTGTGCTGCAGTTTACCAGTTTCTTTTAAGCTAACAATTGAGTGTCTGCAGCATTCAAGCCCTGTCCAGCCAGCAGCAAGAACTCTGTCTTTCTGTACGTGGGGTTACCAGTCACACCTTCACTCTCCTGCCCTTCCATTTTCTTCTTTGTTTTTAATTTCTTACTGGAGTATGAAAAATGAAAGTTCTAGTTGCTCCGACTAGAAAGTTGTGTCCGACTCTTTGTGACCCCACGAACTGTAGCCCGCCAGGGTCCTCTGTCCGTGGGCTTCTCCAGGCAAGAACACTGGAGCGGGTTGCCATCCCTTTCTCCACTAATTAGCATAGCTGCTTTATGATGTTCTGTTAGTTCTGACCACACAGCAGAGCGCACCAGCCGTACACACACAAGCATCCCCTCCGTTTGGACTTCTTCCCTCTCAGGCCACCACAGTGCATTGAGAAGCGGTCCCAGGTCTGTACAGTATGCTCTCATTAGTTATCTGTTTTATACACAGGATCGGAATTTCTTCTTTAAGAAAGGGGAGGGCTTCAATTTCTGCTCATGTAGCAGTCCTGCATGGAGATAGTACTGGCAGCAAGGGCTACAATTAAAGTATACGTATGTATTCTGCTTCACTGTGAACACAATTCAGAAATGAACCCGATGTTCAAGCACTGACTTGCTCTAGCTTGGATGATAGGTTATCACAGTTGCTTATTTGTTGTTTCGTCACTCAGTTGTGGCCAACTCGTTACCATCCCTTGGACTGTAGCCCGCCAGGCTCCTCTGTTCATTGGATTTCTCAGGCGAGAGTACTGAAGTGGGTTGCTATTTCCTATTAATGTCAAAATAAGAAGATAATATGTAGGCCCTGTTACTCTAGCTTTTGTAAAATAGGAGGTTGTATCAGATGAGTTTGAGAGTCATGTTTTGGGTTGTGATTCTAATGCCTTAATAAATATAGGACAGATGCTGGCTGTCTAAGAACAGTCTATTTCCTTGGAAAAAATCTTTTAAAAATGTTTCTCTCATTGGTGTCAATAGATATAGAAGGTTTGTATTGTGATTTGCTTCTTTTTCACAATTGTTTTTTCATTTATATATTTACAGGTATAACTCTAATTGTCCATGTTGTATAGAAGTTGTTGCATAAATACAATATAATTTATTTCTTCATTCTGCTATTATTCATTTGGCCTGGAGTATTTCATTCATTTATCTTTTTTACATTACATTTCATTTAGCTTTGAGCACTTGTTCATTTACATTATGATTGCTAATATACTTGCAACATATTGCTTTTATCTTTTTTGGTTTGTTTTGTCTTTTCTGCTGCTGCTGCTGCTGCAAAGTCGCTTCAGTCGTGTCCGACTCTTCGCGATCCCAGGGGCTGTAGCCTACCAGGCTCCTCTGTCCATGGGATTTTCCAGGCAAGAGTATTGGAGTGGGTTGTCATTTGTCTTTTCTAGGTTAGTTGAAATTTGCTTACTTCTGTCCACTCTATTCTGTTCTTAAGGAAGCTTTGCAAGCTTGTCTATTTTGCCCTCCCAGCTACTTATCATACATGTTTAGATACTAAAGCTAGTAAGTCTTTGCTTTCCATCTGGACAGTAGAAGGAATTATGAAACTCAACTCTGGTTATCCCCTGAAAACCTCTCATTGACGACAGTCTAGCACAGTCAGAATGCAGTACACTTTTGCTTCATTTCCACAGGAAAAATGACTCAATTAGGAATAGTGATTATTATTGATTTACTGAAGTTTTCAGTGCAGAGAAGAAGAAAGGGTTTTACATTAAAACTTTCATGAAACTTCCAGACATGGATTTTCCCTATTCAGATGATTTCCTTTTGTGAACATGACTGTATCTGGTTCTGGTTGCTATAAATATGAATCCTACCTTATCCTTTTCCCTCTTTAAACTTATTACTTGGAATGCATCACTCCTCTTCTAATGCATTGCAATTTATGACAATACTTCTGTCCCCTTATGTGTAACCCTAACCATATCATTCTCTTTGGAATCTAATTCCTTTAAGAGGAAACAGAGAGCTGAAAGATAATGATGTTCTTATGCACTGATTTTTATTTTCCTGTGAAATAACTGAAATTTACATATTTGAGGACAGAATTATGCAGATATTTGGGAGAGTTGTGATAATATGAAAACCCTTTACATGCTGTTCTCGAAGTTGTTATTACCTTTACCAGAGAAAGAAACGTTGTTTAATTAATCACAAAGTATGGTTGAATATTCTTTGGGTTCTCCCTTAGGAGAAATATGCAGCTGATATTTTCTCATATGATTCTTTCTGCAGTGAAAGTAAGCTGTTCCATGGACTGGGTGATGGTCTCTGTTAGCCCGTGTGCATACAGAAATTGGTATGTATTTGCTGATGAATTATATCTGGGATCAGGTTGCCCCATGACTCGGATACAAACATATGTGTATGATTTTATATACCCTGTCTATGAATGTGGGATCAGGATAAAGGTAAGAATAATGCTTATCTGTTAAAAAAAATAACTTCTAGATATTTTTTTCAGAATTTTCTGCCTGGTGCTAAAATTATTGTCCTGTTTTTTTTTTTTTTTTTCTTCCTTAAGACCAAATTTTGCTTCCTTTTATAGTAAGGTAGAGGATTATGTAGCTCCTTAGTTACTGAATATCGATCCTCTCTAGCCACAAGATCTTATAGCACAGATTTCCAGACAGGTCAGTGAACTGATTTTAAGTCTTTTGGGGCTATTTTTGTATTTCACTAAAGCTTAAGAGACGGTTTAAACTCCATTCACTGTTCCTAATGTGGGAGGTCACTAGCTCTGGGAAGATCTTTCATATTCAGCAATAGATAGCCATGCTCTGTGAGGATGTGTGTGTATATGGGGACTAGAATAAAATGTGGAATAAAATCTCTAAATTATTTTGCAAGGCACAAATCTTAAAACTGTGTTGTTATCCTGGGGTATTACCTTTTCATTGATTCCCAGATGTAAACAGCTTACAGTTTATGCTACAGAAGTATTTGGGGTCAGTGCCTAATTACAACGGTCACCTATGAAACAGATGTCATCTTTATTTTACACATGAGGGACCGAGAGCTTTGGGAGGTGTTTTAACAATTTGCCCAGGGATGCAGAGCCTGTCTGTGGTTAGCTAATAATGCCAAACATAGAAGAGTCCCTTTCAAAGCTTATGTTTGAAGCCACTCTGTTATTTGATTTCCACATCATCTTTTTCAGAAGAACTAGTGAAAACCTTTTCGTTAATGAATGATGAAGATTTCCGAGTAACAGTTTGTTTGCTCCTATGCACTATTCAGACTTTTTCCAGGTGCTTTAAATCTACTCTCACAGATAACCCTTCTCTCTGGTCCCTGTGGGTTGTCGGATTTTGTATGGGCCTGAAAGTCAGTAGCCACTGTTGCGATCTTGAATGTTTTTCTACGTCCTATTCACGTGTGTGTTTGCCTCCTGTGTTTCTTGAAATGTCTGCTTAACCTTTGTGCTCTTCTAGGTTGTTTCAGAGGAGGCGCTCCTTTTTCAAACAGAGCTATACTTTAACCCTAGGCATACACGTTACGGCCCTCAGAAAACCCCTCTGGAATGTTCTGCCTCTCGCTGAGTCCAGTGGATCAGATCCTCTGGTTGTTAGTTTCTCCCTTACTTACCAGAGGCTTCTGCAGAGGCATAGGTTGTAGAGACTATGACATGACTCACCTACAAGCATAAGGCCAAACACCAAATTAGCACTTAAAATATTTTGAGTATGTTTAAAAATTTTTTAGTGTAATATTAATTTTAGAATAAAAACTTGAAACAATCTTGTGTACCTAGATTATTCTACAGTAACTGAACTGCAAAGCAAATCGTTAGTCACCTTAGTAAATGGAAGAATCAAGCATGACATTATCTTTCAATGTGTTCTCCTTCATAATATTTTTTTTCTGATATATTTTATGGTCCAATTCCATGATAGGAGAGCAAATGACTAAAAAGTTAAGAGAAAGCCAATTTTTCATTTTAATACTAACCCATGAACATATATGAAAGGAAAGGCTTGTCAGACTGTATTTGAATGTACTTTGCAATTTTGTGGAACTGAGAGATTGAATCTCAAAAGGATATAGTATATCCTGACACACTTTCCCCATGTTTCTGAAATAGTTACATTGAGTCCCATACATCTGAGTGACAAATCTTAGAAACCACCTGAAAACCACAAGGAAAATTATCCTTGTTTTGTTGTTGTCCAGTCGCTCAGCCATGTCCGACCCTTTGTGACCCCATGGACGGCAGCACGCCAGGCTTCCCTGTCCTTCACTATCTCCTGGAGTCCACCCAAACCCATGTCCACTGAGTCAGTGATGCCATCCAACCATCTCATCCTCTGTCACCCTCCTCTCCTCCTGCCTTCAATCTTTCCCAACATCAGGGTCTTTTCCAATGAGTTGGCTCTTTGCATCAGGTGGCCAAAGTATTGGAGCTTCACCTTCAGCATCGTCCTTCCAGTGAATAGTCAGGGTTGATTTCCTTCAGGATTGACTGGTTTCATCTCCTTGCAGTCCAAGGGACTCTACAGAGTCTTCTCCATCACCACAGTTCAAAAGCACCAATTCCTCAGCACTCAGCCTTCCTTTACAGTCCAACTCTCACATTCATACATGACTACTGGAAAAACCATAGCTTTGACTACATGGATCTTTGTCACCAAAGTGATGTCTCTGCTTTTTAAAATGCTGTCTAGGTTTCTCATAACTTTTCTTCCAAGGAGCAAGTGTCTTTTAATTTCATAACTGCAGTCACCATCTGCAGTGATTTTTGGAGCCTAAGAAAATAATGTTACTATTTTCACTTTTTCCCCTTCTATTTGCCATGAAGTAATGGGACCAGATGCCATGATCTTAGTTTTTTGAATGTTGAGTTTTAAGCCAGCTTTTTCACTCTCCGCTTCTACCCTTTAGGCTCTTTAGTTCCTCTTCACTTTCTACCATTAGAGTGGCATCATCTGCATATCTGAGGTTGTTGATATTCCTCCCAGCAATCTTGATTGCAGCTTGTGACTCATTCAGCCTGGCATTTCACATGATGTACTCTGCATATAAGTTAAGAAAAAAGCAGGGTGACAATATACAACCTTGATGCACTCCTTTCCCAATTTTGAACCAGTCCATTTTTCCATGTCTGGTCTATTGCTTCTTGACTGGCATACAGGTTTCTCAGGAGACAGGTAAGGTGGTCTGAGATTCCCATCTCTTTAAGAAATGTCCAGTTTGCTGTGATCCACACAGTCAAAGGCTTTACTGTAGTCACTGAAGCAGAAGTAGATTTAGTTTTTTAGAATTCCCTTGCTTTCTCTATAATCCAACAGATATTATCGATTTGATTTCTGGTTCCTCTGCCTTTTCTAAATCCAGCTTGTACATCTGGAAGTTCTCAGTTCATATACTGTTGATGCCTAGCTTGAAGGATTTTGAGCATTACTTTGCTAGCATGAGAAATGAATGCAATTATACAGTTGTCTGAACATTCTTTGGCATTGCCCTTCTTTGGGATTGAATTTAAAACTGACCTTTTCCAGTCCTGTGGCCACTGATGAGTTTTCCTAATTTGCTGACATACTGAGTGCATCACTTTATCAGCATCATCTTTTATTATTTTAAATAGCTCAACTGGAATTCCATTACCTCTACTGGCTTTGTTTGTAGTAATGCTTCCTAAGTCCCATTTGACCTCACACTCATGGCTCTAGGTGATTGACCACACCATCATGGTTATGCAGGTCATGAAGACCTGTTGTATGTAGTTCTTCTGTGTATTCTTGCCACCTCTTCTTAATCTCCAAAGCTTCTGTAGGTCCTTGCTGTTTCTGTCCCTTATTGTACCCATTTTGCATGAACTGTTCTCTTGGTATCTCCAGTTTTCTTGAAGAGATCTCTAGTTTCCCCATCCTATTGTTTAATATATGGAAAGAGCTGACATGGGCTTCTCGGATGGCTTAGTGGTGAAGAGTCTGCTGGCCAAGCAGGAGATGCAGGTTGGATCCCTGAGTTGGGAAGATCCGTTAGAGAAGGAAATGGCAACCCACTCCAGTATTATTTCCTGGGAAATCTCAGGGACAGAGGAGTCTCGTGGGCTATAGTCCATGGGGTCACAAAGAGTTGAGCATGACTTAGTGGCTAAACAACAATAGCTGACATGAAAAAAGAATTGAGCTTAGAGAAAATGTGCAATGTGCGTCCCTTTTTTAGAAGTGATGGAGAATTGGTATTTTTTATTGTGGTAAGATGTATGTAAGATGAAATTTTAGGGTATAGTGGCATGAAATACAACCACATTGTTGAACGCTAGATCTTCCCTTTTAACTCATCTTCATGTGGAAAAACCAAGGCTAAGGGGTTTAGTGATATTATGGGAAGTAGGTGACCCCTAAATAGAAAATAAGATTTGATTTTGTATACTCACACACACTTTTATTCCTCTGTGTTGGCCAATGCTTAGAATAATGTAAAAATGTTTAACCTAATCCCATGGGGCTGTTGCTTCTCCATATGCTACCAGACTAATAGTGATGACTAAAGCATTTCTATTTTGATCACAATTATTATACTGTTTGCGCCTATCATTCTTTAAAAAATGAAGACTAGGCTAACAAAGGTATATGATTAGATTTTTGGTGCATGAATTTTACTGCTGTACACACACACACCACCTTCACCACCCATACACTGGGTCAGATTAAGCTTTTGACAACTTTTATTGTTCTTAGGATCCATGTATCTAAGTCTGTTTCACTGGGGACTTTGATACTCGACTAAGGCAAGCATTACAGATCATCTGTTTCCTAGAGGGCACAGCCTCTGTGCTGCACCCATGAATCGCCACATTGAAAATGGTCACGATATTAAACAGTGGCGAACAATACCTCGGCCCCTGGTTCAGATTCAGGAAGAACTGGTACCAAGCATGCCAGCCCTATCCACTTTTTGTTTGTCTTCTCTGTAGGAAGTCAGTGTGGCTGATGCCAGTTTCTACAGAAAATGAAAGAAAACTGGATCCCAGCCCCTTCATTGCTGACTTTAAGACAATACCAGAAGAGTTAGGATTATTAAATTCTAGTCAGACTGATTCCATACTTAACTTGAAATTGGTACCATGAATTACGTTGGAAAAACAGTGGTTTTACAGACAACAAAACTGGTATAAACCTTTCCTTAGATATCTGATCACTAAAACCCCTAATTCAGTGAAAGTCCTGATTCAGTGAAGTAATATTTTTCAGACAATTCTGGGATGTGTTATTAATTTAATGTTAACTACTAGATAATTCTATTACCCATTTAAAATTTTTAGTTTTATAGAGTAGATTCAGCAATAGGTCTTCAGTGATAATAATAGGATTTAATTGATATAAACTTCCAATAAATATTTTCTAAATCTATTTCTTAAAATAAAAAAATAGAAATATACATGTGAATGTGCCAGAGACTAAAATTTATCATATTAATTCCCTGGAAGATACTGTAGCTTGTGGGGGCTTTATTTTTATTAACAAAGTTGAGCCCTAAAAGTATTTTATTATTAAAGAAGGAAATTAGATTTGTAGTCTAGAATTTAAGTAACCACCTCCTTAACTGAAATTGAAGGTCTTATTTTCCATTTTTTCTGATATGACTCTTCCACACTTGAAGTAATTGAAGTGGGCAACATGGAATCATCCTGTCACTTTAGAGCAATTTACTAAAATAGATGAATATTTGTCACCACTTATAATGCTGTCTTCTTTTTCCTAAAAGAGAGAGTCTACCAATATAATAAAAAAGATCACTCTGACTTCAGGGAGAGTTCTTGTATCAGTTACAAGGATTGAAATGTGCCATTTGTTATTCACTTGCACTTTAAAAATTTATTATTTTTTTAATCTGAGTTGATTTGCAATGTTGTGTTACTTTCTCCTGTACCACAAAGAGGATCAGTTATCTATATACATACATCCTCTGTGTTTCAGATTCTTTTCCCACACAAATCATTACAGTATTGAGTATGTTTTCCTGTGTGTCTACTGCTTGTTGAATGTACATTTTGGATGCGATATCCTTTTGAAAATAGATTTTGCCAAGGTATTTTTCATTTGGATTTCTTTTAAAGTGCTGCTATCTTATTGCCAACAAAGTGTTGTGTGTAGTTGTTTACATGATGGGAATCTATCTTTGGCATATGTGTGTGTGTGTATTTTCTCTGCATCTTCTGCATTGGCAGGCGGATTCTTTACCACTGAGCCACCTGGGAAGCCACACACACACACACACACACACACACACACGCTTATACACACCCCTAATCACACACACACACACTCACACACACACTCCTATACACACATATATCTACACACACACACACACACACCCTTATACACACACATACACACACACACACACCCCTATACACACACATATGTATACACACACCCCTATATACACACATATGTATACACACACACACCCCTATATACACACATATGTATACACACGCATGTATACACACACACACCCTATATACACACATATGTATACACACACACCCCCTATATACACACAAACACACATCCCTATATACACACATATGTATACACACATGCACACACACCCCTATATACACGCATATGTATACACACATACACACATGCCTATACACACATGTATACACACATGGATACACACACCCCTATATACACACATATGTATACACACACACCCCTACACACACATATATGTATACACACATATATACACACATATGTATACACATATACACACATATCCACACACACACGCACCCCTATACACACACACACACCTATAGACACACATATGTACACACACACCCCTATATACACACACATGTATACACACATGTATACACACACACCTATATNCCACCTGGGAAGCCACACACACACACACACACACACACACACGCTTATACACACCCCTAATCACACACACACACACACTCACACACACACTCCTATACACACATATATCTACACACACACACACACACCCTTATACACACACATACACACACACACACCCCCCTATACACACACATATGTATACACACACCCCTATATACACACATATGTATACACACACACCCCTATATACACACATATGTATACACACGCATGTATACACACACACACACCCCTATATACACACATATGTATACACACACACCCCCCCATATACACACAAACACACATCCCTATATACACACATATGTATACACACACATGCACACACACCCCTATATACACGCATATGTATACACACACATACACACATGCCTATACACACATGTATACACACATGGATACACACACCCCTATATACACACATATGTATACACACACATCCCTACACACACATATATGTATACACACATATATACACACATATACACACATATCCACACACACACGCACCCCTATACACACACACACACCTATAGACACACATATGTATACACACACCCCTATATATACACACATGTATACACACATGTATACACACACACCTATATACACACATATGTATACACACACACACACCCCTACATACACACAAACACACATCCCTGTATACACACATATGTATACACACATGCCTACACACACATGTATACACACATGAATACACACACCCCTATATACACACATATGTATACACACACACCCCTACACACATATGTATACACACATATGTATACACACACACCCTACACACATATGTATACACACATATGTATACACACACATCCTACACACATATATGTATACACACATATATACACACATATACACACATATCTACACACACATGCACCCCTATACACACACACACACCTATAGACACACATATGTATACACACACCCCTATATACACACATATGTATACACACATGTATACACACACACCTATATACACACATATGTATACACACACACACACACCCCTATATACACACAAACACACATCCCTGTATACACACATATGTATACACACATGCCTATACACACATGTATACACACATGAATACACACACCCCTATATACACACATATGTATACACACACACCCCTACACACATATGTATACACACATATACATACATATCTACACACACACACACCCCTATACACACACACACCTATAGACACACATATGTATACACACATGTATACATACACACACACCTATATACACACATATATACACACACACCCCTATACACACATATGTATACACACACACAACCCTATACACATATGTACACACACACACCTCTATACACACATATGTACACACACACACACACACGATGAGGAGATGATCCTTTAGTAAGACTTAAGTGTGTCCGGCAATGTTACAAGCATGTTGCAACAATTTATTTAATCTTAATAGCCCTAAGACTTAAATATTACTATTCTAATTTAACAGCTAAGAAAATAGGCATTAAATAATTTGCTTGAATCATACAACTGGCCTCAAAGTTAGTGAACTGTCACCAATCTTGCAGAAGAAGTTTCCAACTCTTCAACCACTGTGTATGATGGTCACTGTGGGCTTGTCACTCGTGTTAAAGTGCATTCCTGTCCTGTCTAATTATTGAGTTCTTATCATGAAAGGATGTTGAATTTTGTCAAATCTAACCACTTCTGTTTAGTATAATATTGGATATTATATGGATATAAGATAGAAGTTTTCCTTCCACCTGGAAACTGATTCAGAGCCCTAATTTTTTCAGATAGAAACCATGAAAGTTATAAGCATACTCACCAGTTCATTCAGTCCTTTTGTTAATCTTTGTGAAGCCATCCGGTTTCTCATTAGAATACGAGGACATATCCAAATTTTAGGAATTCTATATAATTTCTAGGATATCTATATTAGTAACATTTGCCATACAGTATAACCTGAGATTTATCACTCATTTGACAATACTTCCCATGTAATTACACATACCAAATGAACCTAATCAGGGGCCCTCTGAAGCACCCCAAAGTTAGCTAAAAGTCAAAAATGCTTCATTAGAATTTGATTTAAGATTTGTCGATAAGTATCAAAGGGGTTTAGAACACTCAGTCAGATAGGGTCGAAGGTCATTGTGAATCTTATTTTATGTGGAAATGACCTATCTATTCAATAAACTTTCAACACTTGGTTTAGCACAACCCTAGAAATTCAAGTTACCCAAATGTGGAGAGACTATTTTAGACAGGCATTCCTAAAGCATAACAGACATTCCCAAAGCAAAATTATTCTTAACAGAGTTTATCTAAAATCTCCTCTCTTATTTACATTTTCTTTCCTTAGAAGTTTCTTCACTCAAGTTACTTTCCTTGCTGAAAAATTTGTAACAGATGTGTTATATTAAACCTATGCATAATGCTTAATATTAATGACTCTTAGACATGTCTATATTAGTTAGATCAACAAGCAAACATTAATACTAGGTATTTAATACTGAATATGTCCCAGTTCACAAGAACCTGAAATTCATTTAGGTTAATTTCTTTTGGCAGATTGATTCTTTGCCACTGAGTCACCTGGGAAGCCTTTCATTGTCTTAAAATTATACTACATAATGTCACTTCTAGAAAGCACAGTTTCCAAGCAATGACTTAAAAACTTGTGGAACTATAAATTAGAAGCAAACACATTTAATATATTCCAAAATTTAGAGACCTTAGATGGTTAACTGATTGTTTTCCTCAATGAGAGTTTACAGAGGGGTTAAGATAATATAAATGTACTGTCTCCAGAAGAGCATAATTTTAGTAAGTATGTGCACACCTCAGCATGGGTGGGTATAGGGGTAAAACCAACAATGCAAGTGTTGCTATTAAGCAACTGGATTAAGACAAATAAGCCTTGAGAAATACATCAATTTCCAAATAGTCTGCTATGGTCCCTTGTAAATGAACAACTAGACTGTTGACTTTACTCACATAAAGATTTATTTTTTCATTTCAAAAATTAGCAACTTCAATTTTGAACTTGTTTACTTATTATGATATTTCAGCACCAAACTCTAGCCAGCCTCCTCAAAAACACTTCTTGTTGTAGTTAGGGGAAGTTGTACCCCAGGGGAGGAAATCTCTATGAATCTTCTTTGGGATGCAGTTTCCTGTAGTCCTTCTCTCTAAGAAATTGAAGAAGTTTCTCATTTTCATCATTTATTGTGCGTGCACATGAAGGGCTTAGTTGCTAAGACCTCTGTGTGCATTCTGTCTCTAATCCTGATAATTGTTCTCGGAGGTGGGCACTAGGATCTGAAATTCACAAATGAGATAACTGAGCTCCTATTGTTTACGTAACTTCCTTTCGGAGCTCTGTCTACAGCTCTGAATTTAAACAGGTGTGTTGAAAGGAACCGATTTTGGGAGGTTTGCTTCCTCATAACTCTTCCTTTCCCTCCTTCACGGCACTTTCTGCCCCTTCTTTTTTCTTCAGTATTCTATTCGCAGTGGCCCTGGTTAATATGAGGCAGGGAGGTCACAGCTTTCCCAACCATTGTTTTCGCATTTCTTTATGATTCCCGTTTGGTCTTCGCTATGTTCAGTCCCTTCCTTCAGTCCCAGGCAGTTCCTTCAGAACCCCTGCTCTGGCCTCTATTGGCAGCTGTCGACTTGAAAAATAATCACAGCCTGGAAGTTGAGTTATGTTCTATTTGATGGGAATTTTTAGGACTTCAAGCCCGGGAGGCAACGTCTCAAGTAACCCTGAGAGAACTGCTCCGAAGAGGCACGAGGGGAGGGGAAGCCACATTACGCAGAAGGTTTGCAGCAAAGGGCATGTAGTTTGCATGCCAGAAGATGGTTGTTATTTAAAGGAGAGCCAGATATCTCAATTCAAGGCATTTAGCTCTTTTCCACGTGTGAGAAGATGCAAGAGTCTGGGCTCACTGAAATCACCCCTTCGGTGCGCGCCTCCCCTCTCTGGGCCACTAGCCTGTGTTCTCCCGTCCTGAGCACCCTCGGGCCTCACCAGCTCGCCATCAGCGGCGGCTGCAGCCTCCGCGACACCCTTGGCTTACTGCCGTGGCAGGACGCGCTCTGCGCCTCACAGCCCGGCCACGGAGCTCCGAACAGAGCGCGTTCCGGTGCTGGGCCCCTGCTCGCGTTACAGTCGGAGTCCCAGGGCCACAGGCCCTTCCCAAGCCGGCCCTCGGTGATGGCATCGCGCCCGCTCGCTCCTGCCCGTGACGGCTCCCCACCTGGCTCCGGTTTCTAGAGCTAGGACCTCGCCTCGGTGGCTGCGAGCTGCCTCCTTCTCGCAGACCTCCCTGCCCGACCTGGGGATCGGGGACACCAGCCAGTCCCGCACCGTCCCCTCGGGCCCCGGGGCCTCCTTAGGGGTCGTGTTTGGGGTCCTCCCTGCCTCCGTCTCTCTTTGCTCTAATCTTCCCATCACCGACGTCAGGACATTTATTCGTTTAGGGTGACAATTTGCCTTCTAAACAGGCACGCTTCTGAGAGGGAAAGGAGGTGAAAGTAAGGCCCCACAGCGAGAAGAGGCAGGCCCGTGACCTCGCTAGACCCAGAGCCTGAGTTCTGCACACAGCCTGACCCGTCCGCGGGATGCTGGGGAAGCTGGCTGACATTTCCGCGCCACGTTTTGGTTGTCTAGTCGCTCAGTCGTGTCTGACTGTTTTTCGACCCCGTGGACTGTAGCCCTCCAGGCTTCTCCGTCCGTGGGGATTCTGCAGGCGAGAACACTGGGGTGGGTTGCCATTTCCTCCTCCAGGGGATCTTCTGCCCGACCCAGGGATCAAACCCACCCCTCAAGCCCCCTTCTATGCCATCCTTTTCTATAAAATTGGGTTAATGGTAGCCTAGCAGACCCAGGTATTGTGAAAAAGAAAGGAATGAATCCATGTGAAGCACTGAGAACAGTGTCTGCTACCTAGTAATCATTGAATGCATTTAAACGACAACTGGCGTCATTTTTACATCTATGTGTGTGAACTAATTATCCATTCTAAGCCTGCGTGAACTGAGTGTGATAATGAACACGACCGCCCTCCCCACTCCAGACACTGAAGCTGCTCAGCAGCGTTTTGAGGGGCCTCCGAGGAGCTCTAGTCCTTTCTGCCTCAACACAGAAAGAATCCCGGGAGCGCAAAGTGACAGATAAGCGATTTATTAGAATAGGGCCCGTATGAGGTTTAAAGCCGGTGAGTGACAGGGAGCTGCACCCTGAGAACTTTAGTGGGCTACAATTTTACCACCAAAGGACAGATGGAGAGGGGAAAAGAGCCTCTTTCTTCCTCCTGCTCGAGTTGATGTCACACTTCCATCATCGGCTCCCCCTCCAGGCTGGGCCAGGGAGTTTTCTTGTCCCTACGTGGTCAGTCTACCACAGCCCTGGCACCGTGGAGAAATTATTTCAGGTCTCGGTGTAATGAGCCTCTGTCACTTTGAAACGCCGCCTTTCCATAAATTATTGTTTTTTTCTGTGTGCAGAGAGCTTGTCCTCGGGATCCTAACTTACCGAGCTCGCTGGGCAGGATGTGGGTCTCAGGCCACCACTGTTTTACTGTTTGAGGGCACGTCTTCGGCTTCTGTTTCACGCTTTTGTTGCCAAGCAAGGCTGCTTGGTTCTGTGGTTAAGCAAACCTACTTTCTTGAGTAATCATTACCTTACGGGTCTCCCTTATTTCTTCTATTTGCAATGCCCTCGGGGGGTTAAGTATTGAATCACCTACACCATCAACACTACTCTTATAATCTGATTGTGTCTCTTGTTCAGTCGCTGTCATGTCCAACTCTGAGACCCCATGGACTGCAGCACGCCAGGCTTCCCTGTCCCTCACTATCTCCCAGAGTTTGCTCAGATTCATGCCCGCTGAGTCAGTGATGTCTCTTCTTACTATGCAAACAGCTGTCCTACCGCCAGTCCTCAAACCTTCCCACCCATCTGCCCATGTTTCTGCTGGTGTTTCTGGTTCTAATAATGTATTAAGCAACATCTCAAAGCTGGAAGACAGTTAGGACCAGTGTCCTAATCAACACTTACCCTTCAGGAAAGCACAGTGAAATCCAAGGGGCCACAGACCCAGATGTGGCTTGCACACTCTGCAGGCCACCAACAAAATATTGGCAAAATATTGACTCCTCTGAAGAGTGGTGTAAGGCAAAGTCTTGCATCAAGCCTGAGCTAAAAGAGGCTGCTGTTTTCCGGGAAGGGTACCATAAGCGATCTTTATTGAGTGTCTCCTGCTTGTAATGAGATGCGCTTGAGAGAAAATAATTTGACCCAGGTCTGAAGCCTCCAAGGTAAATACTATCGACGTCCTCTCGTTGTGTCCGTGTGCTTGTTCTCTGCGTCTGCGTCTCTATTACTGTTTGCAAAGCGATAGCTAGTGAGAACCTACTTATAGCCCAGGGAACTCAGTGCTCTGTGGTGACGGAGATCCAAACAGAGGGAATATATGTATACAAATAGCTGATTCTCTGTGCTGTGCCGTAGAAACTAACACAGCATTGTAAGCAACTATCCTCCAACAAAATTTAATAAAAAAAGAGATTCCCTCTCCACGGGAAGTCCACTTTTTTTTATTGTCTGTCAAAGTTGCCACCCAGTGGGGTGCTCAGAATGTCTTCAGGGTCTTTTGTTCGGTTGCTAAACATTTAACTGTGAGGACGCCTTCCCGTTAAGAGTGTGACTGTTACTGTGATGCCGTAGTAAAAAAGTGCTGCACATAATTATGCAGCTATTTCTTTGGGAAAATGTATGCATGGACACACAAACATGCAGACACACATGCTTTGTATGTGTTTGTGATCAGTTGTGTCCACCTCTTTGCGACCCCATGGAATGCAACCCGCCAGGTTCCTCTGTCCATGGGAGTTTTCAAGCAAGAATACTGGAGTGGGTTGTCATTTCCTCCTCCAGGGGCATCTTCCTGACCCAGGGATCAAGCCCAGGTCTCCTGAACCTCCTTCATTGGCAGGTGGATTCTTTACCACTGTGCCACGTGGGAAGCCACACTACATATGTTGCAGCAAGTCAAATATTCTATCTAAAGTATATACTTATTTCCCAATGGAAATTTTTTAATGCAATGTTTTTTGAATGAATTTAATGAAATGTTTTAATGCAATGGACTTTGCAATGTTAATATGAAATTAAAATTATGTCCATTTTACAGTTGTGAAAACTGAGATTCTCACTATGGGGTCATACAACTAATAAGCGGTCAAATTTGGATTTGCACCTGGCTTCCCCATGGTGCTTAAACTCTATCCATTGTACTTTATTCCATATATTGCTACATAAAGCAATAACTTTAAAAGTGTTGAACATTAAAGTGGATATCTCAAATAGAATCTGAACTCACTTACGAGCTATTTAAGTTTGAGAAAGTTGTGTGAGCTGTCTATGCCTCAGTTTTCTCATTTTTAAAATGGGGATAATAGTGTTGCAACATGAAGCTGTTGACGGGATTAAATACATTAATAACGTCACAGAACC
Organism: Alces alces; assembly: GCA_015832495.2. Taxonomy (NCBI): domain Eukaryota; kingdom Metazoa; phylum Chordata; class Mammalia; order Artiodactyla; family Cervidae; genus Alces; species Alces alces. Next base: position 76,595,640 of record JADEYB020000034.1, read on the forward strand.
TAGAAGAGCTTGGCACAGAGCAGTGAGCATTCAATAAATGCCACCTGTTATCATTCTAGAATGTGACTGTTAGCCTCCTCCCATGAGAGATCACTGCTCAGTGAGACCGTTTCATGTGTGGATGTCCTGGACTGAAGAGAGGCAGGACCACATATCACACACATGCCCGTGAAAGAGAGAGGGACAGTCTGCAGCGCTCCAGAGTGGGGTGCTGTGCCCAGGCCTAGTGTAACGGTCTGAGATGCCTACTACTTCAACATCAAATGGGATAAACAAGGTAAAACCTCTGCCCCGTTGGTGGAGAGTTGTTTTGATTTCTAGACAAAATGGAACCCTTTGGTTGAACTGAAAACAGAAAGCCGTTATTAGCTAGCAATAAAAGGGAAAACAGAAACACTTTGGGTTTCTTTTCTCTGACAGCCACCAAGACCCCAGATGGCCTCCCAAGAAGTTGATCGGACAGAGCCGGGGGCAGCCTGCGCTGGCGATGCCCCAGGAAGCCAGTGGGGCGCCGTGAGGGAGGACAGCTCTGCCTACCGGCCCCTCGGCAGGTCACAGAACCACCCGGAGGTGCTGCAAGTTCTCGGGGTGAGTCAGCTTCAGGTAACACATTTCTTTAAGGTGGAAGGCGACAACTATTGCATGGGGAACCTTGGTTATGTCTCTATGGGGATTTCTGAGCTACTCATCGCTGGATCGATAATGTGCTGTAAGGGAAGACGGGGGCATCCCTTAAACCTGAAGAGTGGAAATGAAGAGGCATAATCTCACATTGGAGACATCCTACCGCTGCTGGAGAATGGAGGTCACCGTACTGTGGCCCCAGGGCAGGCGGGGAGGCTAGTTTCACAGTCTGTCACCGCCCTCACGCTCTGGTTTGCTGGAGGGCTCCGTGAGGACGCACACGGTGGGCTGGGCAGAGAGGGCCATGAAGTGCTGCTGTCGGACCAGCGGGCATCGCAGGAACAGAAGCCTTCCAGGGCAGAGCTCGCCCAGCTAATCTGGCTTCAGTTTGGGACCATTTCAAGCTCTGATATCTCCTTTTTGAGGAAAATTAAAGTGATCTCTTCTCCAGATACCATATGACATCACTTAACGTGTGGGATCTAAAACATGACACGAATGAGCTTTATCTACGAGACAGCAGCAGACACAGACAGATTTGTGACTGACAGAGGGGTGGGAGCTGGGGAGGGATGCGCTGGGAGTTGGGGTGAGCAGATGCAAACTATTACGTTAATATATACGTAGGAGGGGTAAACAAGGTCCTCCTGCAGAGCACGGGGTCTATGTTCAATATCCTGTAGTAAACCATGATGGGAAAGAGGAAATAAGAATAAATAAGGCAATCTGTCCCCAGTGTGGGCCGGCACGTGATCATTGACGCTTTCTCTTTTTCCCTCCTTTTGCAGGCTGTCCAGATCCTGAGTGCAGCAGTAATTCTGGCTCTGGGTGGCTTCATTCATTCCTTACAAACCTTTTCCCAGCCCCTCAGTTACTTCTTTTTCTCGATTGTTTACACAGGTTATTACATATGGGGGGCTATATTTGTGAGTATTCAAATTCCACTGACTGCATATCATTTCTTAGCTACCGCTACTAGAAATGTACTTTGACAGCTTTTCCCTCAAATTTTAGGAGTGGTTTGGTAAATGTGAGATTTTTGAGGCAAAGAATAGATCGGAGTTTTGAGAAAGCCATGAACATGTAGAGAATTTCATTGATCAAAATTAGACTCATAGAAATAATAGTAGACCTAAATGATAATTTAAACATTAGTAGATATGTCCATATAGACATTTAGATGTATAAAAGTTTTTTTGGAACACTTAGTCCAACAAATCAAACACATTATCTGAAGCTTGGGTAAGAATATGAGAATGATATTAAATATACATGCATGTGTAAATAAATATTTACATTTAATGTAAACACAAGCATAAAGATAATTATATTACACTGAATATGTGTATTGTTGTATGTAAAACCAGGCATAGCCATATAACCTGTAAAAGGCCAGATACAAAACAAAATGAAAGTATTACACATTTATGCAAAATTTAAACTCATTTAAAATTGTACTTGTATAAATAATGAGCAAAATCAAGTGTTATTTTGTGTTCTAGAATGTGAATTTGAGAAGTTTTGTACAACTGCTGCTAGTTATCTGATAATTAAGACTTCATGTTCCTTTCTCTGCTTCACTTCCTATTTTCACACAGTTTCTTGTTTCGGGAATTTTAGCTGTCATAGCTGGGAAAAAACGCACAAAAACACTGGTAAGTGGCCGTTCGGCCTCTTTCTCTGTGCTCACAGGGGCAGGAACAAGTCATCCGTTAGCAGTGGGAGAGCAGAGGCTGGGGAACCTGGCCGAGACCCTGAGTCTTGGGTGGAGCATCTTGGGTCACCTGGGCTCCAGTCGGGCGTGTGAACCCCCTCAGTGGCTGTTTGTGTAGATGAACTGCGGCTGCAGGAACCAGCCTGTGCGGCCTGTGTGAAGCAGTGACTTCTTCTCTTGCAGTTGGAGACCAGCTTTGGGATGCACATTTCCAGCGCCTCCATTGCTGTAGTCGGGACTGTTTTTCTCTCAATGAATTTATCTGCTAACAAGCTATTGCTCCAGGGCTGTCAGTCTTCCCAGCCACCTGACCTGTGCATTTACATGGAAGCCTTTTCAACCGTATGTCTTTTAAAATTATGTATAATTATGAAGAAGTTCAACAATCCAAAGTATAGAGGAGCTAACTAATGTATCAGGCACCATGCTGCCTGGATGTGAATCTTGGTTCTACCACTTAGTAGCTTTGACTTGAAGGAGCAAATAAGATAACCTCTTTGTGTTTCAATTTTACCGTCACTGAAATGAGGATAGTAATAGATTAAATTATTAGATGTATTATATGTAAAGATTGTATGCATGAGTATTTGGTGAGTGATTAACACCATGCATACTGTATTAGACCATTATTACACACTGCTGCTACAGCTGGCGGGCTTTCCAGGCGGCGCCTGCGGTGAAGACCCCCGCCAGTCGCTGCAGGGGACGTGAGACGCAGGTTTGACCCCTGCGTCGGGAAGCCCCGGGGGGAGGGCAGGGCCACTCGCTCCAGTGTTCTCGCCTGGAGAATGGCATGAACAGAGGAGCCTGGCGGGCTACCGTTCACAGGGCTGCAAAGATTCAGACAGGACTGAAGCGACTTAGCCTGCCCGCACGCAGGGCCACTGACAGTGTTGCGCCCCGGAGAGATCGCACGGTTAAAGTTTTATTTCACAGTTTTCCTACGAAACGAACTTGGGAGACTTACAATTTTCCCTGTGGTCTGGGATTTTCCAATAGTGACTCACTGAAGCTCTGAACGACTTTACTTTTGAATTTATTTGAATGTGGTATTTTAAAAGGAAAAATTTTAATAGCCTTTCCAGTGTTTTTTGGTTTTTTTTTTTCGGTTTGTGTTCACGTGTTCTCCCTCTTCTATAGTCAAGTGAGAAATTAATATTTTCCTCCAAATTTTTACTTTCCCATGATTTGTGAACTGTTTTTTACTGACTTAATCTTCCTGTTTGCTGATAATATTCATGGAAGTCTGAATCCTAACTTTCTCCATTATATTTTTAATAATCTAAGTTTGTATTTGTATGGGTCTGATTTTGTGAGTACGTGTGGATTTTGGAAGTATTTTCTCTCCAGAGGGATTAGCGTTTGTTTCTTCTAGGTGCCTCAGTGACGGTAGAAGTATCACTGGTCCAGTAATTTTGTGTTTCACTTTTCAGCTTTACTATTTTAGTTTGTAGGAATACTGTAAATGCCTAAACCTCTAGGAAGTACAATTAAAGAACTGATGAAAGGGTCCCTTTTGTCCCTTTTCCCAAGCTGCCCATACATCTCCTGGGTTTACCACTATTCCAGCTGGTAGATGTTAATGGTAATGTCAGCACTTTTTCCCTCTAGAGCTGTTTCACATGGGTTGATACAGAAGTACGATATGTCTCTCTTTCCAAGAAAAAGGTTTACACAAGATGGACCTTGTGTCTCATGTAGAGTGTTGGGTGTGCAATGTATTAAACCTAATTTGTGACTCACTTTGACCTGTTTTATGGAGGGTAGGTGTTATAGTCTGGTTTCCTGCTGGCCTTTCTTTCTCTCTGAACGTTTCCTCTGGATCTAATGTGCGGCCTCACATCCCCCAGGGCCTTCTGTCACTGATGCTCGGCCTGACCTTGCTAGAACTCTGCATAGCCTGCTCTGTTGCAGTCTTGTGGCTCCTAGCAAATTGCTGTCATTTAAGAAAGGTGGGTTTGTTTAAATGACTTACAGTTCACATGATCTGCACCCTCCCTCTAGGGTTTGAGATTGTCCCTGACTTCTGGAACTGGAGAGAAACTGTCATACGATAATGACTTGTGGGGTTCCTGGAGTTATAGCTCATACAAATGTTAGACTTGGCATGAAGGTTGGAAAAGAATTCTAACCTAAAAATACTAGAGGAAGCAGTGTATTTCATCTTTCAGAGCATACATTTTTTAAATTAATTTTTTAAAATTAATTTTTACTTTTTATATAATGTTTAAAGATGACATTCATTTTATAGTTGTTGCAAAATATTGGCTATATTCCCTGAGCTGTATAATTCATCCTTGAGCCTCTATTACACCCAAGAGTTTGTACCTCCCACTCCCTCACCTCTATCTAACCTGTCCTTCCCTCCCCACTGACAACCACTAGTTTGTTCTGTACATCTGTGAGTCTGCTTCTTGGTTTCTTATTTTCATTTGTTGTTGTATTTCCTAGATTCCACGTATGTGATATCATGCAGCATTATCCATCTCTGTCTGACTTATCTCACTTAGCATGATGTCCTCCAATTCCATCCATGTGGCTGCAAAATGGCAAAATTTTATTCCTTTTTATGGTTGAGTAGTATTCCAGTGAATATATTTATACTGTATATAAGTATCTGTGGGTGTGAATATAGCCATATGAATATCACTGTATGTTCTTTCTCCATTCATCTCTTGATGGACACTTATGTAGCTTCCACATCTTGGCAATTGTAAATGATGCTTCTGTGAGCATTAGAGTGCATGTATCTCTTTGAATTAGCATGTTGGGTTTTGGGGGCTGTATACGCAGGACTGGAACTGCTGAGTCATGGTGGGTCTGTTTTCATTTCTTTGAGAAACCTCCATACTGTTTTCCACGGTGGCTGTACAAGTTTACCTTCCCAGCGACAGTGTATGCTCTAGGAGGGTTCCCCTTCCTCCACATCCTCATCCACATTTGTTACTTGCAGACTTTTTGATAATAGTCATTCTGACAGGCGTGAGGTGATATCTCGTTGTGGTTACGATTTGCATGTCCCTGATGATTAGTGATGTTGAGTATCTTTCTACGTGCCTGTTGGTCATTTGTATTTCCTGTTTGGAAAAATGTCTACACAGTTCTTCTGCCCATTTCTTAGTGTTGGTTTTTTTTTTCTTTTGATGTTGAATTGTATGAGCTATTTATACATGTTGGATATTAATTCCTTATTGGTCATATCATTTCTAAATAGGAGCATACGTGTTTCACATGGATAGAATTAAATTATTACTTTTTAAACTTGTTACTTTCTAGTTATATTTCCAGGAAAAACCACAAATTCTTTCTGGATTTTAGCTATCTTAATTGTAAAATGAAAATGTTCTTGTCCATTTTTTTCCTTAAAATGTTTTATTTTGCGTTGGCATATAGCCAGTTAACAATGTGATAGTCTCAGGTGAATAGTGAAAGGACTCAGCCAACATATACTGTTATTGTTCCTTTCTAATGCTTGCTGTAAGGACTATGTATATAATATTTGAACACAGTGATAATCAGTGGACGAGTATTGTTGGCATCGACCATGATGATAATAGGAAGGGATGGAAGGAGAGCGCCGTGTTGATCCTGTTCCTGGAGTTTGATGTTGTTTTACTTTCCAGGCAGTCTCCTCCTTTCCTGATCCTGGGGAATCAAGAATGCCTCCTCATGAAAGCAAGGAAATTCAGTCTTAAATCTCCAGTGAGTCAGCGCTCCACCCAGGAACTCAAGAGAACACGAGCGTGTGAACCACGTCTCTACTATTGTGGTGCCCGTCGTGAGAAACTTGGACATTCAACTCAGTCCTTTCTGTCCTGACTATAAGCTCCCTCAAAGGTCCTGGGAATGGCGGGACAACTGCGCTTCTCTAGGCACCCTGTCTCTTGTAGCTGCCATGAGGACCACGCTAAAATCGCTCCCAGAAATCAGTTCTCTTTCTTCTTACCTACCTGCCTCATTGTCTTCTAAGGTTTAAAAAAGGCACGGAGAATACTTCCTGTTTCCTATATTCTATATTCTTATATAGAATATTTCCTATGTTCTATAGGAATAGAATTCTTCCTATTCCTATATTTCCTATTTCCTCTTTCTAAACTCCAACTTCCAACCACCCAGTGAGAAGGAAAAATGAGTGAGATGTTTTTCCATTACAGAAAAATGCTTCTTGACTTTCGTTGACACCAACATTGCAAAAACTGTCCCAAAAAATCACCAAGATAACATTAAGATAAATTTTTACTATATTTGAGGTAGAAGGGTCAAGTCTTGAAGTCTTTTTTTTTTTCAATGAGCTGCTGAAATTCACACATGTCTGGATGCCTTAGATGGGGGCCTTTGAGAGCAAAATCAATATTTGTCCTTCAAAGGACAGTGAGAATCTGTAATGCAGAGAAGAAAGAATTAAGGCCTTAGAATCTCACAAACCTGAGTGCAAATTCTGATGCTGTGTGAACTTAATCTCTCTGATCTATTTTTTTCTCATCTGTAAAATAGGTATTACAGTACCAACTATCTTATTCACTGTTATGCAGATTAAGTAAAAATAAAGCAGATGTGAAAATAGAATCACAGCTATTTGATAACGATGCTGGTGACGGGGGTGGTCTTTTTGTGCCGTGAAGGCCGAGGTGGATGGTGGTCAGATAGCGTCATTAAAGACGGCAGAGACCCTCACCCTTCCTTTGTGGTTCCTCCCGTCCCCTCCAGTGACATCCATGACCAGGTAGCAAGCTGGTGTTCTTTTTGATATCTCTGGCTCCAGATTTGTATATCTACTGCTGACGGACTTATATTTCTGCTTTATAAATTAATCTTCCTCCCTTGAGAGGGAGCTGAGCCACCCACACTGTCCGTGAAGTCACACCTACAAGGTTCTTTTAGTTCCCTGCTTGCCGTGTGTGCGAGGATTTTCCCGTAGTCTTCTCTACTAACAATTCTCGCCTCTCCAGATAATACATATATGTAAAATACACATAATTTATGAAGAAATGCATACATACACATTAAATATAATTTGTTTCTTTTTTCAATCCATTGAACAATTATCCGGATAGTGCCTACTATGTGCCATATGCTCTGCATGCAAGAGCCAGTGAGCCACAGTCTCTGTTCTCTAGTTGCTCTTTGTGGGAGATACAGACCCACAGGAACATACCATTATAACATGGAGCCCTAAGGGCTGTGATAGGAAGAGTGTAGGAATCTTTGGAAGCTCATAGAAAGACTTTCTAATCCAGGTTAAAGAGATGAAAATGACAATTTTGGGGAGTAGACATTTCTCCTAAACTGAGATTTTTTTTTTTTTTTTCAGAAACATTAAAAATTTTATTTACTTATTTGGCTGTGCTGGGTATTCGTTTCAGCATGTGAGATCTTTAGTTGTGGCATAGGAAGTCTTGGCTCATGGGATCTACTTCCCCGGCGAGGGATCGAACCCAGGCCCTTGCATTGGGAGGGTGGAGTCTTGGCCACTGGGCCTCCAGGGAGGTCCCCTAAACTGAGATCCTAAAGATGATTAGGAGTTCGCATGATGAAGGGAAAAAGAAAGAAGCTGGACATATGCAAAAGCCTCTAAGCAGGAGAGAATTGGGGATATTCCAGGAACAAACCAGAGGCTTTAGTGTGTCTGACTTTGATGCGTGAGGGGCAGACGGCAAGACCTCAGTTTGGAGAGAGAAGTGTGTGCCTTGCAGGAGACGAGACAGAACAGCAAGCGAGGCACTGTGCAGGCCCCTGCACACGGCACCGTCTGAGGGAAGGCCAACCCCCTACGCACGGCTCCAGGCTGACCCGCGGACGCACCGCCGCCTTCACCCCGGGCAAGGAATGAGCTTGCCCCTTCCTCAGGGCGAGAGCAGGCAGGGGCCTTTGTTCTCTCTCCCCTCTGCGGCAGCGGGCCCAGGAAAGCCTTCCTGAAAGAGAAACAGAGCAGCTGAAACTGATGCATTGCTGGAGTGCTGACTTTCCATTTTCAGTGAGATGAACACAACTTTGTTGGCTTGGAGCAGGCTGTGGTGAAACTGTTCATGCATGTGCGTGTGTGCGCAGTCACTCACCTGTGTCCGCCCCTTCGCGAGCCAGTGGACGGCAGCCCGCCAGGCTCCTCTGTCCGTGGCGTCTCCAGCCAAGAGCACTGGACTGGGTGTCATTCCCTCCTCCAGGGGGTCTTCCTGAGCCAGGGATTGCAGATCCTGCATTGCAGGTGGATTCCTTCCTGCCCAGGGCCAAGTTCCACCCACCAACCCTAGAAAGCCAGTTGTTAAATATTTACCAACACAAGAATGGACAAAGACGGACAGGTCCTGTACTTACTTGGAATTTAGGAATATCATTGTAGTCGCAATGCAGAGTGATTTGGAAGGAGTAAAGAGAAGAAAGCTGGTGAGGAGTCTGATACAGCGAGCCGAACCATTGGTGAATAGACCAGTGGAAGGAAAGGCATTTACAGTGACATTCGTATTATCATTTCATTAATTCTACTTTTCCTATTATAAAGTTCTAAAATATGTTGCAACTTTATTTTAAATATCATATACGAAGCAAACCATTGGTGAATAGATTTCAGTGGAAGGGAATGTATTTACAGTAACATTTGCATTATCATTTTTCATTATTTCTACGTTTCCTATTATAAAGCTCTAAAATATTTTGCAACTTTGATTTAAAAATCATAGACCAATTTGGTGGGAATTGAAATATTACTAATATTAATATATTAAGTGGTATCATTTATATTTTGCTCTTCAGGTCTTATTTTATTCTTTTTGATTATATAATGTTTTCCTTTATCTTGTTCATCTTTACATCATGCTCTTTTTTTTTTTTTTTTTACATCATGCTCTTATTTACATCTACAAATGAAAGCAATTTCATTTCTTTTTTAAAGGTCAGTGTAGGGCCTGCCTGGTGGCTCAGTGGTAAAGAATCCGCCTGCCAGTATAGGAGACGCTGTTTGATCCCTGGTCCGGGACGACCCCACATGCCACAGAGCAACTAAGCCCACGTTTCACAACTACTGAGCCTGTGCTCGAGAGCCTGTGAACCACAAACAGTGAGGCCACAAGCCACAACTACTGAAACGCAAGTGCCCATGCTCTGCAACAAGAGAAGCCTCTGCAATGACTAATCCACAGCGCAACTGGAGAATAGTCCTCACTCACCGAAGCTGGAGAAACACCCTTGCAGTAACAAAAACCCAGCAGAGCCAAAAATAAATAAAAATATAAATTATAAAAAAGATCAATCTGTCCTCACACTTTTTTCTCTCATTGAATTGGTGTGGATAACTTCTGTAACATTGAAAAGAGGAAGAAATTTGCTCTTTGACCTCTATCCTTGTTTGCTCTTGAGCATATGCGCACGTGCGTGTGTGTGTGTGTGTGTGTGTGTGTGTGTCTGTGTGTGTGTGTCAGAGAGAGAGAGAGAGACTGGGATACCTTTGGGAGTGTCAGAAAATACCCTGAAGAGATAGCAATTTTCAATTTGCAATATGTAAATTTGTGCATATTTAAGTGACCTGAGCATTCAGTTTGAGAAAACAATTGTCCAGATGGGATCTGAAAGCAAATTTCTTTGGAGTTTGGGAAAATAAACCGAGTGTATATCAGAGAGAAGAAATTTTGCTTGTCAAAGAGGAAGCCGGATGATGAGTGAGTGAAGAATGTGGACAGATGTGCCTCCAGAAGGAGGAAACACATGCGGTGGGAGGAATGTTAGCGCTGTTATCTCCTTCTTCAGGCAGAGGCATGGTTAAAACTCATCTTGATAATTTTGCCCCCACCAAAAAAAGGCACTTTGGTATATGTTTCAATGTTTAGTGTTGTGAAAAAGACCCAAAGTGAGGGCACAGAAGATGATAAGCGTCTCAACAGGGGGAAGGAGCTGGTGAAAACTGGGGTATGAAACCAGTCGAAACTCACAAGATGCATCTCAGTTACTGGTTTGCATTTTGCAAGTTTCTGGTGAAAATTCTCACAAAATAGCCTTGTGTCCAAACACCAAAGATCATCCTCAATCTCTTTCCTCTCTAAGTCTCAAGTTTAGTTTCTGATTATTCTCTGGAAACATAATGAAGTATTACAGACTGCTCCCAGAAAGCACCATAAGGAGACATTTATTTAAGGTCTTTTCTAGCAGATATGGTGTGACTTCGCTAAGGGAGACGTGAGAGAATGAAAAACCCTGAGGCTCTATTTAAACTGAAAATAGAGCTACCTTGTGATCCAGCAATCCCACTCCTTGGCATATATCTGGAGAAAATCATAATTTGATAAGATACATGCACCAATGTTCATTTCAGCACTATTTACAAGCTCCAGAACGTGGAAGCAGCCTAAACATTCATCAACAGATGACTTGATAAAGAAGCTGTGGTACATATATACAATGGAATATTAAGTGAAGTCACTCAGTCGTGTCCGACTCTTTGTGACCCCATGGACTGTAGCCCACCAGGCACCTCCATCCATACTGGAGAGGGTTGCCATTTCCTTCTCCAGGGGATCTTCCTGATCCAGGGATCGAACCCAGGTCTCCCACATTGCAGGCAGATGCTTTAACCTCTGAGCCACCAGGGATTCAGCCGTAAAAAAGAATGAAAGAACGCCACCTGCAGCAACATGAATGAATCTAGAGAGACAGAAATCAGAAGCACTCATGTTTGCAAACAGTGCTTCTGCCTTAGATTACCGGTGAAGCCCAGTCCTCTGAGGATAACTGGAGGACTTCTGACATAGGAAAGGCTGACCCGGGTCACAAACAGAGAAAACACCAGGAGAGAAGCGCAGTCTCTTCCTGCCCTGCGGTTCTCTCTCAGTTTCGCAATTCCAACCAAACCCTCTCATTTTGGGGTTCTGTAAATCCTGTCTCAGAAAGAATTATCCTCCAAGAGTCTCAAATCTCCCCAATTCACACTCATCCCAATTCAGTAACCCATTCAATTTTGCTCTTTATGATAACAAGAAAAGCCCCGTTGATCTTAATCAGCCAGGAAACTTATCTTTCTGACCAATGTCTTAAGTATGAAGATAGCTATCCAAGTCATGAGTCACCCATCTTAGCTGACCATCCGAAGGCTCTGAGAGGGAGCCCACCAAGGCTCACGGTAACATTGTCCTTCATCCCTGGAGAGCTCTATTAACGAAGAAATGGAGACGGAAAGTAGGAGCAGGACAGAGCTTGCTCTCCCCACTCCACAAGAGCCCACCAGGTAGGCGCAAGCTGTTATTTTATTTTATTTCTTTCTGTTCCCAGTCACTTAATGAACCGGAGATAGTCACAGTGCTGGGGAGATGCCAGATCGTGAACTTGGGCGTGGACCCACTGGGTTTAATTGAAATACCAAGTATAAAGAAGTTGTTTGCTATACTTTCCCAGTAGTTCTCTCTGGTTGATGGGAGAAGAAGGTTTTTATTTAGCCTGTAAGCTGGGAACAGCTGAAGTTTTCTAACAAAAGAGGCTCATATTCTAGGCTTGAAGTAGGGGCTTTGTACCCTCTTGCCGCTGTGCCTGACGTGTGAGAATCTCTGTGAATCTCAAGCTGTGGGGTCCTGCCCCACTGTTTGGAGGGAAATGTTCGCAGGTTGAAATCTGGTGGAGATGTGCATACTTTACTTTCCCTTTGGATGCCGAAGATGAGCACACATGATGTGTGTTAGTCACTCAGGCTGTCCGACTCTCTGTGAGCCCAGGGACTGCAGCCCGCCAGGCTCCTCTGTCCATGGGATTCTCCAGGCAAGAGTACTGCCGTGGGTTGCCGTGCCCTCCTCCAGGGGATCTTCCCGACCCAAGTTTCAAACCCAGGTCTCCTGCACTGCAGGCAGATGCTTTACCATCTGAGCCACCAGGGAAGCCCCAACACATATTAAAACTTTCTTTTTAAAGGTTTTAGGAGAAACTGAAGACAGAGCTTCAGAAATCAGGAACAGATTGAAAGTCATTGCAAAATATTAAGTATACTCCAATCCTTAGGAAGACATAGCATTGCCAGTGAGCTTCCTCTAAGGATGAAAATAGGAACAGAGATCAACACACCTTTCAAAGTCATTCCTTTATGTACATGAAATTGAGTATGTCATTGACAACATGTTTTCAGATACATTTCTATGTTTAAAAGACTGAGAGAAGTGTAGGTAAACATGTTTGATAGTTTTTACTTTTACTCACCAACATAGATTAATGAGAAAGAACCTGGTAATAACTCTGGATTAAGAATAAGAAGGGGCTTCCCTGCTTCCCTGGTGGCTCAGAGGGTAAAACATCCACTTGCAATCAGGAGACCCGGGTTTGATCTCTGGGTCGAGAAGATCACCTGGAGAGGGGAATGACGACCCACTCCGATATTCTTGCCTAGAGAATTCCATGGACAGAGGAGCCTGGTGGGCTACATTACAGTCCTTGGGGTTACAAAGAATTGGACATGACTGAGTGATTAAGTACACACAAGCACAAGAAGAAGAAGACTTGGTATGGTTTTTGTTCCATCTAGCCATGATCAGATAGTGATCCTGGCCACTAACTTGGACCCTCTGAGCCTCCGAGTTTCCTGTACTTTACAGTGAAGATTTTCATTACAGAATTATTTTGAAAAATAAGCAAAATTCCCCTTTCTGTCAGTTGAGATCTTTGCATAGAGACTTAGAGAATTTTCTCACAGCTGCATTTCTGTTCAAACTTCACAGTGCATCTGAAATTGAACTTGCAGAAATATCTCTCCATGAAAGCGTCTTACTGGAAAAGCCTGCCCCAACCACACCGCGCCAAGCATGGCTGACTGTTTTGAAGAGAGAGCTGGAATTCCTGGGGGTGAGTGAGCCTCCTCTAACCTCAACGAGAGTAGAGACTGGCTCTAAGGAAGAGTATTTGGTGGCATCAACATAGCTTCCCTACTCAGACTCATGGAGGGAAAAACCTAGGAGAAAGTTATTGACGCTCGCAGCACACTGTCAGGCAGAATCCTAACAGTGGCCTAGTTGGCGGAGGATCTGCCTGCAGCACAGGAGACCCAGGTTCAGGCCCTGGGCTGGGAAGATTCCCTGGAGAGGGAAATGGCAACCCACGCCAGGATTCTTACCTGGGAAATCTCACCAGGAGATCCTGCGGGGACTGTAGTCCGTGGGGTTACAAGGGCCAGACACAACTTAGCAACTGATCCACCACCTCCAGGCACCCTGTTGGGTAGAAAGAAGCATTTCCTCATGAAGACTAGGGTTAGACTAGCAAATAGGATCTGCCAACTCTGGTCAGGTGCCAAAGGATCAATATCATCCTGTGAATGATTTATAATCTTTGTCTTCTCATAGATAGAAAGAGCCATTATCGATGTCCACCACGAGTATGTAAATAAAGGCATAGGAGATGGCTATGCTTGCATGAGGTCATGCCAGTATAAATTCTTAGAGTGGCCAGATGATACTGGAAAATACTGCACTTGGATCCTTTTGAGGACTGCCTAAGACACCAAAGCAATTTCTCACATTGGCCTCAATTATAAGGAAATTGATGTAATCTTAGAAAAATACCTTCTGATTCCACAAAATCTATGCATTTTTCTACAGGTAACACAAATTCTGATTGGTTTGATATACCTTTATTTTGGAATAATTGTGAGCTCCGAGATCGATGATTCAGAGTTTATGGAATACTTTTTTTCATCATTTAAAGCCGGCTACCCATTCTGGGGAGCCCTATTTGTGAGTATATGTCTACAGTTGTCTGAAATAATACTGCACATGGCTTTTCTTTTATCCAGATCAGATCTAACAATTGTTTATTCTAGTGTTGAGAATATATGAGTGTATTCTAATATGTATATGGATATATATAAATATAGATGCATAGTTACAGTTTACAAAGCACTTTGGGTTAAATTAGCTAATACATGTTTATGTATTGCTCAAGGGGCATTTAGCTAGTAAGAATCGAACCTAAACTTTCAGAATCCAATTTGAGAAAAATTTCTGTAACACCATTCATCAGTAAAGCTATCTTAGCAAAGATAGGGGGGAGAGATTGTGGAAATGAGGAGAACAAGGCTGACATTTGATGAACTTCTACTGAGCCCTAGAGACTCTATTAGGTACTTTCTCATTGTATCTCTTTAAGTCATTGTACTAGTTAGAAACTAGATGGCCGAATGAGCTCATAAAAATATTTAGTTTTTATTGAAGTATAACTGATGTTTAATAAACAGCACCTATTTAAGGTGTACAATTTGATAAATTTTGACATGACACATGAGACCCTTTCCACATCAATATAATGAAAGTACTCATCACTGCCAAAAATTTCCTGTTCCCCCTGGTAACCAACCCCTCCCTCAACCCTGTCCTCCTATCCTTGAGTGATCACTTGTTTTCTGTTGCAATAGATTAGTTTCATTTTCTGGAGTTTTATACAAATGGAATGATAACACCATCTTCTCTCTAATGCCTGGCTTCTTGCACTCAGCATTCTTGTTTTTGATTAATCCATGTTGTTTTTTACATCAACATTTTCATTCATGAGGATACATTTTAACCCTAAAAATACTGCATTGGCTTGGCCCTCTGCTAAAGACGTAGGTCTCAGGTCACTTGTTCAAAACTCTCCTTAAACTTTTGCTATATTTAATTTGAAACTTCCTTACTGTCTTTTCATTGCAATCATTTAGTTTATTAGATGTCTCTCAACTCACCATACAATCTGAATCTACGAAATGTTTTGAATGTGTGCTCCTGGTTGATAATTTCACTAAATCCTTCACCATGTGTATTTTCATAATAGCTATATGTCCACAAGATATATGTCAGACTCTGGAGACAGACACATGTTTCTTGCCCAGAGGAACTGACACTGTAACACACAAGATGCTCATATGAGCAAATGATCACAATAAAATGAGAGCAGTGTTATAACAGAGTCATGCCCCAGGGGCTGCTGGACTTCACAGCACGTAGCGGTGACCCATGGACTCTCAGGGTTAGCATTACCTGGCAGCCTGGCAGAAATGCAGAATCTCAGACCGCATCTAGTACTTACTGAGTGACAATTCGCATTTTAACAAGATAATTCGCATGGACATTTAATTTTGAGAAGTTTTCTATAGGAAATTAGAAAAATAAAATAATAAAACTAAAAAATTAAATGGATTAAAGGACATCTTTATAGAATGCCCACAACTGTACCTTCTATTTGGAAGGTGAGGATGAAAGGACACAGAGAAGAACAGAGACCCACTGCACTTTTTTCCCCTCCTTCCTTTTGAACAGTTTGCTATTTCTGGAATTTTGTCAATCGTGTCTGAAAAGAAACAGTCAGTATATCTGGTGAGTTGCATTCTGTCTTTATCCTTGAGAAGGTAAGAAAAATTTAATTTTAAGAGTTTTGAAGGAGACATGTTGTTATCTCTTATAAGTGAATGTGGATATGTGATTTTCTTCCAATTTACTTTTGTCTTGGATATAGTCACTAAACATGCAATCATTAAAATACCAATTGTATCACTTAAAGACAATGAATGTATTATGTTGACACTTGTTGAAAAAATACCCTCACACCAGCTATGTCCTCAAACTACAGTCCTGAGATCCAACAAATGATTCATTTCCAATTAAGGAGTCTGTTTGATGAGAGACTGTGAGTATAGTCTGTATAGTCAAAGCTATGGTTTTCCCAGTAGTCGTGTACAGATGTTAGAGTTGGATCCTAAAGAAGGCTGAGCTCTGAAGAACTGATGCTTTAAACTGTGGTGTTGGAGAAGACTCTTGAGAGTCCGCTGGACAGTTCAGAGATCAAACCAGTCCATCCTAAAAGAAATCAACCCTGAATAATTCATTGGAAGGACTGATGCTGAAGCTGAAGCTCTGGCCACCTGATGTGAAGAGTCCACTCATTAAACAAGACCCTAATGCTGGGAAGGATTGAAGGCAGGAGGAGAAGGGGACAACAGAGGACAAGATGGTTAGACTCAGTGGACATGAATCTGAGCACACTCTGGGAGACAGTGAAAGACAGGGGAACCTGGGGGGCTGCAGTCCATGGGGTCACAAAGAGGTGGGCACGGCTCAGTGACTGAACAGCGGCAACAACAATGTGAGCATTCACGTGGGTCTTCCTGCACGCCGTCTCAGAGGGACCGTTGGAGGTCCTCATTACACAAGTACATTCTCTACATGTCCCTTTGTAATCTATATTTTGAATAAATGGACTTCCCTGGTGGCTCAGATGGTACAGCATCTGCCTGCAATGCAGGAGACCCGGGTTCAACCCCCGGGTCAGGAATATCTCCTGGAGAAGGAAACGGCAACCCACTCCAGTGTTCTTGCCTGGAAAATCCCATGGACGGGGGAGCCTGGCAGGCTACAGTCCATGGGGTCGCAAAGAGTTGGACACGACTGAACTACTTCACTTTCTTTTCACTCTGCATAAGTGCGGAGTTTATTGGATGTATCCAGCCCTGAAATGCAGGCAGGTGTACTGAACACTGCGGCAGGAGCGGGACCGAGTCTGAATGTCCTCTTTGTTGTTAGCTCCGAGGATGCCAGGGGGCAAACGCCGTCAGCAGTGTCACCGCGGGAGCGGGCGTCGGCATCCTCATCAGCAACCTCGAGCAGAGCGCCACTTACCTCTACCGCTGCGAGGAGGTCTATGTGAACGACTACTGCTCTCTGGCCTGCTTCTCCACTGTGGGTATTTCTCGTGGGATGGCTGAGATTCTGGTCCTGATACAAGTGGGACGCCTTCTTTTCCTCTCCGGGAACACCACCCTTCTGCCACCGCATCATATAATGCAGTGTTCCGGAGGCTCGTGCCCAGGGTCATGCAGCCTCTTTCCCCCACCTCGACCTGAATCCTGCGAGGGTGGTGCCAGGGGCTTTGAGTAACCACCTCCTGGTTCTCACACGTGTCATTCTGCAGGAACTGGCCATGTGCTGAGTGGGGGTGGGTGATGAGCCAGGGGCTGCTGTAAGGGAATGCACTTTCCTACCCTGTAACTCCACCTGTCCTTTGGGTGGTTGTTGGCTGTTGCTCAACAGGAAGTTGTGGCGATGATCCTGTTTCTCACCATCCTGGGCTTTGGCAGTGCTGCGTCACACATAGTTTATGGAATTGGTGAAATAGTTGAAGGAAATCAGGTAGGTGGACCGCCTGATATTAAATCCTAAATGATAAAGGGCTTGAGCTTTGTTGCTTAAAAGTATGGCCTGGGTTTCCTGCAATATTGTTTCCAGTTTCAACATTCCATTTCTCCAAGTTTCAGTATTTTTATTTCCAAATCTCATGTTTTGAATGAATTAATTTATTTTAACCTCACTCATTATTAGAGAAATGCAAGTCAAAACCACAATGAGGTATCATCTCCCACCAGTCAGAATGACCATCATCAAAGAGTCAACAAACAATAAATGCTGGAGAGGGTGTGAAGAAATGGGAACCAAATCTCATGTTTTGAATCAAATTTTCCACTCACAAACCTCATAGTATTAATATAATTCGTTTGGCTGAAGTTTAGGAAAGTAATATCTTCATCATTTTAAGAAATGTAGGTGTTTCAAAGTATAAGCATATGTTGAGCATAAGAGATGAATATACAGGTAGTACATGATAAAAACACTTAAATAGCTGAGCTTTTAAACATTTGTTCCTGCTCTCTTTTTTCTTGGATTTCACCTTCCTACTTGCTCTGAAGCCTGTATTTTGTTTCCTGTCTGAGTCATGACTACCAGCTGTGCTTCCACTTGTCTTTCCCATTTTTATACCTGTGACATCTGAAAGAGAGTTAGATGCATATACATTTACTCAGATCTTCCAGGTAAAACACACTCTCTCCATCTTTCCACTTGCCTGAAGCATTCAAGTCTGCCTGCCTTTTCTGATCGCTTTCCTTCAGAGATAAATAAGATAAGAGATGTACTAAATTTCCAATACAGAATCATCTCAACAACTTCTCATTGACTGACAATTTATTTGAACCCACTTGGCCAGCCACGCTGGTTTGTTGGAGATGGAAGTATTGTTGCTGTTCTTGTTCAGTCGCTCAGTCATGTCTGACTCTTTGCGACCCCGTGGACTGCAGCATGCCAGGGTTCCCTGTCCTTCAGCATCTCCTGGAGCTTGCTCAGACTCATGTCCATTGAGTCAGTGATGCCATCCAACCATCTCATCCTCTGTCGTCCCCTTCTCCTCCTGCCTTCGACCTTTCCCAGTATCAGGGTCTTTCCAATGAGTCGGCTCTTCACATCAGGTGGCTAAAGTATCACAGTGTAATGGCAGGCTGTGAGATACAAAAAGAGATGAGATATGCTTCTTTAAGTATTCTAGGGACAGAAAATTCTTGGTGATTGATAATGTTTTTTTCTTCACCTCATCAGATTCCAGAAGATCGTCTTTATGAAGAGGTAAATATATATGCACCGATTTATAGTCAGTTGGAAGAAAGAGAGGAGACAGCTTCTCCTGCTGATTCGTAACACTCGTGTGTCCAGAACATCCTGATTCACAGCAAAGAGCTTAGAAAGCCATGATCTCTGTGTAAGAGGCTACTGGCAAAATTTCAGTTCTTTCTATGACTTGACAAGTTTCTATCATGGTTTATTCTCCAGACGGCAATATTCTATTTTTGTTGTTTCTGTTCACTTAAACCCATCCCCCCTCCATTTGTAGATAAGATAGACTTCTATATTTCTTGCTTTCTGTTACTGTCTCACACCCATCCCTTCTGGGATGTCCACCTGTAATAAGTAAGCATAACTGCAAATAGGGAAAACAAGAGGAAGACTGGCTGAGAGCTGAGTTAAGGTTAACAGTTTGATAATATTTGCTCTTAGCCTTTTTCAGAGCTGCATATGTGTGTGATCTGTGACCCCTTTTGGACCGTAAGAACCATGAGGGCAAAGTCCATTCAGCAAACTCATACTGAGAACCAACTAAGTGAAACTGATCTCACTTGTCTCCTTCACATTGCGTATTCCCGTATTTCATCCGTGGTGGGTGCTCAGTGTGGCTGTACGGAGTGTAGGGGTGGAGATTCAGAGAGGGCACACCACCAGGTCGAGTCAGAAGTAGCATAGGAAAGGAGAAATTGTGGAGATGATGAGAAGACCAAATTGACATAAATTAAGAATAGAGTCAGAAAGACTCTGGTTAGATGGACGTGTGAATACAGATTCTTTAGGCATGTATTAAGCATTTTGGTGGATACATATCAAATTAGCAATAGATATTTCCTCATTGTGTTTGGTCTCATATGAACAAAGCAACATAGTGTGTTAGAAGGATTGCTGATCTTACAAAGCGCATTCAATACCAGGCCTACTGGTTATTTGTTGAGTGAGCTGTGGCAAATCATTTAACGTTTTACTTAATCAGGGTTTTTTCATCTGTGATGAAAAAATATCTTTCATCCTAAGATATTAGGAATAATTTACCCGTCCGCTCTAAAAGTGTGTGTAGAAACACATGCAAACACAGGGTAAACTAGTATACGTGCTGCCAAAGCAAGCACCACAGGATAAACTAAAAGTGCTCTAAGAAAGAAATGATTGTGAAATCAATTCGTTCATATTCAGTCATGAATATTCATCCATGTTCACATACAGCAGTCTCCAAATCTTAGTAGTCTCTAATGATATAAAATTTAAGTCCATTTTGTCTCGAAAGTCCCACTTCCTAATCCCACTTCCACTTTCTCTTTAATATGCACTGTGCTTGGCCACCTCACACCAGCATCCTGGGTTGAAATGTTCTTTCTTCCTTTCTGTTTCTGCCTGAATTTCTTCTTTCTGTAAAGACTATCTTAAATCCCATCTGATTCTTTAAGTTTTTCTAGTTGATTGCTTTTCTCTCTAGATGATAAGTTTTTCTAATCAAATACACACACACACACACACACACACACACACGCACACACACACACACCCCTTACACTCTGTATAATTTTCCACAGGCAAATGTTTCATGTCCCCTCAATGATAATATATTTTTTCAAAGATACAAAATCTCATAAAAATCCATATTTTGCCTGAATCAGTAGCACATTCACTGATACGATATTGTTCAAAATTGTTTGCAGACTGATGAATAAGCAGTAGGGAGTTTTGTTAAGTTACTCACTATGCCTGGTGAGATGTAAACCATAAAGGAAAAATCACTTAAAGAAGAATTTGAAATGAAAGAAGAATCAATTAAGACCTGAGCTAAAATGAAGTCAGTGGAAATGAAGAGAAATGATAGTTTCTAAAAAATAGAGAAAGAGTTATTGGTCTTCCCACTAATGAGCTGAATTAAAGAATGAAACCAGAGAGGCAACTGGTTGCTTAACATATTATGCGTTTGAATCTAAGATCAAAGAACATCGGGTAATGTTGAAAGACGTAGGAAGTGAGAAATACAAATTGACGCATGAGGAGTACAGACAGACCCAGATTAAGTTCAGGTTTAGACTGTCATTTTTAGGAGATTGAAGAGAAACACAGTTTAAGATTGCCTGGTAGTATTCAGGGCAGAGTGCTAGTAAGGATGGATTTTGGTGACAGAGGTTTAGTATTGTTGTAAGAGAGATCAGTATTAAATGAAGAAAATTAACACTCTAAGAGAACTATATTGAGATAAAAGTAAAGCCAAGTTAACCTTTACATGCCTGTAACCAGTGGGGACATACACATCACCAGGAGGTGGGGAAAGGAGAGAAAATACCTAGGATAGAAAATAAGAGAATTAGGCAGAAAAATGCATTGTGAAGCTGCAGCCAATAGGTAGCCCAAAGTAGACAGAGGTTAGACAAAGAATAAGTAACTGTCAGAGACAGTATCTGCTGACTTGAGGAAGACAAAAATCAATAGGGATAGATCCAGGTAAGAGGTAGAGATGGGACAGAGAAAATAGCAACAGTGAATGAATGAAAAAGATGTTATGGTTATGGTGAGGCATTAAATAGTAAAATATTTGCAGAAATATTTAGAGAGAGATAATGGGGGTATGTGTGATGTAAGAATGAGAGATGAGATTGTGAATAGAAGATGTTAAAGAAAGACTAAGCTCTCCAAATGAGTTTGTTTCTTTTGACATTTTTATTTTTAAGAGAAGGAAAAAATAGTTCACACATTTAGCCTAAATCTTAATAGAAGAGTCCTGTGAAGAGACTGAAGAAATCAGCTGGGGGCATTATTCACAAATTCATTAATGAAATAATTAACTACATTTTATTTATTTGGATTGCCAAAATTAAAAATTGATAAGTAGATGTTAATTTCCCCAGGCTATGAAAGAGATCACATGACCATACAACCAATGATGAAGTCAGTTTTTATGCTTATCTGATCTTAGGAGCCTAGATTTTCTATTTTCATTTTTCCTGAAATTAAAATTTTGTTTCCCCAAACTTGACAGCAGCTTAAAAATATACTCTTTTACTGCATAGCTTGCCAAACTGATTCACCATTCTTAATCATTCATAGATATAATCACACACTTTCAAGGAAAAGATGTTCACATCCAAACCTGGCCCACCAAGACCTCTAGCAGTGTCTCTGGTCTGTCTTTGTATTGTGTGATATTTTACTCTGCTCTTTCCTCCACTCAGTTAGGATTTTAACCACATACTGACTATGTATTTCTATATATATCACACATGTTTTTTTGTCTTAAGATCATTCTGATAGTTGTTATTTATCTGCCTGCCTTTTATCACGTGCCTACTTTAGGCACACACTGAGAACACAACTGGAATGCTCTCACATATTAGTGTCTCAATTTATCTTTTTTTAAAACATCAACTTAAAGGTTATTTTCTCCATTGAGATTGTCTAATGCACATGCATTCATCCAACCTGCTTCATAATCACTTTACCCCATGATGCAATGTATTATCATGTATTATCAGTGTACTTTTGATCTCCTTGATGTATCCTTAATCACTGGTATTTGTTCAATAAATCAGAATCATTTAACTTGATTTATCTGTGTGTGTGTGTGTGTGTGTGTGTACAGTGGGGAGGAGATTGATCAGGGATAATTGGGAATCAAAACATCAATTCAGTGATGCTAAAGACCAAGAACAGTTTCCAGAGTCCGCATTTTAAATAATGCTTTATCAAATGGGATAATCTGTAAACAACCCCACAGACAGAAAATGGACTAAAACAACAATCATTGGCCTTCTTGCCAATAAATGGTGGGATCAAGTTGAAAGGAACCTGAACTGTGAGTTGCATTTTACAAGTTAGTCCTGACTCCGATTTGTTTTGCTCTGGGTCAGTCTTTTCCCTTTGAGGACCTAAGTTTTTCCACCTGACAATGAGCACTTTGGACCAAAAAGCCCCAGCTGAACTTCCTGCTTCCATATTCCCTGCTTTTAGACAGTTTGGATGGCTGGTGATCATAATTACTAAGCTTGTGACTCGGACAGCAGCCACAATCAGAGCTATTTAACACTATTTGATGTATGATCCAGCAAGACATCTGGGACAGCAACATTCATTCTAAACTCCTGGGAAAAAAGCTAATCACAGCTCTCTCTTTAAAGATTGTCTCAGAAAAAAATTCTCCCCAGGACTTCCCTGGTGGTCCAGAGGTTAAAATACCCCGCTCCCAGTGTAGGGATTGGGTTCAGTCCCTGCTAAGACAGCTAGATCCCATAGGCTGCAACTAAAGATCCTGCATGCATGCTGAGACCCAGCGCAGCCAAATAATAAATAAACATTACAAGTTTTTTTCACAAATAATTCTCATTCTGTAAGGCACAGCTCTACTTATGAAACACTGATTAAACAGAGTACCGTGTTCATACTTCCAGCTTGATTCAGACCATCGAGGTAAATTTGTATGTACGAGAGTGCGAGAGGTCATTGGTAGTCACCACCTGTGAGACATGAGTACATCCCTCCCCTGGAAAAACCTCTG
Organism: Alces alces; assembly: GCA_015832495.2. Taxonomy (NCBI): domain Eukaryota; kingdom Metazoa; phylum Chordata; class Mammalia; order Artiodactyla; family Cervidae; genus Alces; species Alces alces. Next base: position 76,618,855 of record JADEYB020000034.1, read on the forward strand.
CTCACTCCACAAACTGTCAAGAGGGCTCAGCTTAAATCTCCCAAACAACTTCTGTCTGGGAATCCCTGCACACTGTTATGTTGAACATCACGGAGAAGAGACTGTTTAGAATGTGAACGCTGCATGAAATATGCTGTCTTATGCTGTGCTAAGTCACCTCTCTTTGAGACCCCATGGACTGTAGCCCACCAGGCCCCTCTGTCCATGGGATTCTCCAGCCAAGAATACTGGAATGGGTTGCCATGCCTTCCTCCAGGGGATCTTCCCGACCCAGGGATTGAATCCACATCTTTTACATCTCTTGCATTGGCAGGCAGGTTCTTTGCCATTAGCGCCACCTGGGAAGCCCTGCATGAAATATACCCAGAAGCAAGTTGTAGAAGCTACACTAGATGAATACTCAGTGGCTCAGTCTTGTCCAACTCTTTGCAATCCTTTTGGACTCCAGCCTGCCAGGCTCCTCTGTCCATCGGATTTTCCAGGCAAGAATACTGGAGTGGGTTTCCATTTCCTTCTCCAGGGTATCTTTCCAACCCAGGGATTGAACCCAGGTTTCCTGCATTGCAGGCGGATTCTTTACCACCGAGCCGCCAAAGAAGCCCATAGACTATTTCTAGGCAAACTGAAAAGCAAGAAATATATAAGAGAATATTGTTTTAGTCCTAAAAAGGCAATGTAGTGGATGGGAAAAGGCTATAAGGAAATACTATCAGATTTGAGAAACCACCAAAAACATCTCTTCTCTTCAGCAGTGAGAAATGTTTTAAAATGCATTATCAAAAAAATAAAAATGAAATGTATTATCAGCCTATTAGGAATGAACTACCAGGAAAACACAGTGCAAAATCCCCTATCTGCAGCAAACACAAGGAACAGAGAGATTACCAAGGGCATTTCTTGACTCTTAACGCTCAGCTGTGCTAAAAGGTGCCCAGAAAGAACAGCTCACTTCCTGTTCTTATTCACGGGGCCCAGATAACACTGCTTCCGGTAGGATTGCCCTGCGCTTCTGCAAGGTCTTGGTCACGGGTATAGATTTAATCTAGCAATTGGTGTATGTCAGAAAGTTGTTTCTTACAGGGTATAGTAGTGTTCAATGTTTGTTTGTTTTTTGTTTCCAAAAGACAAGTGCCCTAGCATGCTTCAGTCAAATCCTTTATCATTTGTAAATGCATTGGTATTTTATCTAACAGGATTCTAAAAGTATGGCAACAGACCAGAATAAGGGCTGATTTCCTGCTGGACTCAAGACATTTCACTAGGACACAGAACAGAAGATACAAAGAAGCTATGAATCCAGCCTTTCAGGAGGTCATATTCAAATATATATAAGGTTTCACTTGGCAAATCGGAGCTGCTATTAGAACATAGGAGAAGAGTACTTCTAGCATGGGAAGGCACCATGGGAAATCAACAATTAAATTAAAAAGTTGAACTGGAATTCTGAATTCTATAGGAGAGTAGGAAGGAGTAAAGCTAAAATTAATTGAAGTTCTGTTATGTCTTGACTTCTGCTAGAAGCATAACTTGTGTTACTTCATAGTAACCCATACTTCTGAGATAAGCAATTATCCATTTTTTTAAAGCTGCAAGATTCTTTACACAACAAGGATAAAAATACGTGGCCCATGTTTGCTTAGTCAGTAGATCACAGAGCTAGATTTTAGATCTGGGCCAGTTTATCTTTAGTATCCGTGTTATTTCCACCGGACTTGACCATCTGTCTTAGTTACGGGAGGTGTGTAATAAATGAGTCCTGTCTTCCAAGTGACTGGGCATTTGCTCCTGATGTAGAAAACAGGGAGGGTTGGCGCGACATCAGTGTAACAGCGGCATAAGACAGCCCTCCTTGGTCCCCCTTTTAGCAACAGATGCTGAATCCATCCATGAACAAAAATGCCTCTGTGGCAGTTGTGGGATTCAGCGCCACACACCAAGGGACCCAGGAGGGGTTCTCAGCCCCCACCCGCCATGCCCCAGCCACTGGGAAGACGAAGCTTTGGGCCTGCTAACCTCGCGCAGCCCCTCTCAGCCGCAGCAGGGGAAACCGAGAGCGCGCTGCCTGGGGAAGACACCCACGGATGGAAGAGACTTTGCGGAAGTCCAGCCTTCCCAAGCAGAGAGTCCGGCTTGCCACTAGAGAATAAAAAAATGAATCGGTCGCATTGAAGAGGGCAAGAGAAATTTAGCTAGTGGCGCCCCTCCCCGGAAGTGGCCACGCTTGGGGATGACGTCATCGGGAAACGGGGGGAGCAGCGAGTGAGCTCCCAGCGACCGCAGCTCCGGGGGCCCTGCGGGAGAAAACCTGTTTCTCCCCTGCGGCTGCCTGAGTGTGAAGGCAGGGCGTCCCTGGTTGGGAGAAGGAGGACGTCAGGAAAGAGAGAAAAATGTCAGAGAGCATTAAAGGGACGCGGTTCGGGCTGGTTGCTTCTAGGACTCCGGCAGGAAGCCCCCCCGGAGACCCTCCCCTGAGGTTCCCCACCTGGCCCGCGGGCACCCCAAGGCGCTCCGTGCTGCCTTCCCCAACTCTGGGGCGCGTTCTTTGCGCACACTTCTGTGTGCAGTAGGAAGACAGCCCCAGCAACCTCCTCGCAAAACAGGCCAGGGTCTGTGGGCGAGGGAGCAGCCCCGAGCTTGAATGCAGCGCCACCGTCGGAAAAAACCCAGGAGAGGAGTTCCAGCCAGCCCAGGGCGCGGGAGGGCCCACAGCACACTCACACGCTGAAGGATTCAGCCGCAAAGAGTGCGCAGTGCCGATTAGGTGTGTCCACACAGGACCGGGGAGAATCCCAGCGAGGAGCAGAACCCGCACAGCCAGCTCCCTCTGGAGGCCAAGGTCCTCTGGTGGCTCAGAGGGCACAGGATCGGCCGACGCGGCCGGAGACCGGGTTTGGTCCCTGGGTCAGGAAGATCCCCTGGAGAAGGGAATGCCTACCCACCCCAGTCTCCTCGCCTGCAGAATCCCATGGGCAGAGGAGCCTGGCGGGCTACAGTCCACGGGTCACAAAGAGCTGGGCACGACTGAGTGACTAACGCTTTCACTTTCACACTGCTGGTTCAAATGTGAAAACAGCAACACGAGCACCAAGAAGAATTGAGGAAATACGTTACCATCAGAAGATAAGAATTCGCTAGTAGCTGGATTCAAAGGCATGAAATTTTGTGATTTAGCTGATAAAGAACTCAAAATAGCTGTTTTGAGGAAATTCAGAGCTGTGAAAAAATATTTTAAAAATTTAATGAAATCAGGAAACAATTTGTGAACAAAGAGATATTGAATGAAGAGATAGAAATCATAACAAAGATCCTACCAGAAACTGGAACTGAAGATTGCTTTTTCTTCCAGTTTTATTGTGATATAATTGACATACAGCACTGTATAAGATTAAGGTGTACAGCATAATTATTTGACTTGAGTTCATCATGAAATGATTGCCGTGATAAGTTTGGTGAATATCCATCATCTTGTATAGATAAAAAATTAAAGAAATAGAAAAGAATTTTTTCCTTGTGATGAAAACCCTAAGGATTTGCTCTCTTAACGTAAACTTTCATATATGACAGCAGTATCAATTATATTTACCCTGTTGTGTGTTATATCGTTGGTACTTATTTATTTTATAACTGGGAGTTTGTGCCTTTTGACTACCTTCATATCTTCCTTCTATTTTTTTTTTAATTTAATTTAATTTTGGCTTCCCTGGGTCTTTGTTGCAGCTCCCAAGCTTCCCACAGTTGTGGCATGTAGGCTCAGGTGCCCTGTGGCATGTATGATCTTAGTTTCTCAACTAAGAACCCACATCCCCTGCACTGGAAGGTGAATTCTTAACCACTGGACCAGCTAGGAAATCCCTTCTTCTTTCTACTGATTAATTAATGTACTCGTTCATCAGGAAGAAGGAAATTTAGAAAGGACCAGGGTGCTAGGGTGGAAGCAGATATCGGTCACCAGAGATGACGCTGCAAAACTAAAACGGGGCTTTTGTATGTGTGGAAGTAAAACTATAAGCTATCAGTTCAATATTGTCTTTCCTCCATGCTTTTGTGAAAGCATTCAACTATGTTTGTGGATCAACAGTGCTATAACTAATGTCTGGCCCAACTTTGCATCTTAGAGAGTGGAGTCAGTCACTAAATATAAAAATTTTATTCCTGGTTACTGTTAAATATTGGTTCTATATATTCCCAGTGGTGGTGTTGAAGATCATCCCATTTCCTGTGTAAGAGAAGGTGACCTCATAGATTATTACAGAAAGAAGATCTTCCATCCAAAACAACATTATCTTTCTTGCCTCGATTCTTTTTCCAGTCATAATGTGGTAAGATACAGAATCTCCTGTAATAAATATGTACTCTTTTTTACGTGGCTTCTTTCACCCAACAAACTCATTTTGATGGTCATCATGTTTTTGTGTGTACAGAGTAGTTTTTCATTGTACAGATGTACCACAATTTGTGTATCCATTTGGCTAGTGAAGGGCATTTGGACTGTCTCCAAGTTTGGGCTATGACATATTATGAACATTCATGTTCAAATCTTTTTGTGGACACAAACTTTAATTTCTCTTAGGTAAATTTCCTTCTGGGCTTCCCCAGTAGCTCAGGGGTAAAGAATCACCTGCAATGGTGGATATGCGGGTTCGATCCCTGGATCAGGAAGATCCTCTGGAGAAGGAAATGGCAACCCACTCCAACATTCTTGCCTGGGAAATCCCACTGACAGACAAGACTGGCGGGCTGTAGTCCATAGGGTCACAAAAGAGCTGGACATGACTTAGCAACTAAACCACAACAAATTTCCTTCCACTTAAAGTGAAAAGGCTGAGTTATAGGGAAGATGTTTGACATTTAAGAAACTGCCCAATGGTTTCCATAGTGACTGTATCATTTATCATTTCCACCAATGGTGTGTGAAAGATCCCATTTCCCAACATCAGTGTCAGCACTTGGTATGGCCAGTCTTTTACATTTTACCATGCTGATAGATGTGAAGTACTACCTCATTGTGATTTTAACTTGTATTTACTCTGTGACGAATGCTTTTGAACTTCTTTTCATGTCGTCATTTGGTGATGCCTCCGTTCAAATCTTTTGACTTCTTTTAAAGTGAGTTGTTTTCTGATTACGGAGCTTTGAGAGGTCTTTATGTATTCTGCATAGAAGTCCTTTATCTTAAATTTGATTCGAAACTCCAACCTTTGCATCTTTTTATTCTAGAGCAACATCTTCCAAAGAACAGACCCTTTAAAATTAAAGTTCAATTGCATTTTAAAAAGTGAGTCGTGCTTGAACTTCTCCCAATTCATCAGGAAAAGCAAGAAAGAGCTTCTTCTTCAGGGAGTAAGAAAACTTCTGCCAGTTTACAGGTTACAGGGGAATCTAGGAACTCAAATTTCTCAGACATATTCATGAAAATATCCCCATTTCAAGTCTCAGTATTCCATTGTTTTACTTTTTATTACGATCCTTGACAGTAAAATAAGAGACTCATTAGAGATGTGTATCTGATATCCTCTATGCTTGTATTATCTTTAAAATTTAAATTTTGAGCTTGATACTAAATTCTTCTCTAGTCTCCTGGAATGTGAGACCACTTTTCTTCCATGAGCGTGAATCATCTTAATCTTATTGATTACTGTCTGCCTCTTCCATCCCCTCCTCCACCACCCCCCAGACAGATAACCCCCTCTTAGAATAACTGGCGTGTGTTTGGTGAGCAACACTGGGAATTAAGGAGAGAAAGGGAAGGAGATGACAAGATTCATAAACATATAAACTTCAGGGTTAGAATCACTTAGGTGACTTGGGATTTTCCCCCTATTATACTCTTGAGAGTCCTTGGACTGCAAGAAGATCCAACCAGTCCATGCTAAAGGAAGTCAGTCCTGAATATTCATTGGAAGGACTGATGCTGAAGCTGAAACTCCAATACTTTGGCTACCTGATGCAAAGGGCCAACTCATTAGAAAAGACCCTGATGCTTTGAAATATTGAAAGCAAAAGGAGAAGATGTCAGCAGAGGATGAGATGGTTGGATGGCATCATCGACTCAGTGGACATGAGTTTGAGCAAATCTAGGAGATGGGAGAGGACAAGGAAGCCTGATGTCCTAGAGTCCATGGGGTTGCAAAGAGTTGAACACAACTTAGCGACTGAACAACAACTTTCTCCAATACAAAAAATTTGTATAAGTTTGATGTTATTTTCTTTCTAAATTTTTGTATTAATATATCTGTAAGAGTCAGAATCACTTGTCTCCATGTGACCAAGGCTTTGATATGAACAGCCCTAAATGTAGTACTTCAGAAAACAGCTTGGGAGCCCAATCAAGATCTAAAAGCAAGGTCTTGCTGTTAATTTGCCCTTAGCTTTGGAATGGAGATTGATGACTATCTTAAGAAAGTACTGGTTGGTTCATGACAGTTTCTTTATGTTGCCCTCTGGTAGGCTGGTTTGGATGACTCACAGGAACTAATGGCCACACACACCTGAGGATAATTGTCACATTACTCCTCAGATCTGACCAGACTTTTCAGTGGAAATGGTTTAGAGACTTATGGCCAAGAGGACCCATTTGGTGCAATTCTGGAATGATGCAAAGGTAGGAAGAACTCATGTTCTATTTCCAGCTTCTAGGAAGAGTTCTACATTGGGTTCTCAGTGAATGATATGCAGGAAGAGCATATAGTACAGGCTGAGGTGGGAGTGAACTTGGGATGAGTAAGGATTCTTGTGATTGGGCTTTCAAAGGCCAGATTCTAGTCTCTGTGGAAGGTGAATATTCAGGCTGTAGAATGGTGGCCTTCTCAACATCTGTCTCAAAAGGAAAACACTAACTTCCAGAATACACGGAATAGCAAAGTCACATGGCACTGGTAGGAACACAGGGAAGGGGAAAGATTAAAGGCTATTAATTCAATAAATCTATTTTTAACGGTAATGTAACCCTATTAAAGTTGACTCAGAAGGCCATTTTGGCATGCGTGGCACTTACTGGATTTCCCAGGTGGCTCAGTGGTAAAAAATCCACCTGTCAAAGCAGGAGATGAGGGTTCCATCCCTGGGTCGGGAAGATCCCCTGGAGGAGAAAATGGCAACACACTCCAGTATTCTTGCCTGGGAAATTCCATGGACAGAGGAGCCTGGCAGGCTGCAGTCCATGAGGTCTCCAAAGTGTCCGACATGACTGAATACACACATGCATGACTGAGAGGATAACTCAGGCAATTTAACTTACCCCCTCACCAAGCTGCTTCATGGTATCCATTCTGTCAAAAGTCATTTTTCAAGTCTAAAATAAAGGAGTAGGAGAGTGAATCTGTTCTTTGTAAAATACTTGCATTTTACAGCACTGAAGATTGTGTCAAGACACCAGAAGGAACAACAGTATGATTTTGCCTGGATTTTCTCCAGAAATATATCATGCAAGTAAGCCGAATGGACAAGGTGAAGGTCTTCCTGAAGGGGGAGTCCCAAATACTGGGGGTGAGTGAACTTGACCTACAAGCATAATATTTTGGGAGATAGTCATTTCCAGAGAAAAGAAGGGATATCCCTTCTGGTGCCTAAGGTGTGATTAACCTGACCTCCATAAACCTCACAGTACCTAGAAATAAATTTTTGTAAAAAAAATCAGAAATGCCATCATCTAAAAGGAAAATGAATTTCTCTAGAGAGAGAGCAAGAAGAAAATTATCATGAAACTTCTTTAAACAGCCTTACACTAGAGGAAAAGTGATAGATTCCCAGGGTGCTTTCCTGGGAGCCCTTTAAAATAATCAGGAGATGGGAAACAGCTACGTGTAAAGATCACAGATTTGTCTTCCTACCAGCCCTCATGCTTCATACCCTGAGCATCTTCTTTTTCTCTCCCCAGGTGGCTCAGATCTTCACTGGTCTGATGAAAGCATGCCTGTTTGTGACAGGTCTGTGTTTTTATCATCCTCTGACACTTAGGTTCACTGGTGCTATCTCTTTATCATGCTCCCGGGATACTCTGTGTGGGATCCTTATTTTAAGTATGTTGGAATAGCTCCACTTTTCTCAATGGTAGAATTTTTCAAATCTTCCCTTCAGCCCTCTCAGACACCAGTCATGTACAGTTGCTGGCTCCTCGGGTTAAGAGGATTCTTCTGTCTCCGTTTCTTCACGCCTGGGGCTCTGTCCGTTGCTGCTGGAAGAAAAACGACACTGGACCCGGTAAGTATTCCCCGTGACTGAAAGCAAAATTAGAAGTGCTCTATCTCAAGGCAGAAGAAGTCATTAAGTTTTTTTTTTTTTTTAACTGGAGCATAGTTGATTTACACTGTTGTGTTTGTTTCAGACACATGGCAAAACATATTCATTCTTTTTTCAGATTCTTTTTCCATATAGGTTATTACAGAATAATGAGTAGTATTCCCTGTGCTATACAGTTATGTCCTTGCTGGTTATCTCTTTTAGATGTAGTGTGTGTTTATGTTAATCCCAAGCCCCTAATTTACCCTCCCCACCATATTTCCCCTTTGGTAACCATAAACTTGTTTTTTTAAAATATGTGAGTCTGTTTATTTTGTAAATAAATTATAAAAATTTAATTTAAAAAAATTTAATTTTTAAAATTTAAATCTAATTTAAAAACTTAGATGAGTGACATCATATGATGCTTGTCTTTGACTTGCCTCACTTAGCATGAGCCCCTTTTGATTCTCTGAATCATCTGGGCTGCAGGAGGTCACTGTAGGAGACTGAGGTTGGGCCCCTTTCCGATCCCTATGGCTGAGACTCCAGCCCTGGTATTTTTTGTGAATATAAAATCCATCATTTGGGCAATACTCCTTCGTTCTCAGACCTTGGAAAGTAATTTGAGAATGAATCTTCAACCCCTTCAAAGTAAGTAAATGTGGTTTTGTTCTCAAAAAGGAGGAAAGACCTGAGACAGAGAAACGTGATGAGCACTCACTGGCCTCCAGGCCAAAAGCAGCGCGGGCGCGAACGTCGGCAGAGTCGTTCTAGCAGGCACAGCGACACCCGCCCCCCGCAGAACTGACCGTGCCCCGGACGAAGTGCCTCGTTCTGCTGAGTGCTTCTGAACAGCTTTGAGTTTCTGCTGACTTTCCCCTAATTTATATTTATATTATATACATGTATATTGGCCTGAGGTGATTGTCCCTCAGCTGATCCTGCCCAGTGATCACAAAGAGATCTGGGACTTTGATCTTCTGGGGAGAATGCTCATCCCCTTTCTGACGGACCTCCTAGAATGGTTACCTTGTGTTCTAACAGTCTTCTCTGAACATGTTGGTGTTAGGCGATGAGTCATTAGGATATTTCTTCAAAGACTACAGTTTCACGTTAAGATGAACAGGTACTATTGTGGTTAAATTAGCTCCTTGTTCTTGGTGGGTGGGGGTTGAGGAGAGGGGAGTTGGAACACCAAGCCAAGATGGTTAGAGCTTCTTGTATATATGCATATAAGACCAGGACAGTGATATAACTTTCACAGACCTGGTTCTTTGCTCTCTGCTCAGTCACTCAGTCATGTCCGACTCTTTGCAATCCCACAGACTGTAGCCTTCCAGGCTACTCTGTCCATGACATTTTCCAGACAAGAATACCGGAGTGAGTTGTTACCTCCTACTCCAGAGTCGTTGCTCTTTAGATGATGACAAAGTATAAATTCACACAGGAAGGTTATTATTAATATAAGGAAGCTAACTTGAAATAGACAATAAACTAACAAGAAATAGAAATAGACAGCTAACAGAACTAGACAACATAGAGAATTTATAAGCCAAGAAAACTATGGAAATATATCTGATTTGATCTCAATTACTCTAAAGATATTAAGTTCAGGAGTAAAATTCCTCTGAACCGTCCTAGGATTTTCTTTTAATTCTTCTTTTTTAGTTTGGCATGAGAAAGAACTTATCTATTTCTGTAATGGAGAATGGGTCAGATTGAAGTCAGTTTCTAAGGCTGATGGAGGTATCCACCTATCATAACATTTTTCTTTCCCTCCCTTTTTTCTTTTATTTCTTTGTGGAATCTGCTCCTCTTTAGAAGGTATTTGAGATTGTGATAATAGTCCCCTCCCTGCTGGAAGCCTGCATCGCCCGCTCTCTCTGTGTTTGGGTGCAAAGTGACCTGCTTTATCATCAGGGAAATTTTCCGGACCTGATTGGGGTTCAAACGAGTTGAGTCTGTGTCTTTGTTTCTCTCACTGTCTCTATCTAATGTAGTATCCTGGATGTGACCCTATGGTATAAAAAGGACACTAGGTAAAAAATTATCTGTAATGTGTGGGCTTTAATTAATCGTAATGAATCAGTATTGGTTTCGTACTGATGGTGAGTCTGTGTTTTTATTTCCTCTCACTGTCTCTATTCTCCTCTTCAGACTAATGAGCAGGTTCAGTTCAGTTCAGTCACTCAGTCGTGTCCGACTCTTTGCGACCCCACGAACCACAGCACGCCAGGCCTCCCTGCCCATCACCAACTCCCGGAGCTTACTCAAACTCATGTCCACTGAGTCAGTGATGCCATCCAACCATCT
>JADEYB020000034.1:76644715-76667640 GCA_015832495.2 Alces alces
AAAAAAAGAAAAGAGGATCGGGAAAGCAAGTTCCCATCAGTGAGAGCCCAGTAGACTAGTCAGAGTCTGGCCCCTGACCCCTGATTACCTGAATTCAAATTTAGACTCCACAAACTACCACACAGCTGGTAGTAAGTTATATATCTGATATAACTTAGGCTAACAGTCAGGAGACAAAATCTCCCAATGTGAGGGTGGGGTAAAGATCCTTTAACTTTCCTTCTGCCGTCATGATGTGAGATTCTAAGAAGTAGCAGAGAAAACCTATGCGTAGAGTCAACATCCGGGCTTCCCAGGTGGTGTGACTGGTAAAGAGCCCGCCTGCCAATGCAGGAGATGTAAGAGACTCAAGTTCAATCCCTGGGTGGGGAAGATCCCCTGGACGAGGCACGGCAACCCACTCCAGTGTTCTTGCCTGGAGAATCCCACGGACAGAGGAACCTGCTGGGCTAAGTCCATGGGGTCGCAGAGTGTCGGACAAGACTGAAACGACTTATCACACACCCAGAGACAGTAACCAAAGTCAGACTCCTAAGAGGTCAGTGAACTATGCCCTAGGGAATCACTCCTGGAGAGTAGGCTCTGCATTCCCCATTTCTAGAGAGGAAAAAAATCTCAGTCACCTCTGTTCAAGGTCAGTAGAAATCTGAGATGCATGTCACCTGTACTAGGTTCACTGCTGGTTAGAGGGAGGGGGTGAGCGGGAAGTTGTTCAATGCCTAGGCAGTCAGTTCAGTCGCTCAGTCGTGCCCAACCCTAGACTGCACCTTTAGAGCAAACTTAACACCAGGAGGTGCTTGCCAGTGCAGAGCACCAGGAAATGGTGAAAGGACTGAGTATGTCCCAGTCAACACACAAGAAAATCAGAGAGTAAATGTTAAAGAAGAAAAATTCCCCATGGAGACCAGAGATCAATCTAGGGATAAAATACGCATTTCTGTAAAGGAGGTGGGACAAGATACTGGACACGGAATACAGATTTTTCTCAATGTTACTCTACGTCAGGCTCGATGCTGGGCTCTTTATATGTGACTTTGCAGGACTTCCCTGGTAGTCCAAAGCTTAGGCGTCTACCTACCAATGCAGCAGACCCAGGTTCGATTCCCGGTTGGGGAAGATTCCACATGCCACGGAGCCGCTAAGCCTGTGAGTCACAGGTACTCCTGAGCCCACGGGCCACGACCAGAGACGCCACCACAGTGAGAACCGCCAGCACTGGCACCAGCAGCAGCCTGCACACAGCAGAGACGCGGCGCCGCCAAGGACGACAAATAAACAAATGAACACGGCTTTATGAACGACAATCGTACAAACTCTGGAGGCGTTGTATCTCATTTAATATATGGGGAAACTGACGAGATAGCCAACTGATCTTCCGATAAACTCCTACTTAGACTCAGAAGGAGGACGAGAGTATCCCAGATGACTGAGATTCTTCTTTGGCAAATCGTTCAAAGCAGATCACAGACCTGGAGAAAGGCCTGGGCCGTGAGGGTTTTCTTTGATGAGGGAGACATTGGTCATGCGGATGAAGACGATGCTGACAAAATGGCAGACCGTCGCCAAGGTGTCGGCCTGGACCTTCTGCTAAGACTTGTCCTGCTTCTCCACCGGCTTGACCTGTGATCTGGGGTGAGTTCCATCAGCAGTATCACCTCATTTGGAGTGATTTTTTTTTTTTTTAATGGACTAAAGTGATTACAAAATTGGACTATAATTTCCCCCAAGCATTTTACAAGTTTCCTACAACCCTCCTGGCTGAGACCTGTTCCTCTCTCAGGGGACAGCCTTGTCAGCCCTGGGGAAGTTAAAAAGCAGGAAGCACGTCCTCCTGTCAGCTGTCATCACTGACTGCGCGTCCCCGAGTCATCCTAACCCCTCCCCTCCTTCTCTCCAAGCAGCCTTCAAAGGAGGTGAAAGCGGCAACAAGGTCCCAGCAATGCACGTGTGCTCAGCCGCTCAGTCGTGTCCGACCCTGCGACCCCGTGGACTGCAGCCTGCCAGGCTCCTCTGTCCATGGGATTCTCCAGGTAAGAATACTGGAGCGGCTTGCCATGCCCTCCTCCAGGGGATCTTCCCAACCTGGCGATCAAACCCAGGCTCCCACATTGCAAGTGGATTCTTTACCGACTGAGCAACCAGAGATGCCCCTGGCAATGCATACCTCCTGGAAAATGAGCTTGCTTTCAGCCCTGATAGCTTTGTCTTTGACTCCAGTCTACTGACATCCTTCCTGAGATGTGCCCAGACTTTTCTGAGCCTGAACCTAGGAAGATGTGAAGCCAGGAAAAGAAGAGACATCCAAAGGAAGCAACAAGTGGGCAGTGAGATGCCAAAGGTTGCTTTCACTTTGCCAACAGCCAGGGCAATGGGGAAATATATCAGTTCTCCCAAGTTCAAAATTAATATCATTATTATCACAAGTTATGGAATGCCTACATTCTGTAAACTCTTTCTGTCCTTTCCCTCTAATTTTCCCAACAACCATAGAGTGGAGTTAATATTGTCTACCCACATTATTATTGTCTACCTTCCCAGGTGGCTCAGTGGTAAAGAATCCGCCTGCAATGCAGGAGACACAGGTTCAATTCCTGGGTTGGGAATATCCCCTGAAGAAAGAAATGGCAACCCACTCCAGTATTATTGCCTGGGAAATCCCATGGACAGAGGAGCTTTGTGGGCTACAGTTCATGGAGATGCAAAAGAGTTGGACATGATTTAATGGCTAAACAACAACCCTCATTTCAGTTCAGTTCAGTCACTCAGTCGTGTCTGAGTCTCTGCGACCCCATGGACTGCAGCACGCCAGGCCTCCCTGTCCATCACCAAGTCCCGCACTTTACTCAAACTCAAGTCCATTGAGTCGGTGATGCCATCCAACCATCTCATCCTCTGTCATCCCCTTCTCCTCCTGCCCCCAATCCCTTCCAGCATCAGAGTCTTTTCAAATGAGTCAGCTCTTCACAGCAGGTGGCCAAAGTTTAGCAGATAAGAAAACTCAGGCTAAAAGGAATTAGCTGAATGTACCCAAGGAAAATGGAGATGGATTCTAACTGGTGTTGTTCATCTCACACATCTTCACAAGCTCTTTCTCTTATGTGTTACTTCTCCTTTGTGTTATTTCCCAGACCTTGAAATTCAGAAAGAGGAAGAAGGATTTTTCACACATCAATTGCCTGTAAATAGAGCAAATCGTTTCTTGTGTAATCGGAAGTACTGCTATTCTGAAGAAGGGATGGGAAGTGTCAGAAGTGGGAGGGCAGAGGAGCAAGGTCGCTGAGGCAGGAACAGCAGTGGGAGGTTCTGGCTGAGCCCTGCTGAGCAGCTGCCCCACCAGCTGCAGCACACAGGCCTGGGCTGCGGGAACAGGTAGGCACCTCGGTTTGGGCTTTCCAGGTGGCTTGGGTGGTAAAGAATCTGCCTGCAATGCAGGAGACCTGGGTTCCTGGTCGGGAAGCTCCTCTGGAGAAGGGAATGGCATTCTTGCCTGGAGAGTTCAATGGACAGATGAGCTGAAGGCTGCAGTCCATGGGGTCGCAATGAGTCAGACACAACTGAGCAACTAACATTTTCACTTTTTCTTTTGACTTGGATCATGAATTTGCAGGGCCAGGGCCATCCTTTAAATGGGCAGCCAAGAATAGGATTCTCATTCTGTCTCTGACGCCCTGCCTGGCTTGCTAAGACTTCCCAGGTTTTTGTTTATTTACTTTCCAAATCAGAGGATGGAGTGAAATGATCCTTAGGTTTCCTTCAAGATGTTGAGGGATGGTTTTCTATAATTCTCTGCATTTCCTGGTGTGTCAGTCTTATACAGAGCACGGTCTCAATAAACACTGTGCAGTTAGATTGAATCCTGAGCACGGAGTCCCACTGCTTTGTTCTAATTCTGTAAGAGAGAAAACTGCTCTTTGCAGTGCAGGTGGCCTCCAAGCGGTGACTTGTCTCCAAAGTTGGGGTTTTAGAAGTGTTTTGCAAAGTTGGGAGCTACCACAACTTTATCTCCCTTTGATGAATGTGGAAGGAAAAAGGAGCTCTCTCAGACAGTGGAGCTTGGAGACGATGGCATCAGTCTGGAGCCTTCTTGCAAAGTCATAAAGAATCTTGGTGATACAGAATTCTTCCTAAAATCCATCCCTATGTGTCAAAATTGAAGTATTCTAGCCTTAAACTCCTTAAAAACACTTCTAAATGTTACTCTCAGAAGGTAATTGGATAGACGTGTCACCACAGAGGGGCAAAGATAATCATTGTGGCATTGCTCATAATGGTAACTGTTCATAATGGGCTTCCCGGGTGGTTCAGCTGGTAAAGAATCGACCTGCAATTCGGGAGACCTGGGTTCGATCCCTGTGTTGGGAAGATCCCCTGGAGAAGGGCATGGCAACCCACTCCAGTATTCTGGCCTGGAGAATTTCATGGACCAGAGGAGCCTGGGAGGCTGCTACCCATGGGGTCGCAAAGAGTCAGACATGACAGAGCGACTAAGCACAGCACAGTACTGGAGTTTCAGCTTCAGCATCGGTCCTTCCAGTGAATATTCAGGACTGGTTTCCTTTAGGATGGACTGGTTGGATATCCTTGCAGTCCAAGGGACTCTCAAGAGTCTTCTCCAACACCACAGTGCAAAAGCATCAATTCCTTGGTGCTCAGCGTTCTTTATAGTCTAACTCTCACATCCGTACATGACTACTGGAAAAACCATAGCTTTGACTATATGGATGTTTGTTGGCAAAGTAATGTCTGCTTTTTAATATGCTGTCTAGGTTTGCCATCGCCTTTTTTCCAGGGAGTAAGCGCCTTTTAATTTCATGGCTGCACTCACCATCTGCAGTGATTTTGGAGCCCAAGAAAATAAAGTCTGTCACTATTTTCATTGTTTCGCCATCGATTTGCCATGAAGTGATGGGACTGAACCGGAACGGTGCTGAGTGTCTCCTGTGGAGGGGCGGGTCAGCAGGGGACTGCCCCGGGGGCAGGGGCTCTGGGTGCCGCAGACCTGGGTGTGGCATAAGCCGCCCTGGAGGAGGCTCCATTAACCCCACCACAGAGGTGCCAGAACGTAGACAGGACTCGGAAGCAGACTCCTGGAGGCACACACAGAACTGTGTGCCCAGGCCCCAGGAGAAAGGGGCAGTGACCCCACGAGGGACTGACCCAGACTTGCCCGTGAGCGTCCAGGAGTCTCCGGCAGCTGTACCTGAAACTAACACAACATCATAAACCAACTCAACACCTGTGTAAAACTAAAGATTTTAAGTGCTAAAAGAAAACAAACAGACATGGTATATGGGAATACAGTGAGGTAGAGGGTATCAGCTAGGATTCCAGTCCCAGTCTCAGGCTTCGAACCAAGCACAGGCTATAGCCCTTGGGTGCGAGAACTGACGAATATAGGAAGGAATCCAGAACTACAAATACTTTTAAAAAAATCTTTAAGTTAAAGGTCAATTTTTAAAATTTCTTTTGAATTTAATTTTTTATTGTGGTAAGAGCACAGAACATGAGCTCTTTGTAAGAGAATTTTAAATGTACAATACAGTATTGTTATCTATAGGCAAGATGTTGCACAACAGATCTCCAGAGCTTATCTTGCGTAACTGAAACTTTATACATATTTTAGACCAACTCCTCATTTCCTGGAACCCACCATTCCATTCTAGTCCTGGCTTTTATGAGTCTGACTATTTTAGATACCATATATAAGTTGAATCATGCAGTTTTTGTCCAATGTGACTGGCTTACTACACTTAGCCTTCCCTAAGAACAGTCTTAAATAAAGGAAATTCTGCACTATGTGACAATATGAATGAAGCTTGAGAGACTGGTTCCTAAGAGTGGCCCCAGCAGATAATCATGGGGCTTGATTCAAAGTATGACCTGAAAGAAAGAGAATGTTGTTCTGAGGACAGATCTGGGAGCACCCCAGGGGCCAGCCGTGCTGCCGAGCCGGGGGACAGCAGCAGCTCTCTCCTCGAGTCCACACTGAAGCTGCCAGTTAGGATGAAAGAAAGCGAACGACAAGGATGAATACGGTACTGAGAAAAATCACAGGTCAGATGGCCTTGGTGCACTTTCCAGTTATGCGAATACAAGCTGGTACTAATTATGTTGGCTATATGATGGCAGGCTAGGTACTTTGCATGACAATTTCATTTAATGAAAACCACTTGAACTTATTATCCCTAAGTTTCTAAACGTGTAAAGTGGATTTAATAGCACCTAAATTGTTATAAGGATTACAACTGCTACGGCCCAGTGCCTAGAATTCAGCAGGAGTTAAAGAAGCGCTCACACTGACAATTATTAAACTAACAAAGACAAGGGGCTTGCTCCAGGTGCTGCTGCCCAGTCGTGTCTGACTCTTTTCGACCCCATGGACTGTGGACAGCTCACCGGGCTCCTCTGTTTGCGGGATTTCCTTCTGGCAAGAACAGCTGGACTGGGTGCCATTTTCCCCTCCAGGGGATCATCCCCACCCAGCAACTGAATAGGCAGATTCCCTACTGCCAGGACCACCGGGAAGCCCCCACTCTAGGTGAGATAAGTCATCTGCTGAAAGGGGTGTGGAATAGGACTGATCAACATCTTAAAGGAAAGAAAATAAGACTATGACGGAAGACTGGGAAGAATAGATGTAGCATAAAACTACAATCCGGGGGGACTCTCCTGGTGGTTAGGACTGTGCTTCCACGGCAGAGGGCCCGGATCCGACCCCTGGCTGCTGCGAGGTCCGGCGATGTGGTTGGGAACGTTCCACAGTGAAGCCGAGGTGCAGGGGGTAAGGAAGAGGGGTGAGAGTAGGGGTGGCTGGAAGGAGAGTGGGGTGGGTACGAAGCAGGCTCCCTGTGAGCTGTTTCGAGTCTTCAGAAGGTTTGCCGCTTTCTCCCGGCGACACGCTTCCTGGCCACAGTGGGAGCTCTGCAGCAAGCTCGCTGCTGCTCCCCGTCCTCAGTTTTGTTCCTAAAGGACAGGTCACCTCTTGGACAACTGGGAAAAATCTTCAGCTCCCGGAAAGTCTGGTTTCCTATCTTTAAGTCCCAACTTAAAGGGTCTTTAACTGGGTTCACTTCTTTTCCAGCATCACCAGCACCATGCCATCACAGCTCAAGCTCATGACCACCCGAGCCTTTAATGCCTTCACTCTGAAGGGCGTCATTATTTCCGAAAGAGAGAAGCCTGGACAGGTCTACCAGAAAGAAGATAACCTGCCAAACGGTCTGCCGAAAGAAGCCACAGTTCTTGGAGTAAGTCCATCTCCTTACAAGGGGAACCCTGGGGAAAATATTATGAATGTATCCAGACCACAGTCTACAATGGACCTGGGAGAATCTTTCTTTTTTTCCCCTGACTCCAGGCTTATTGGGACATGAAATGGAGCTGCATCTTCCTCAGGCCCTTCTGTAGACTAACTGAAACAATTAGATCTTTTCCACCAGAAATCTACACAATAAAGCCTCTTGTAATTTATCTTTAGTATAGTAGAGACTTAGGATTTAACCATTTGATTTTACTCAGTATGATTCAACTTGACTTTATTTTGAGCATATTTCTCAAACATTTTGAAATGAGAGAATCTGGAGTAATCTCACTGTTTGTTTTCTCCCTGTTTACTGGAGTAACTATGAGACACCCAGATGTCCTAGGTCACCATTCTTCATATTCAGGACTTAATTTCCACATGCTCCTTAATATTCCCTTTAGAGACCTAACTCCCACTCATCCCCAGATTGGGAACTCTGCCAAAAACCGGAATTCGGGGTTAGTTAACAGCATTACGGTGCTCCCAGGCAGCGCTAGTGGTAAAGGATACACCTGCCAGTGCAGGAGATGCCAGACATGCAGCTTCGATCCCTGGGTCGGGAAGATTCTCTGGAGAAGGAAATGGCAGCCCACTCCAGTACTCTTGACTAGAAAGTTTCAGAATCGCATGTCATCCTGGTAGGTTATTCACTCTAACTTTTAACAAAAGACAATCCAATTGTCTTTTTCATTTATTAATTGAAAAATCCTAATTTCATTCGCTTACCTGAAAAAGATATTTTTGAAATGTTATTTGTGTTTTGAACACTGGAGGAGAACAATTATTTCAAGCAATTGTAGACAGTCATGAACTTCAAAAGGTTTTTGTTAAAGGTAATTCTAATCTTAGGAATAATTAAGAATTGATAGAATAAAATTTTAAGAAGATTGAGTTTAGTTTAAAAAACCTAAGAATAATCAGTGTTTTAGAAAATAACAGTAAATGATATACTGAAAAGTTTGAAACATGATCATCTTTAGGATAACTGTCTGATGAATCTGTTGCTTGAAAATAAAACCAATTAATGTTTATTATTCTACTATCATTTACCAATATTCACTCTGTTAATTTACTTCTTTCAAATAGCTGGTTCTGAGCTGACTTGCCTTTCTCCTTATTTTGCCCATGCAGCCTGTAATCTAGCCTATAGGTAGTCTAGAATCACAAACACACTTCACCATTTGCTTCAGCAATCAATAAGAGATATCAATAAGAGATACTATATCAATAAGAGACATGTTTTCCATTCATACATTCACCTATCATTTATTGAGGACCTTCAATGTGCCAGCTACTATTTTACACACTTGAGTTAATCAGTTTAACTATACACTTAAGAGTTTTGGTTTTTGGGTTTTTTTTAAGCCCCATTCCCATATTCCTTGAAGGAATTGGAGAGACAAAGACAAATTTCAGTGATTTCCCACTTCTTTCACTCTCCCAGGTAATTCACTCTTTCTCTTTAAGATTTTGACTGTTCAGTCACTATCACTCCATACAGTAGAGTTTCTATCATAAGCCATTGCTATTTCAATATTTGTGTTTGTGATCCTCTTGGTTCCTTGACCTCTTCTCCCCGAGGATCTTGTCCAACCTTCCTTAGACAAACATTCCCTGAGTCCTATCCTGTACCTCATCAATACTAACAGCAGGAAACCAACTGAGAAGGTAACAGGCAGGAAAGCTACGGCCCCCAAACGGAGGAAATAGGCTGCACGTATCAGATGATTTTTTATCTCTCTTCAGCAGCAGGAGGACACAAACTACACATGTAAGATTTTTCCCTTCTCTATACAAATTTAAAAGGAGGTTTCTTTTAAAATCCTGTTGCCATGATGGTACCTGGTTCCACCCGAACTTGAGTTTTCTTGAACCTTGAGCTAGCCAATGCGGTTTTTCTCCTGGAAGTGTTTTTCTTAAGCTATGTTAATGAACTATGTGTTTACCTTAGACTCTGCCTTTCTTCAAGATTCACGTCGATTGTCTTCTGGCCTGGGATGACCCTCCTGGTGCCAATGTTATCTCAGAATGCATGCTGTGGGTGAGCGGCCTAGTGCCACTCTGAGTTTTGAGACATTTCCTTTCTCTAATTATCAACCTGCTAATAGGTATATAACCTCTTGCTAAAAACTAGCAGGGGGCACTCTTTCTGTCCCCTTCTGATGTCTATGACAGAAGCTTTCTCTATCTCTTTTATACTTTAATAAATCTTTATCACACAAAAGCTCTGAGCAATCAAGCCTCACCTCTGGGCCTGGATCGAGTTCCTCGCCTTTGGAGGCCAAGAATCCCAGCGCCTTCCATGGCTCAGCAACAACCTTTCGTAATCATTATCTATTTTTCAAGAATTTTATACTCCAGCTACAAATTCTAATCTCTCAAGGTCATTCCCTCCGACTTCCATTGACTCTTTGTTTAACCTTGCTGAAACTTATTGATAATAACCCTTCTTCACAGAGGCTTCCTCTCCCAGCCATGACCCCCATAGTCCACTCTCTTGTGATGCCCTCAACAACCTCATCCTCGTATCCTTATAGCACACTCTCCAGAAAAAAATCTCTGACATTGATTTAACTCTAATGCTGCCATTTGCCTAATCTGTACTTGAATTCATGCGACTAACCATGCCTGAAAACACACACACTCACATGCACACATACACATCACTTCTTATTTATGACCATAAGCCCAAATGGACTGTCAAAGCTGCCTAAAATATGCATGGTATTTCTTTCATCCGTTCACCTTCCTCTGACCCCAGAAAACCACTTCATACATTCTTTCCCTCCCCCACCCCCAGAACCTCTAGAGTCTTCCTTTTCCATTGATCACCTTGCTTCCTAAAATGCTAAGAAAATTGAGCCCATCCGATGAGAACGTCCGCAAGCTGCTACACGTCTGTAATTACTCACATCTGTGCCCATACATTCTTTATCTCCTCCCCATTGCTAAAAATAAAATAAATGCCCACCTTCTAATTAAGATATTCTTCCCTGGGTGCGGTAGACTCCAACCCTTATCACTTGTCCAGTAATTCTCTGAAAATTTTCTTAATCATTTCCTGAGGGCAGAATCTTACTGCAATTTCTCCCCATCTTGAAAACAAACAAACAAAAAGCAAAAACAAATACTTTTAACTTCACACACCCTCAAGCTAATGCCCCCATCTCCCCTTGCCTTCCCAGGAGCACTTCCTAATGGTGGGAAGTCAGTGTCTCTAATTACTCTTGGATGATATTCTCTCTTGAGCCATATCAGGTGGTATCTGTCCCCTTTGCTCCACACTGCTAACCCAATTTCCAGGTCTTTGGTGTTGATTTTCTCAAACTAATAGAAAGGTTTGGTGTAGCTGATCACTCTCTCCTACTTGAAACACTGTGTTTATTCTTGGATGGGCTTCCCTGATAGCTCAGTTGGTAAAGAATCTGCCAGCAATGCAGGAGACCCCAGTTTGGTTCCTGGGTCAGGAAGATCAGCTGGAGAAGGGATAGGCTACCCACTCCAGTCTTGTTGGGTTTCTCTTGTGGCTCAGCTGGTAAAGAATCTGCCTGCAATGTGGGGGAACTGGGTTTGATCCCTGGGTCAGGAAGATCCCTCAGAGAAGGGAAAGGCTCCCTGCTTCAGTATTCTGGCCTGGAGAATTCCGTGGACTGTATAGTCCATGGGGTCACCAAGAGTCAGACACAACTGAGCGACTTTCATTTTCCTTCTATTCTTGGACATCTTCTTCCGGTTTTCCTCCTTTCTCCTGGGTTGTGCCTTTTATGTTTCTATTTTGCTGATCCTAAATTTGGGGTTCTCCACTGCTCAGTGCTTGACTCCACTCTTTCCATATCTGTTACAACGGGGAACTCACCTGGTAATAGGGATTTAAATATTATCTTCACTTGCGACTTGGAACAAAAAAGCTATATCTGTTGCCAGGATCTCTTCTCCCAACTTAAGACTCACATATCCAAAAGCCTATGTACCTCTCCACTTGGATATATACTCAACACCTCTCCCTAGTCTGCCCCAGGCTGAAATCCTGATCTTCCACCCCCAAGCGCACTCCTCATACAGTATTGCCAATTTTAAATCAGTGTTGACTCCATCACTTCAGATACTCAAGCCGAGACCCTTGGAGGCATCCTTCATCCCTCTTTCATAATCCACATTCACACCGTTGGCAAGTCCCATAGGTTTAATCTCCACAGCACATCTAGAACCAAATGACGGAACTTCTCGCCACCTCTGTTATCCACATCTTCCTCCAGGCTGGCATCATCTCACACGTGAATTATGGAAATACCCTCTTTATAGATGCCCCTGCTGTGTTCCCTTATGATCTACTCTCAACTCAGCAGACAGAATGATCTTTTAAAAATGTGAATTGGATCATGCACTATCCTTGCTCAAAATTGTCCAGTGGGCTTGCCTTTTTACTAAGAATGAGGGGAAAGTTGGTAAAAGAGCCTACAAGGCCGCACACAGCTTGTATCACACCCTCAGTACTTCTGAGGGCTCATTTCCTAATACTTTGCTCTTAACTCATTTTGCTTCCCAAGGAATTCATCAGTAAAGGACATAATACACATCTGGTGACAGTGATTTTCACTTGCTTTATTCCCTGGTGTCTGGGATAGTCAATAAATATTAAAACAATGAGTTTTAAAACAGTGTTTAATAAATATTAAACAGTGAGTAAAGTGAGTAAAGCTCAATATCAGATGAATAGGGCTAAAATCCTAGTTCTTCCATTTGGCCATTGACATGGGTTTTTACAAGTTATTTTAATTCTGGTGCCTCATTTTTCTTATCTATAAGTGAGACAAGATGAATAGCTAAAATGTAGAAAGTGCTCAATAAATACAGACTATTATCACCACCATTGGTGTCATTAAAAAGTATTAATAATTATTAAAATCCGATGATGAATAAGATGAATTATGGCACTAAAGACTTTCTGCTCTACTTTACTTCAATTGAAATTGAGCCCTTTATTAACATTCCCATGATAAATTTGCTTTCTATAGCCATCTAACTGGAGTATTGTCTAGAAAATTTTCCCCTATCTATTTGCCTTATACCAAACCAAACCAAACAAAAACCTGTAAACTACCTTTTGCAAAATAAAGTTTAAAATGCATATATCATTCCCTGATTTGTTAGGTTAATAATTCTATCAAAAGTAAAAGAGGTTAGTTATATATGACTTTCTCTAATAGAATGCCTATTGGCACCTTGTAACACTCCCCCGCTCCTTTCTAATTACAGATGATGACGTATATTCTGCACTCTTTAGAATTCACAATGTGCATGCAATGATAGCTCTCATCTGTTTACAGTGTCCTCCAGAAGTTTTTACAGTTTTCCCTCTTATTTCTTTCAGACCATCCAGATCCTGTGTTTCCTGGTGAATTCAAATTTGGGGGTCATTTTGGTTTCTGCTCCCAATTCTTCCCAGCTCAGCCCAGCGATTTCCACCATTCTCATGTCTGGGTACCCATTTTTAGAAGCTCTGTGTGTGAGTAGAGTGGCGTCTCCAAGAGGGGATATGCTTTATAAACGCCAACTGGGTGCTAAGCCATGGAATGACTCAGCCCCAAGAAGCAGGGGAAGGCTGAGTCCCCCCACCTTCCCTCTGTCACTATTGCACATTGTGTGTCTCTAGTTCAGGAGAAGTGGCAGAGGGACTTAGTCCATCCTGTATCAGCCTGCCAGGGAGTGACTGGTTGGGGCAGAAGGCAGCATGGTAACACAGTGGGCATGGCAGCACAGCATTTCTTACCTGGCTTCGTGACATACTTCCAGAAAGTGAAAGGTCTTTCATATCCTTCTTTGGCCCTTTGGTGAGGCCGTTGGAATCCCTCCAGTTTAAGAGTAATCCACCTGTCAGCAGAAAGTGAAAAGTTCATTTTTCTTAAATAAACTGAGTACCGCTGGTAGATGCCACAGATCTGCAGAGGATTAAACTAACAATGGTGAGATTCACGGGAACCAGGGACACTCTTGCTACATTGTCAGAGGCAATCCTGAGCATCTGGTAGAAAGTTTTTTGAGGCCTTCCATGTAGCGGCTTATGGAAAAGGGCCCAGCAGATCCTTTTCCTTAGAGATTGTCCAGGACCTCCCCACATCTCCCAGAAAAGGCCACTTCTTCTCCATGCAGCATCCTGACAGAGGAGAAAAAGGCACATTCTGGGCAGACAGACTTTTACCACGGCGCCTCCTCTGTATGGATACAGTCCTCGTGTGGACAAACCGTGCTTTGAGGCAGGGGGAGCCCTGCTTCTGCCCCCAGAGCACTGTTTGTCCTTGACTCCGCTATCTAACCCACAGTCTGGGTTCCTGCATTCTCTAATGAAAGCTAGAATTAACTCATGCTTGACTGTCTTTGTCTGTGACCACCCGATCCCAAGTTTAAACCACAGCTTAACCCATGTTTCAGCTTCTCAAAACATTATCCCTCCACCAACTGGACCCTTAATACCACTGGGATCAAATGTGGACTTACGGGGCTTTAAAATACTCTTCACATAAAAGACTCTTCACATCTGACCCTTTCCATTTTCCTCAACTCCCAGCCTAACTCAGGTTATTGCCACCAATGGCTTGACGGCCATGTGTTTCTGCACTTTGTGCATTAGAGCCTGTCTCCTCCATGCTTTGGGTGGCTGCTCCTATCCTTCTATGTCCTCAAGTCATGGTCTTTCTCAGCCTCCTCTCTTCCTATCTCGTAATAGAGCAACACTCTCCTCCGTCCATGTGTGCCCCCTTCCCAGACCTCCCCAGCTCCCAGTGATTTCCAAGAACATAAATTCAGCTCCTCTGTGCCTCTGCCTATTCTTCAAAGTCAATGGAGGCATCCTGGGGGTGAAAATCAGGGGTCTCTCTCCATATGGATGCCAGTGAATTTACATTATGTATTGATTGAGTAGGGGCTTCCCAGGTGGCTCACTGGTAAAGAATCTGCCTGCCAGTGCAGGAGATACAAGAGACGAGGGTTTGATTCCTGGTCAGGAAGATCCCCCGGAGAAGGAAATGGCAACTCACTCCAGTATTCTTGCTTGGGAAGTTCCACGGGCAGATGAGCCTGGCAGGTTACAGTCCATGGGGTCGCAAAGAGTTGGACATGACTGAGTAACTCAGCATGTGTACACACACACACACACACACACACACACACACACACACACATTGATTGGCTGAGAGTAACATGGTGGTCACATTTCTGTAAGTCAACTGAACTGATCATTTCTCTCTTTTCTGAGCAGTTTGCCATTGCCAGAACCCTCTCAATTATCTCTGGAAAAAAATCAAGTAAGCCTTTTGTAAGTATGAGAACCATGGACTCTCAGCTGACTGGAGTAAAAGGACCTTTGGAGTTAGCTCTTCAGAGGGAATGTGGGCTCCTCCCTCCTAGACGCGTGCTCTTTGCCCTACAAAGTACTTCTCCAGTGTCATATTCTCAGCTTGGAGGAGGTTTACCTCATTTGCTTAAATGGTAGAAAATCTTGAATATACCGTGGGCTCTTTACGACTTGCTATCTTGGCCCTGAAGGGGACAGATGACCATCTCGCTAGAGCCTAGAGATCCTTCCTAGGACAGGGAGATCCTTTTCTCGAGGCAGAGCTGTGTGGGCTTAGGTCCTGTGGCCATCTCCTCCAGCCCCTTAGAAAGAGCTGTCAGACGGCAGCCGCTTTGCTGACAGGTCAGGAGGGCTCGAGGGGAGGCAGGCGCTGAGGTCTTTGATCCTCGTCATAGCAAGCTCCCCCCCCCACAGCCACACACCCACAAAGATGACCTGGGGCGAAGCCACATCCTGACCCAGGGAGATCCAGTCTGGTTAGCTACGGATGAGGGCACAGCAGATGGCGTACGAGGCCAGTATAAGCTCCTAAAGCTTGAAGCTGAACGTCTTAACCCCAGAACCAATGGACTGAAGAGTTCACAGCATGGGGTGGGGTCAGAGCTCTGGAACTGGGGTCAGGAGACCACTACTTCCATCCCAGCTCTGTCGCTCACACTTCCGTATGCTTCAAAGAGGTCCTTCCTTCTCTAGCCCCGTTTTCTCATCTACAGAATGTGGAAGAGAAACATGTGGCTCTCAGAGGTGGTTTCCCAAGTGCCCTGAATTCACTGAAAAGGCAAACCACAGCTGAGATGACCTAAGATGCTGTGGGTTCCACATGTGGGACCCAAGACGATATGTGGGCTCCAGCGCCTGCACTTGGCAACTCTGGGCAAAGACTCTGCCCGTTCAGGCTGCGCTCCCTTCAGGGACTCAGCACACAAAGCCCTACAGCTACGGGGCCAAGAGACAAGAGGACAGGGCAACCGTGCTCCCCAACAGCCGGTATCCCACTGTGAGGTTAATAAAGAAAAGAGCGTGTGCTGGGAGCCTGACACCAAGCTTGGCTCATCTTTGTGGAGGAATCATATCCTGTGAAAGCCCTTTTCCCCAAGATTTAGAATATGCTCCAGGAGAGAGTGTGACGGATGTGGTTCTCATTGGTCTGATCCGCCTCCAGATGGGTATTCCAACTTCTCCAGCTGGTTTCTGCCTTTTCTCTGAAGCTGCTTCTTGATGGGAAGAGAGTCATAGACTGTGCCTCCCAGGAGGGACCAAAGGCCATATTCCAGAAGCCCTTAGAGCAAAAGAATGATGCTAAAGCTGCTGAGGAAGTCAAGGGGACCCTGGCAGTTGCCGGAGTAGCTCCTCCTCCATCTTGGCGGCCCTGCAGAGTCAAGGAGCCAGACCTCTTCTTCTAAGAAAGAATTGTTCCTACGTTTTCTCATTCAGCAAACTTTTACTGATTATATCAGGTGACAAACCAGGTAGCGAGAAGGGCCTACAGGGAAAATAACACAGTCTGGGTCCCCAGGGAGTGCGCAGGCCGGAGGAGAGCGGACGCAGGGCAGTCCCATCGCAGCGCCGCGCGCTGCGGCCGTGACGGGGCCCCAAGGCAGACTTTCTCCTGCAGACCACGGCCAGCCTCAGCTCCAGCGCGGCGCGCTCTGTGGCCGCTGGAGCGGGCCTCGTCCTGCTAGCCAACAGCCTGGTAGCTCTGAGGACGGCCTCTCAGCACTGTGACTCCGGAAGGGATTACCTAGCCTCACTGCCTTATTCGAGGTACTATTATTCGATATACGAAGTCAAGGACTGTCTCCTGACCAGTGTCGGTCTAACAGTAAGTAGTTTCGGACTGCACTTCCTGTCATGTGAAAGCTCAGTGTCCCTGCTTTGCATACATTTCTGACTTTTCAGCAGTCTCCAGTCCGGTTGGTTTGAATGTCTGGAAGCAACTACAGGAAAGACAAAAAATTATGGTTGAAAGAGGTTGGTCAGCAGGCTGCAAAATACAGGCGAAGCACTGTGCAAGGTCAAAACAGGGAATCGAGAAGCACTGTGCGTGGTGATCCGTTTGGTCATTCTTCTTTATTAATAAATACCCTATTCTCAATAGCTCTAGCCCTCAAAGTGCCCCCTTTGTTGAACAGGCATTTCCACCACCCCCAACATGGACAGAAACATTTCCTTTTGATTTGAACTTGATTTGATTTGGGATTAACGCATCATATGGTAAGTTGGTATGGAACTTGAACCTTAAGCCCAAGCACCTAATTACTAGACTGGCCCAGCAGGGCTGCAGACAATGAGAGACGGTCTACCCAGGGATTTGACTCTTAGCAGAAGCACCAGCATCCCTGAGCACCATCTTCTTGCCACTTTTCCCCCGAACTTGATGGTCACCACCTGTTGATTATGACCGTCTTGGCTTAGTCAGTCCTCTAGACGCAGGCTCAGAGTTTGGAAACCATAACCCTGGCCCTTTAAGGAGAAAGATCACTTCCTTTGTGACTCCTCCTTGTCTGAGCTGAGGAAACAAAGGCAACCTCTCTCATTCCCTTGGATCTGTCTCTTGAATCGCAGGGAATGTGTGCGCACTTCCGAACTCACAGCCTTCTGTGAGGTTGCCTGTGGGACCCAGAGGTTGCCAAAAGCAACTGCTTTGATCCAGGAGCTTGAGGAAGCGGAAGGGCACGGAGACTCATCTGGTTGGAAATCAGTTTGAGGAAGTCCAGCAGATAGTACCACCCTGGTGCAGGGGAGAGGTCAGGCAAAGCATGGAGAATGGGAGAAGTGTTCTTCCCGCCTCCGGTAATCAGATCTTAATTCAGCGAAAACTCAGCTCAAACTGCCTCCCACTCTCGGGTAACTAGAGCCAAAGAGAACTTCTTGTAACATCAGAGAAGCTGCAACTCGGCAGACTGGGCAGACTTCAAAGGTCCACTCTTTCTTTATTAACATAAAGATTACCTGGGGAAAGTAACAAATTTAAAGTTAAAAATATATGTCGAGAGATGGAAGAAGGAAAAAAGGGAGGGTGGCAGAAAGGTCATCTTACATCCTAGACACTAAGAAGGAGATTAAAGCTGGAGCAGAGATCAGAAGACCATGGAGGCCAGGACAGGAACATAGGTGTTGGAGGCTGGGCTCATGGAATTTTAATTCCCATGATAGGGTTTGAGGTTCTTTAGGCACACTGGATGCAGGAAGCTCACACTGAGTGCCCTGCAAAATGTTAGGAGCTGAGACTAAAGATTTAGCCTATTTAAGAAATAAGATAAGGAAAAAAACTCTGTCCTGCATTTCAAGAAGCTTCCAGAAACTCTTCCATAAAGGTTTATAGGATGAAATCATCTCACCAAGCCTTGAGCAGGTAGGGTACCCCAATCCAAAATTACATATAAAATAGAGGAACCTTGAATAAAATGACTAACTTAAAATTGTCCCTGGATCTGTGAAACTCCTAAGGTATCATCAGAATCAAACCCAACTCCCATCAAGAGTTATTGTTGTTCAGTCGCTAATGCATGTCCAACTCTTTGCAACCCCGGGGACTGCAGCACGCCAGGCTCCTCTATTCTCCATGGCCTCCTGGAGTCAGTGAGGCCGTCTAACCGCCTCACGCTCTGCTGCCCCCTTCTCCTTGTGCTGTCAATCTTTCCCAGGAGCAGGGTCTTTTCCAGCGAGTCAGTTCTTTGCATCAGGTAGCCAAACTATTGGAGCTTTAGCTTCAACAACAGTCCTTCCAGTGAATGTTCAGGCTTGATTTCCTTTAGGATGGACTCTTTGCAATCTAAAGGACTCTCAAGAGTCTTCTCCATCAACAGAGATGTCCAGAAGTCCAAATTATGAGTCTCCCACATACCAAAGAACCCTCCAACCATCACCACCCACACACTGAAGTCATCTAAGAATGAAAATATTTTGAAAAACATAAGGGAAAAAATGAGGGATAGCAGAAAATCAGACAAATATGAAATTTAGTTACCTGAGAGTTGGAGATTACATCATAATTTGAAAAAATGCTATAATGAAACTACATTTTAAATGATTAAAGATATTAAAAAAGGAATTAAAACCAAAATGAAAGAATATGGCAATGAACAACAACAAAAAAAGTGGATTTGAAAAAGAGCCAAATAGTATGATTAGAAATGAAAATTACAATATTTGAAATTAAGAACTTAGCATCAGTTAAATAGGAGCTATAACATATAGGTCTGATTAAACCACATAGAACACAATACACTAAGATAAAAATTTAGAAAATATCAATAAGAAGTTAAAAGACACGGAAGACAGTGAAGGGAGAAGGTTCAACACATCTCATATGAGCTCCAGTGGGACAGCACGGTAGACAGGGAGGATGCAATAGAAATAAGAATTTTGCAGAATGTAAGACAGATACGAGATTTCAGACTGAAGGACTGCACTGAGATTGTTGCAGGATGAATAAAAACAAGCCCACACCCAGAAACAGCATGGCAATCAAAAGCACTCAAGAAAAAAAAGAAAATAATAGGAGCAACTAAAGGTAAATGAGCGACCTCCCTGGTGGTCAGCTGGTAAAGAATCTGCCTGCAACGTGGGAGACCTGGGTTCGATCCCTGGGTTGGGAAGATCCCCTGGAGAAGGGAACGGCTCCCCACTCCAGTATTCTGGCCTGGAGAATTCCATGGACTGCATGGGGTCGCCAGGAGTTGAACACAACTGAGCGACTTTCATACCGAAGTCTTGAGTGGAAATCCTTGCTATTCATTTCCCTGCTTTGGTTCAGAGATCCGAAAGAAAAAGCAGGAAAGAGGAGGACATGGTCCTCACTGTCTCTTCTTCTCTCCACTATTAGAGTCTTCACTTGCAGTCTTGTCTCCTGAACAAGAGTTGGGGCACCAACCATTCCTGTGTTGAGTTACAGGGTGTCCTGGTGGTGATGCTTACCTTCACGGTGCTGGAGCTCTTAGCAGCTGCATATGCTTCTGTCTTTTGGTGGAAAAGGTCTACTCTAGCCCTGCATTCATCCGGTCACGAATAAGAAGGACTGGGGGACTGGAGTTGACATATGCACATAAAGACGGATGAAACAGATATCTAATAAGAACCTGCTGCATAACATAGGGACTCTACTCAACGCTCTGGGGTGGCAGAGAGGGCGCGCACGTACACGGATGGCTGACTCACTCTGCTGCGTTGCCGAACAGCAGAGACTAACGTAATGTGGCAAAGCAACTAAACTCCAATAAACAACAAAATAAAAAGAAGAGGAAATGTGTGATCTTGAGCTAGTGTGAACTGGCTGAGTCATGTGGCTTTGTAGGCCCTGCTTCTGTAGTGTTTTCATACTCACATTGCTTAAATTTTAAACATCAGAGATTCCAAGAACATTTCAATTAAAAAGTACTTCTAAAATAATATGGCTCTATTTCTGTCAATTAAATATGCCTCTGAACCCTGTCTCATTTAACGACTTTATTCTTAAATATCTAAACCCAAAGATCATAATTAACCACAAGGCTCTCTCCCATCTAAGTTCTAGACCAAACAAGAAATTAGACATATAGAAATATAATTAACTTTGTTACTGTACTGCAGTGAACAATGTGAACTACCCAATAACGAGGTTCCTAATGTTGTCCCCTGCTCTAGGCCTTAGGCCTTAGCCTAGAGGGGAATGTGCAACAGAAACTCACAGGATGCTTCCCAAATGACATGTACAGAGGTGGTCACAGAAGCGATACACACAATAACCCTGCGGAGGAAACTATTCAAATGCCAAAGAGAAGGAGAGACAAATAAAACCTGTGGTGTAGTCAAACAAGGGATGGGCTTCCCTGGTGGCTCAGACGGTAAAGAATCTGCTTGCAATGCAGGAGACCCGGGTTCAGGTCCTGGGTCAGGAAGATCCCCTGGAGGAGGGCATGGCACCCCACTCCAGTGTTCTTGCCTGGAGAATCCCATGGACAGAGGAGCCTGGCGGGCTGCAGTCCCGGGGGTCACAAAGGACACAACTGAGTGACTTACACACACAAACAATGGTACACCAATGATCTACCAATGACACAAGTGAGCAAACAATTACATGCCATGCAGATGAATCCACAATGTATGATTCCCTGTATACAGTTTAAATACAAACACAACTAGTTCAGAGTGTTAGGATAGTGGTTACCTTTGCAGTTAATAATTGGAAGGGGACCCAGAGGGCCTATGCATTCCTGCAGATACTCTTTTTCTTGATCTGGATACTAGTACTCTACCTATATGATTGTGTGCTCTTATTTGCAGGTAACAGTTAAAAAAAAACTTTTTTTCAAAAGTTACTTTTGAGTTCTTATGCCAGTTTAGTTATTGAATCATCACTTACCTCTTCTCCATGGTCAGATTCCTCAAAAAACAAACAAACAAACAACAAAAAAACCGTCTTCCAAAAACCCTGGAGTCTTCCTTGACTCTTTAATTTCTTTCACTTCACCATATTTAACCTATCATTAAAAACTTCTAGGCCCTGCTTCAAAACATCCAGAGTCTGGTTGCTTCTCACCATTTCATGAGCATGCATCATTTTGCACTGGTATTATCACAGTGATAAACCAAGTGGGCACCCACACCACATAGCAGATGGTGGGGTTGTTTGTAAATGTAATATCAGGTCATGTCATTCCTCTGCTCAAAGAAACTGCATTTCATTAAAAATAGAAGCCAGCATCCTTAAATGCCCTTAGTATCTGAGTTCTCACTTCCTCTCCCACCTCTCTGATTACTCGCCTCCCTGCTCGCTATGCTACCGACGTGGGCTTTTGCTGTCTCGTGGCATATTCTTTCTTCAGGAACTTTACATTTGCAGGCGCCTTGATTTGGAATGCTTTTCTTACAATCATTTACGTTGCTTGCTTTCTTACCTCTTTCAGGTCTTTCTTCAAACCACTCACTCTCAGTGAAACTTCCCCCCACCAATCTACATAAAATTATATCCCTCTTTCTGCCTTCATTTGCTTGCTTTTTCTCCACAGCACTTACCACCAGCTGACTTACTATGGTTTTTATTTGTTTGTTAATTGTATATGTATTCTCACTGGTCTGTTAACTACAGTAGAGTACTCACTTTCTACTCCCTACTTGACTGTTTTCAAGTGTGTGTGTGTGTGTGAATATTTTACATTGGGACTGGAGAAACCTTGAGATTTATTTTTACCCAATAAGCCAAGCAATGCAATAAAATTATATGTTATCCAAGATCTATTACTTATTTGCTTACTTTTTACTGTTAATAGAAAGTTTCTTCAGACTGTCTAGAGGATTATATTCAGCATTATCTAGGATAATATTGCAAACTGATGGGATGATTGGTAAGGACATTTCACCTTTCATTTCTAACTCATCCAACCACTTACCCCTAGTCTGGTTGTCTTTCAAAACTGGAGTGACCATCCACTCAGTTTCTAAAGTCAGAAATTAGGGAGTCTTTCTTTGGCTCCTTACTTTTTGCCTCATAACTACATTCAGTTTGGGAAATCAATTAGCAAGAATCACTAACAACAAGGTCTAATAAACTCACAGCAAGAAAAGGTGTGAAAGGTTTCAACTAAGCCCAAGAAAACACTGCAGACATTTATTATACATACTAGAAGACCAAGTTCTCAGTCATGATTTTTAAAAAATGCAGCTTCCTCAGAAACTTAATCCTAAATTACTGGTTGAGTCACACGTACTCAGATCCTTATCACGAACTCTCTGATCCTTCTGATTTTAGCCAACTCTGGTGAGAGTCTCCTTGCTGGTCTGATGAAGCAAGTTAGCAGCCTCACTGAGAAGGCAAGGAGCTGAAGGCATCCTCTAATCTCCAGCCCTGGGAGATGCTACAATGCACAGAACAACTTTCTATAGCAAAGAATCTTCAGGCCCCAAATGCCAGCAATGCCAAGGTTAAGAAACCCTGCTATATCTGGTTGCCACAAACTAGGAAATACTCAAGATAATATTTGAACATTATGGGAGGTTTTGTGAAACAATTTGCTTTATGGTTTAATTGTTAAAATCACAACAAATATAAGAATACCAAGGATTAACGTGGAAAACAGGGCTTCCCAGGTGACTCAGTGGTAAAGAATCCACCTGCCAAAGCAGGAGACGAGAGTTCAATCCCTGATCCGGGAAGATCCCACAGGCCACGTGGAGCAACTAAGCCTATGTGCCGCAACTACTGAGCCTGTTCGCCCTAGAGCCCAACAGCCGCAGCTACTGAGCCTGTTCGCCCTAGAGCCCAACAGCCGCAGCTACTGAGCCTGTTCGCCC
>JADEYB020000034.1:76667700-76684761 GCA_015832495.2 Alces alces
ACAGCCGCAGCTACTGAGCCTGTTCGCCCTAGAGCTGGTGCTCCACAAGAAGAGACGCACTGCAATGAGAAGCCCATTCACCGCAACTACAGAGAAGTCCTATTCATCACAACAGAGGAAAGACGGGGCGGCAGTGAAGACCCAGCACAGCCAAAAATAAAGTAAGTAAATGAATAAACAGTTTTTAAAAGTTAAAATTTTTAAAAAAGGCTTCCCTGGTGTCTCAGATGGTAAAGAATCTGACTGCAATGCGGGAAACCTGGGTTCGATCCCTGGGTTGGGAAGACCCCCTGGTGGAGGGCATGGCAACCCACCTCAGTATTCTTGCCGGGAGAATCTCCATGGACAGAGGAGCTTGGAGGGCTACAGTCCACGGGGTTCACAAAGAGCTGGACACTGCTGAACAACTAAGCATAGCACTAGATTCAGACGCTCTTTCTCCCCCACAATCCACCTGCTCTTCACTACAATGGTGATAATACCAACACTTACAAGAATGTGGTATGCAGATTATCTCATTTAATTCTCACAACAGCCCTATGTTGGGCTTCCCTGGTGGCTCAGATGGTAAAGAATCTGCCTGCAATGAAGGAGACCTGGTTTAGATCCCTGGGTTGGGAGGATCCCCTGGAGAAGGGAATGGCTACCCACTCCACTATTCTGGCCTGGAGAATTCCACGGACAGAGGAGCCTGGAAGGCTACAGTCCATGGGTTGCAAAGAGTCGGACATGACTGAGAGACTTTCACACATGCGTGCATGCACACACACACACACACATACACACACAAACATGGAAAGCAAAATTCCATATGGAATTTTATAGTTTTAATTGCATTTGCATAGCTTAAACCAGGAAGACTCTGACTTGACTTCATCTTACCTGTCTTTTTGAAAGCTAAAATTACACTCTATGAAAGTGGCAACTACATCTGGTCCAATACCTTTATGTACTGATTTTTATGCTAGAAAGAAATATGGCTAAACAGTAGTGAGACAATCAGTCAACTACAAGTGGGAAACTCCTTCTGAAAGATGGCGGCAGCATGGTTGCTGCAGATTTTGGAGACAGACAGGCAGAGTCTGTGTCCTTTCCTGTCCCTTGGTATGTGCCCTTAAACCATTTAACCTTTCTGTCCCTCATTTTCAGTATGGTAGAAATGTTAAAAGAATCAATGTGAATACATGTCAAAACAAAACACCTTCCACAGTGCCAGGAACATCGTGGATATTTCATCATTTAGTTCCTTTCTAGCTCATGAACATAGGTACTGGGACTTGTTGGTACACCACCTATTTATTTTGTGTTGACCCTCTGTTTACAAACAAGTGGACAAGAAAGTAAGTCTTCCAGATTAACTGGATCCTTCACCAGGAAGACAGAAGAAGATGCTCTAGAATTCTAGGACTCTGTGACTCAATGACTGTGATTCTGTGGTTCTAGTGCTGAGTAATCGCTAAGGGCTCATTGCCGAGGACTCCTTGTGTGACTGATGGCAGACCATGATTTTGGCTGCAATGTTTACTTACCCATTTTTTTTCATAGAGTTTTGCCATTGAATCATGGAATCATCATCTGAGGTCAAAAGATCAACCCACGTCATCAACGTACAAGCAAATGAAACTGTATTGACTGCACTTCCCTATGGACCTCATAGTTCTCTGCTGGAATTCCTGAAGGGAGAGCCAAAAGTCTTGGGGGTAAGTCCTCTCCCATTCGTGGGTCTTCCTGGAAAGGAGACCAAAAGTTATTTCTCCAAGTATGTTTGCAGAGATGCTTTTTCAGAAAAGACATTGATCCCCCCAGTTTTCCCTCATCTGTCATCTAAAATGCATCCTTCTTTTTATACTCTTTTTAAAAAGAGATATCCTGTGTATTTGTTCATTTATTCATTGCCATTTGGCTGCCTTGGGTCTTAGTTTTGGCAGGCGGATCTCTGTTGGGATGCACGGACTCTTCAGTCATGGCTCGTGGGCTCGGTAGTTGTGGCCTGTGGGCTTCGTTGCTCCTCAGCACGTGGGATCTCCATTCCCTGACCAGGGACTGGACCTGCGTCCCCTGCATCACAAGGCAGGTTCTTAGCCACTGAACTACCAGGGCACTCCCTGCAGCCTTCTAAGTCACGAGCGTGTACATACAATTGGATATTCAGTAGAGGAGCCAACGCGTAGCCTACAAGACCATTTCCCTACATCTCACAAAGTATTTATTTTTAACTGAAAGATAATTGCTTTACAATATTGTGCCAGCCTCTGCCATACATCCTACAATGCAGAAGACCTGGGTTTGATCCCTGGGTTGGTAAGCTCCCCCTGGAGAAGGGAAAGGCTCCCCACTCCAGTATTCTGGCCTGGAGAATTCCATGGCGTGTATAGTCTATGGGGTTGGAAAGAGTTGGACACGACTGCATGACTTTCACTTTCACTGCCGTACATCAACACAAATCAGCCGTATGTGCACATATGTCCCCTCCCTCCTGAAGCCCCCTCCCACCTCCTACCCCCTCCCACTCCTCTAGGTTGTCACAAAACGTCCCTACGTTTTGATCAACAAGGGAAATAAAGTTCTGTTTAGAAACATGCAGGGTTTGCTCATGTCTCAGAAATGCTTCTGAGGGCTTATTTAACTCTGAGAAATAGAACATTCAACTGTCACGAATAAAACCACTAATGCCGAGGAAATCCCTGGCCTGTTTCAGGAGGACCTAGTGATCATCTTTGAATCCCAGCAAGGGGGATGGAGGAAACTCGTGCCACTTTTCTAAATATCTTATTGAGCGACCTTGGGCTGTGGGAGCACCTCTCTTGGAGCTGAAAGCCTTTAGAGGTGAAGTCAAACATCGCCTTTGTGCTGTTACAGCAATGGGAGCTCTTTGAAAACCACCCTCAAAGCTCATAGGGAGCTGCAGTGCTGACACACAAACACACAATCTGTCATAAATAGACGAGTAAAGCTGTGTGCGCAGCCTCCATCCTCAGTACAAGAACCCCAACACTCCGGGCACACTTGTGACCCGGGCCACAGAACCCAGACGCCAGAAGGGAAGCGGAGACGCTCGGCGCTGAGGAAAGCCCCGGGCCCAGGACCACCTCGCTCCCCTCTCCCTAACCCTAACGGGCTGAGGGGCCGGGTCACTCTCGGCTCTGGACAGGCCTTCGCATCAAGAGGTGGGACATAACCTCACCCCAACTTCTCTGCTCCAGCTCAGGGAACTTCATAAACTTTCAGAGCGCTGGACTGAGGCTGTAATTCTCAAAACAGGAAGAAAAGAAACTGAAAGTGAAGTCGCTCAGTCGGTCTGACTGTTTGCGACCCCATGGGCTATAGCCCACCAGGCTCCTCCGTCCACGGGATTTTCCAGGCAAGAGTACTGGATTGGTTGCCATAATTCTCAAAGGCTATATTTAATGTGGAAAATGTGTGT
Source organism: Alces alces (assembly GCA_015832495.2). Classification (NCBI taxonomy): domain Eukaryota; kingdom Metazoa; phylum Chordata; class Mammalia; order Artiodactyla; family Cervidae; genus Alces; species Alces alces. The sequence goes on from JADEYB020000034.1 coordinate 76,671,125, forward strand.
GTGTGTTGGGGTGAGGATGGTAACAGGAGGCTGGTTCTACAGAAGGGGAAAGAGTGTCAGGGTGAGTAGTTTGGAATCGGCATCCCTGAGAAGCTTGCCGTCTAGGGCAGGGGTCCGTAGCAGCCCATGGTCTGCGAGCAGAGCAGGCAGCGAGGCCCGGGCGGGCGGGTGAGGCTTCACCTGTGTTTCCAGCAGCCTCCGCTGCTCGGCATCACCTGTCAGATCAGAGTGCGAAGGCGGCTGTGGACCACGCCTGTTGAGGGATCGAGGTTTCGCGCCTCTTTGGAGAAGCATCCCCAGACCGTCCTCCCCAGCCCTCCCGTCTGTGGAAGAGCTGTCTTCCACGAAACCGGTCCCTGGTGCCGAAAAGGCGGGGGGCCACAGGTGCAGAGGGAGAGCCAGACACATGCTCAAAACTGTGAGGTGCAAGACGGCCTGATAACCCCAGAGACTGTCAGCAGGGAAGCGTGAGCATGAAGGATTCGGACACGGACACCGGTGAGCGAGGGCAGGAAGGCCGCTGGGCCTCCTGAAAACCTGAGTGGTCGGTAAACAGGAGGCGAAGGCACGCAGGCAGGGGGAGCGGCGTTCTGGGGCGATGCCTACGCGCCTGGGAGGCTCCAGAGAGCCGGGCCGCGCGGCCTCACCGGCCCATTCTTCTCTTCACAGGCTGCCCAGGTCCTGCTTGCCCTGATCACTGCCGGCATCGGAGCTATATTTGCGTTCAATTACTTCAACTTCGCCCAGAGATTCCCCCTGGTTTTCTTGACAGGATATCCATTTTGGGGCGCATTTATTGTGAGTATTGTTAGGAGCTTTGGAGGAATTACCATAAAGACTGGTTTGAATTGCCTCCGGTCCTGAGATAATGAATCCCATGCAGGTGGTCCCCAAGGAGACCACCCCTTGATAGGGGTGATAGACCCTTGATAGGCCACCCCAAGATAGCAATCGCTCCATGGCAAAAGAAGCGATTCCATTCGGGCCACTGCAATACCACCATCCTCATGGTGACAACGGCTCTTGGGTGTGCAGTGTCGAAAAGTCTTCCAGCCCTCATGTGTATGTAAGTCATTTGCTCCTTACTACCAATCTGGGAGGTTAGGTGGGTATATGTCCTACTTTTCCCTTTGTAAATAAGAAAATGGAATTTGGGGGTAGGTAGTAAACTTAAACCTATCTGGCTAGCACTCACAATCACAGCCTCTCAAAGCTTAAGGAGAACTTTAATACATTATTATGGTTCAACTGCTTCATTATGCCCAGAGGTAGTTTTATGAATGTCATTCATCCAATTAATAAAAGTATCATAAACATAATTCCTAGTACAGAGCTATATCTGTTCAATCCCCACAGCCTTGGTTCCTAATCTTATGCCATCATATTTAAGGGTAGACTCATTAGAGCTTCCGCCATTAAAACCTGCAGTCCCAAGAGGGCAAGAATGTTGTCTGTTATTGTTGTTACATTCTCAGACCTCAGACTCATGCTTGCTGCATAGCAGGTGTGAATGAATGAATCACTCTGTGAACAAATGGATGAAATAATGAAGAAATGAGACAACTGTCTCTATTAAAACCCTCTTCTCTTTTGATAAGCATAAATATCCCACACCTTTTCTGAGACACCTACTAGTACTGCTAGTTTTCATTTCCCAAATGCCAAAAACACAAGACAGAACGTGATTTTCAAAGTGCACATACAGAAAACCAGACAGACCAACTCCTCACTCCCCCCGTCACGAGAGGACATTCCCAGTAGGATACTGTGTGATCGGCGTGCGCGAATGACAGTGAGGGCCAGGCACATTACTTTTTAAAGCTCCACTCTTCACTGAAAAGATATTTACTGAGAACCCATACTACATCTGCAGGAGGGTCCTAGGTGCTCAGGGCACAGGTAGACAAGGCCCTCTTTGAGAGAACTGATGAACTGCTCTTAGAAATAGACAGGGTTCGGTGTCTAATAGGCAGGTTATAAATGAAAAAGTGAAAGTAACTCCACAGGTATGTTATTACACTTGTGCTATGCACATGGAGGAGTTCCAGGTATCAGGTGAAGATTTAACGGAAAACTCACCTGTGCTGGGAGGTCAGGGAAGTGCTTTGCACACAGGTGTTCACTGCGTAAAGTAGAAAGAAAGCTCACTCTCGGCAACAGTGAAGCATGAGCTGAGGCCTTGATGTGGGGAAGAGCAGCAGGAAGAAGACCAAAGAGTCTGTTGCAGTGGCATAAAATGAGGCCAAAACTGTAGACTGGAGCCAGGTCGTGCCAACCCTTGTGGCCGTAAAAAGAACGTGGAGCTTTAATACTAGAGCAAGGTTGGTAAGATCTGAAGACTTGTTATCTCTAAAATATTATGTCCCCTGAGTGGGTAATGAGCCCAAGGATGCTAAGAGCAGATCTGGGAGAATCAGAGGAGGGGAGGCTGCAAGATTCCAGGAATGGAGAGGTGGTACCTTGAACTCTCTAGAGGGCAGCAGCAAAGATGAAGGTGGACAACTTCGAGAATGACCTGGAAGTAGAACGAGCCTGATGGTGACCCAAGGTGGGAGGTGAAGCTGAAGGAGGTATCAGAGGTAACATTCTGATCCTACATGTCTTCTCAAGGTCCTTGACTCCAAGACCCAATATCCCCAAAGTGGAAAAATGATTCCCATCACAGGGGTTCTCATTATTGGAACATTAAAAAAAATATGGACCCCCACCTTGGGGGACAGGGGTCTCATTTTTCCCGTGTGGTACTAAGCTCTCTGGGCTTCCAGGGAGCTCAGTGGTTAAGAGTCCACTTGCAACGAAGAAGTTGTTGTTGTTCAGCTGCCCAGTCGTGTCCAACTCTTTGTGACCCCATGGACTGCAGCATGCCAGGCCTCCCTGTCCCTCACTATGTCCTGCAGTTTTCCCAAGTTCAAATCCATTGCATCGGTGATGCCATCCAGCCAGCTCATCCTCTGATGCCCTCTCCTCCAAGAGATGTGTGTCGAATCCCTGGGTTGGGAAGAGGCCCTGGAGAAGGAAATGCAACCCACCCAATATTCTGGCCTGGAGAGTCCCATGGAGAGAGGAGCCTGGCAGGCTACAGTCCATGGGGTCGCAAAGAGTCGGACACGACTGAGCAATTAAACAACAGCTAAGCTCTTTGTTTCATATAAATGAGTGGGTCAGATAACACTAGATTCCAGGCCCCGTACTTACTCCGAGCAGACAGAGCTACTTTCACTATTCTAGGCCCAGCGCCCAAGACTGTCTTTCTTTTGGAGCCCAGCGGGATGGTACCTTTCAGGCCTTAAAGCAGCGCCTGCCTCACCCACCTGATGCTGGCAAATGCTGAGCACGGCCAGCACAGGATTTCCTCTCAAGTCAGCGCCCACTGTCCTTCCCTGATGGGAGAGACCAGATACGGAAGGTTACGGTGTACTCTCCAAAGGAAGTCATACTGTAGGGCAGTCCAACACACCATCACCTGTTAACCTGTCTCTCTTTTCTCCCTAACAGTTTACTATTACAGGGTACCTCACAGGAGCCAAAAGTAATGACAAGTGTATGGTAAGTCACTTTGTCACTTCTGTGCGGTTTAGAACTGTCTACTTCTTTTAGACCATCTTTGGGTGGAAAGCCTTGAGTAATAACGGACCTTCCAGGAAAATCTTTGCCTGTCAAATGTGCAGTTCAGGTCACTGCTATTTGGCAGTCAGCATGAGCCCTGCAGCCTTCCACTGGGCGCCATTGCCTTGGTCAAATCAACCAAAGGAGTTGCTTATTAAAGACCGTTTTTACATTCCTCTAACTCAACAGTGTTTAACTGGGAGTGATTTTGTGCCTCCCCCAGCTCTGCCCCCAGAGGTATTAGACAAAGCCTGAAGACACTATTTTTTTCCCTCGCTGCCAAGCGCAGCATGCAGGGTCTTAGTTCCTGACCAGGGATGGAACCCACGCCCCCTGCAGTGGAAGTGGGAGGCTTAGCTGCTGGACCACCAGGGAAGCCCGACGCTGAAACATTTTTGATTGTCACAGCCAGGGGGTGGTGGGGTGAGGAGTACTGTTGTTATCTCGTGGGTAGAGACCAGGGCTGTTTCTAAACATTTTAAAATACGAACGATAGTAAAAGAAAACAAAAAACTATCCAAATATTTATTGTGTCAAGGTGTATAAACCCTACTGTAACCAACATCAATCCCAAGATCCCAGTTATTACCCCCCACCCCAACAACGGGCTCCCCAGGTGATGCAGCGGTAAAGAATCCGCTTGCCAGTGCAGGGGATGTGGGTTAGAGCCCTGGGTCGGGAAGATCCCCTGGAGGAGGAAATGGCAACCCGCTCCAGTATTCTTGCCTGGAGAATCCCATGGACAGAGGAGCCTCACAGACAGTCCATGGGGTCACAAAAGAGTGAGACATAACTGAGTGAGTGAGCGCGTGTGTGTACACACACACACACACCCACAATGACAGAGGCTTCTCTTTGGGGTCTGCCCAAAGCCGCAGGGAAGAGCCTGGCACAGATGCTGGATTATTCCAGGGCTGAGTCCAGGCCAGCACTCATCGTGTGTCAAATTTGAAGGAGTATTTTGAAGATTTAATAAAATACCACATATAAGACAAAATGATAGTTAAATGTTTACATGCCCTTCTAACCAGTCTGATTTTTTTAAGGCCCTGGAGAAGTAGGCGTTCTCTTAAAGCCATTTTGACGCTTTCTTTATGGTCCTCTGCCAATATCCTCCAAAGATAGCAACAAACCACAGGGGAGTTCTAGCGGGGACGAAGGCCTCCGTCTCCCTCTACCCGTGGAAATACACACGGACGATGCAGAGGAAGCCTCAGCTGTCTTTCTTCTCTGCACTGACTTCCTTTTGGAGCTGAGGAACATACCAAGGATAAGGCAGGCCTACCCACGGCTCACGGAGATGGAGGCAGACCGTTACATCATGGGGACAGCAGTGCTAACCTGGGCAGTGTGGGATCTGGCTCCATCAGAGCTCTTCCTCCGAATTCGCAATCACGTGACCCCTGAATCCTACTCATCTGTGACGTGGGGACTAACGGGGGTTTGCCTACATCGTAAAACTGTCATGAGGGTGAGAGGAGACCAAGGCTGTGCACCCCCTCTGTAAACTGTAAAGCAGAATACACCTGAGGAGCTGTTGAGTCAGAGATGTTAGTGCGTGAAACGTCCTCTGGGAGCCAAAACAGAGCCTTGAAGGGACCAAAAGACTGAGGACTGAACGAGATGGTGTATCCATGTGCCCCTGGGTATTTTCTGCCAAAATCCCTGTTGGCAGAAAAAGATCTGTGTTTGGGGCAAACATTAAAATCATAGGTGTACTTCCAAGTTACACCACAGAGTCACAGGTCCTCCTGGATAGGACAGGGTGTGTAAATGTATAAACGTATCACTGCACTTCCCACCCCAACAGACGTAACACAATCAAGTATAGTAATCATCTACGGAAATGAGATATGAGACTTTTCTTTGTTTTTCTTTTAAAAGAGGAATATCCATGCTGGGGTTGGTAATGAATGACATCTCTCTTCCTTCAAAGGAACTCAAGAGTTATATAACTAAACAAAATGAAATTTCAAAAAAATAGGAAGTATAGGGAATAGAAAATTGGTGGGGCTATCTGAACTTTTAATAGCTTGCAGGTTTGAAAAGTGAGAGCAAAAGGAAGGAAACCATTAAATCTCAGTCCAGATTCATTGCCATCTGTAAATATGTTATTGATTTGGTTGCTTACGGTTTGACTCCTCTAGGGGGTGATGTAAGGCACAGGAAGGCAGGACCTCATCTTTCGTGTTTAATTTTGTGTCTCATGGGCTTAATGCAGCACCTGACACGTAGCTGACCCACATGAAATATTTATTAAATAAACAAGCAGATATGCCCTAAAGTTGGGTGACACTACTCTCACTTGTAAAAGCAGAAATGGAAATTACAAGAGATTTGTTGATGTGTATAGGGTCCTAGTTGGCTAGGACTGAAAAATCAGCTAATTACAAGGCCAATATTCTCTCTAACACACAATTTTGCTTATAGATTATAAAAGATGACACATTAGGATAAAAAGAACGTTTTCTTTAGCATTAACCACAGAGCACCCCAGGAGCTTCCTAGATGGCACAGTGGTGAAGAATCCGCCTGCCACTGCAGGAGACACAGAGATGCAGGTTCAATCCCTGGGTCGGGAAGATGCCCTGGAGTAGGCAATAGCAACCCATTCCAGTAACCTTGCCTGGAAAAATCGCATGGACAGAGGAGTCTGGTGGGCTACAGTCCACGGGGTTGCAAAGAGTCGGACCCAGCTGAATGTGCACACAACTACAGAGCGCCCCTGCTAACCGGATCGCTTCCTTAGCTCCCCGGCTTATTCTAAAACTTGGTCTGGCTTATGACTTTGATGAATTCAGGATAGTGATGGAGCAATTCCTCCCTGAGGGGTATCTGGGAAAATAAAAGCACGAAGAAATTCCTTCAAAGTGTTTATTTATTTTGCTGTTATTTTTTAAACTCTTTTCCAGGGACAAGGTGTCACGAGCCTGAACCTCATCAGTGGCGCGGTCGCGGTGGCTGGAGTCGTTCTCACCATCATCAGCTACAGACACCAGCACAGATACTGCCAGGGGCCTTCCCTTGAAGGAATATGTGTGATAAGTAGAGTCCTTTACAATGTAAGCGGCCTCATTCTGGGCAACGAATCTGTATCATCTGTGTGAGCAGTGTCCATGAGGCACTGACCCGTTAGTTTTGCCTCCTCTAGTGGAGGTTGCCTCCGCGTCTAAGCTCGCTGTTGAGAAGAGCCATGTGACTGAACGCATGGAGCCTGGACTTCACTCCTGGTTTTGTCGCTTGTATCCACTCCCCTGGAGGCTCAGACAGGAAAGCGTCTGTCTGCAATGCGGGAGACCTGGGTTCCATCCCTGGGTCGGGAAGATCCCCTGGAGAAGGAAATGGCAACCCACTCCAGTACTCTCGCCTAGAAAATCCCATGGACGGAGGAGCTTGGTGCAGGCTACTGTCCACGGGGTCGCAAAGAGTCGGACACGACTGAGCGACTTCACTTTTCTTTCTTTTGTCACTTAGAAGCTTTCGACCTTAGCCTAGTATTTTGTCTTCTCTGAGCCTCCATTTTCCTCATTTGAGAAATGAAGACAGTAAGATTGCCCACCTCACTGGTGTGCCGTGACGAGGCACGGTGTAAGGGGCCAATAGGTTTTAGCTCTTCCTATTGGTATTGATGGGGATTGGATTCAATTTTACCGTATCAGTCTTCTTAGGGAGTAGAATGATCTAAAAAGTTTGCTCAGTTAATGCTAAATATAGTTGGAGAAAGTGTCTAAGACACTTAATAAAGTGTTTTTTTAATAATTTTAGAACATAAATCATTATATATAGAGTTTTACTCATTACAAGAGATGAACTGTATCTTTAGCAGAAAATATAGGGGTTATTTTAAGTATTAATCTGATAAGTATTCAATGACATTATTTTTATGCATGTCAGCAATTCCAAAAGGCCTTTCTTTCTACTCTCTAAGCAAATCCTGGGCTTTCATTCAATTCCAATCAATTGATTATTGAAGGCTTTTGTCCTTGAATGTTAGTGAGATTTGACTTGGGTGGATAGAAGTGAAGTGGGATCATAGGAAATTATCTCCCTCAATAAAGAAGGAAAACAGCTATCAGTTACTGAATATGAGGTCTTGTTTAATCCTCATGATTACCCATTAAAGTGAGCCTAGTATACTTTGATATGTTCTGAAACAAATTACAGAGTTAGATTCATAAAAGATTACTAAGTAAAGTCAGAAAACAATGTAAGAGACAAAATCCTAATTGGACCAAGAACGTGATGCTCCATTATTAGCCTTATCCCTTTTCCTAGTAGACAGGAGGCCACCACTGTACCAGGAAGAAATTGTCTTCTGAGGTTAAATCCCCAGATGAACAGAACTCTGTTCCTGCCCGGCACAGATGTGCATCAGAGCATTAGTTAGCTCCTGCATTCAGAATCCAGGAGACTCTGTTCCAAGACTTCTTATGTATATCACTTCACAATTCCTTGTTGAACACGACCCAAATGTCAAAAACAAACTAAAAGTATCCAGGAACAGTGGGCTTCACACATCTCCTGGACTGACTTCTGCCCCAAACACCAATCCGTTGTCTACACTGCAGCTAAAGTCGTCACTTAAAAATGCACACCTGAACAGAATTACTCAATGGCTTCCTGTTTAATTTAGACCCAAGTCTTCAAAGGTTTATAAGACTCTAACACATCTATCTGGCCTAACTTTCTAACATTATTCCAGGCCTTCATCCTCACTGCATGTTCCCCCCCACCTTCTAGAATTCTCTAAGGGGTCTAGACCACTTTTTCTTTCTTCAAATGTTTCCCAGCCCAGCAGCTATCTTTTCCCACCCACCCGCTGAACTCCTCCTCATTCTGTAATCTCAAACCTCATGTCTTTAAGAGGGTGCTTCCTGATCACACCTCTGCCCATCCCAGGGCAGGTCTCCCATTATATCAGTGGTAGTACCTAGCTCCCATGTTTTTTCATAGCAGTTATCATAATTTAGTGAGGCAAATAACTGCCTAATTATTTGTCACTGTCTGCCTCCCTCACAATGACGGAAGTTCCACAAAGACCAAGGTCAGACCGTCTTGTTCACCCGCTGAAGCTGGTAAATTCACAGTGACAGTCACTCAGTCATGGGCAACTCTGTGCAGCCCCATGGACTATACAGTCCATGGGATTCTCCAGGCCAGAATACTGGAGTTGGTAGCCTTTCTGCTGTGTATATTGTGGTTTTTCTCAAAAAAGTAAATAAATAAATAAAAGGAGAATATTCAAACTTTTGGCTGTGTTGCAGGGAAATCAAAATCTAGACAGACTTTTGTCCAGGGTTAAGTGTAACAGTAGACCCAACTGCAGTCATCTCTTCTTGTTTCCAAAGACTAAACTTTTTGGATGCCATGCTATTCCCTGCTACTTCTCCCTACTTTAAGGTAACTAAACATCACCTTAAAGCAGAGTGTGCAAAATGGCAATCTATAGGCTATGCCAAACCCAAAGTATGTTCCATTTGGTTCACAGAAGTGAACAAATCACTGGAAAGTTTCACACTAACAGTGTGCATATACAGCTGCCTTAAGCATGAGAAGACCGCGAGGCATCAAGGTCCCCACATTCCCACATGGCAACTATTGCCTGGACCTGAGTAATGGATACTAAGGGATACACCTCTCCTCTCCTTTCCTCCCTCCTGCTTCCCCCATTTGAGATGGCTGTCCGGTGCCTCCATAGGCACTGGAGTTCACTATCCCTGCTTATCAGAAAGACATACACAGGACGAAAACCGTTCAATCACTGATGGCTCCAGACCCATCTAAAACATGGGCTTTCCCGTGCTTGGTCATACTGTGTAACTGGTCCTTGGTTTATATCTTTAAAATGGCTTTCATTCCAAATGCCGTACATTTACCTCCATTATTTGCAGGGAATTTTGTCGGTCTTACTGATCATCAGCTTAGCAGAGCTCAGCATCGCTGTGACGATCGCCTCCTTTAGAAGCAACTGCTGGGCAAATTCAAACGAGGTGCGTTCAGTGATGTTTGTGAGTATGGATTCCTACTGGGACACGTCAAGGTGACCTCCAGCCTGTTAAGTGAGCAGAGCTGTAGTCTCAGGTGCTGAATTACAATTTCTAAGTTTAGGAAGATCAAGGAGGCACAGACTTAAAACTGACGGCTCACTCCACACGTAGAAACACACCATGTTGCTTTTTACGCCTTTATCCGCCATCCACAGTCTCCCTGTTCAGACATAACTCCTTACCTTCCTGTCGAAATAACTGAAAAACAAGACTAAATGGGGATTCATATTATTGTAACATGGGGAGCTGATACCTGGGCCATAAAGCTCTGTGAAACAACCCCCTTAACAGAGAGGAAGAAAGCTATTTAAGTGATACCAATAGTATTCATAATAATCACTATAGCTTACATTTATTGAATGTTCACTATGTTAGTTATTGTTATAATCACCTAACACAACTTAACCTTAATTAAATTATTAATTTAATTAAATTTAATTAAATTATTAAAGCATCTTTATTTTACATATGAAATAAATTAATAATCTAATTGAGGATTCCTCATATGTGATGAGGCACTTTTGCTGTTTAAAAGATTCTCTTTGTCTTTCAACAGATTAATTAAAATTTGCCTTGGTGTGTGTCCCTTTGAATTTATCCTGTTTGAAGTTCATTGAGCTTCTTAGATTTGTAGATGAATATTTTTCACCATATTTGGTAAATTTTCAGTCATTATTTCTCTGAATGTTATTTTTGCTTCTTTCCCCTTTTCTTCTGAGATCTCAGCGATACATGTGTTGGTCTGCTTGCTCATAGCTCACAGGTCCCATAGGCTCTGTTCACTTCTCTTAACCATGTCTTCTTTCTGTCCCTCAGACCCAATAATTTCAATTGTCTTATCTTCAAGTTCATTGATTATTTCTCCTGACTGCTCAGATCAACTTCTGAATCCCTCTGGTGTGCATTTTTATTAAATTTCTCAGCTCTAGAAATTATTTTGGTTCTGTTTTATAATTTGTATCTTATTTATGTCTTCATTTTGTTCATATATCATTTTGCTATGTTTGCACATGATTTCCTTCAGCTCTTCTAGGGTTTTTAATAGAGTTGTTTTAAAGTGTTTGTCTAGTATATCTGAAGTCCGGACTTCCTCAGATACAGTTTCTGCTCATTTATTTTGTTGGCTCGGTCAGTAAGGAGTCCGTCCGCCTGCAATGCGGGAGACCCGGCTTTGATCCCTGGGTTGGGAAGAGCCCCTGCAGAAGGAGCTGGAACCCCACTCCAGTGCTCTTGCCTGGAGAATTCCGTGGGCAGAGGAGCCTGGCGGGCCACAGTCCCCAGGGTTGCAAGAGACAGACATGACTTAGTGACTAAACCACCACCACCCCTGAATTAACCGTATTTTTCTGTTTCTTTGTAGACCTCGAGGTTTATTTTGTTGAAAACTGGACACCTGAATCTTATAATGTATGAACCCTAGGAATCAGACTCTCCCTTTTCCTCTGGGTTTTCTCAGGGAGAGGCCTTGTTTGCTTTTACTGTTGTAGAGCATCTCTGTGCCAGAGAATAGCCTGAGGCTGAAAGCTTAAGAGCTTCTCAGGACTTTTCTCGGCATGTGTCTTTTCCTGGGTCTGTATGGTGGGCTTCTACATTCTCACATATACATAATTGTTTCTGAACATCAAATCAAAACAAAAACTAGTTGAAGATAGGGGTAACTTCCCTCAAAGCTGCCTCAGCCAATACGGACTGAAACAATGGCGTCCAGCCTCTGCACTTGCACCTCGGTGATGAGAAGCACAGATCTACAGGGAAACACGGAGACCGGGTATTTGGGAGCAAGGTCCTTATTGCCCATCCCGACGGCAGCAGGCCACACCAGGACCATGGTGGTCGTCGCCAGTTTCCCACCAGGGCCTGGGAGTGAGAGGTGAGAGGTCGCTGCCATTCGCAAGGCTGAAACTGGCTGACGTAACTTGCCAATTTAGCAGCAAGAGGGCCTTTGGAAGCTGCAAGTGTTCAGACTCCAGAATCTCAAAATGGTTACTTCAGTTTCTGCCAGTATGATTATTGCGTAGATGAACAGACAGATTCCAGGAGTTTCCTATTCTGCCTTCTTCCCTGTGATTCTCTAGAGTAATTCTTAAAATCAAGTAGAGTACATCTTCTTTGTTCTTTTTCAAAATACTTTTTGGCTGTTCTAAGTGTTCAAGATTTCCCTATATATGTTTTAGAAACTATCAGTTCCTACAAAAATCTTCCTGGGATTTTGATTGGAGCTCTATTGAACCTATAAGTGATCTGGAGAAAATTGCTTACTCATAATATTCAGTCTTCTTATCAATGTCTATGATATGTTTACATTTTCTTATATCTCCTTCCATTTCTCTGAGCACTAGTTTGTAGTTTTCAGTGTATAAGTCTTCTGCATATTTTGTTAAATTCACCCCTAAGTATTTCATGTTTTTTCTTGCTATTGTACATGGCATTAAAAAATTTTACTTGCCAGATGTCCATTCCTAGAAAGAGAAATGGAGTTATTTTTATATATTGATATGTTATGACCTTACAAAACTTATTAACTCTAGTAGCTTGTTTATTGATTTCCTAGAATTTTCTAGATAGACATCTATTTTTCCAGTAAAGACACTTTTATTTACAAATTTGTTCCTTATTTTCCTTGACTTACTGAACTGCGTAGAGCCTCCTGGACATTTTTTTTTTTTTTTGAATGCTGAGCATACCCAACCTTTCCTTGTTTACAATCTTAGGGTAAAAAAATGTTACAGTTTATCCTTAAATATGATGTTACCCTATAGGGTTTTCATGGACTAAATTTATCCTAGTTTGCAGAGAATCTTTTATTATAAACAAGTATAAATGTAAAGTTTCAACTCACATGTAACATTTTTATTATATTATCTGAGCCCAAATACCTGGTGCATTGCTCTTTTCTTGATACAAATACAGAAGATTATAAAACTCTGTGGGACACTCTAGGAGCAATATTAAAATGCTCACACTGAATAACTATCCAATTTAATTCTACGAACAGAGCTTTGTAATTGCACAGCAATATGCAAGCTACAATAGGAGATTTAAAGATATTATATAATATGCACCCTGATCTCAAGAAGAGGAAAAGGAAGTGAACTCTTAATATTTACTGTGCCCACCACGGTACCTAAAAGCATTATTTCTTACAGTCTTCAGTTGCAACCACTCGAAGTAAGGTATAACTGAAGTGGTTCTTACAAGGACGCATAGGTTAGAGTGGTTAAATAGGCAAGCACGGGACCTGTAATTCTCCTTCAGCATATGAATCCAAGTTCACAAGTTAACAGCTCTTGACACTGGTTGGATCACTTAAAAGCTCTCTGAAACTAACTCTTTAAGTCATAAAACAAGGATAATAACCTCATACAGATGTCATAACAACTAGCTGACATGATTTTGGAGCCTTGCTTAACACCTGGTAATCTCTGTTATCATTAGGGATGAGTAAACTTGCTAAAATCATAGCACTTAAATAAAGTGAGATAAGCTATAACTCATGGCTCCAAACTGCTCTCTTAACAAATGAATGAATTATAATTAGAAGAATGAAATGGAACTTTGGGAATAAGTAAAAATTCAGACATCTCCCTTAAAGTACCATTTATCTTCACATAAACACCCTCCAACAAGGATGACATATAGCTGTGGAAACAAATTAAAACAGTGGGGAATGATAATGTGAGAATGTGGACAGTCAAATTTCAGCCTGTCATCCATCCACAGGGTCACCACAATTAGGTCGTTTAATCACTTAGAGGTCCAGCTGCTTCATCACATAAAACTGTAGTCTCTTCTGACTCTGTTCAGTTCAGTTCAGTCGTTCAGTCGTGTCTAATTCTTTGCAACCCCATGAACCACAGCACGCCAGGCCTCCCTGTCCATCACCAACTCCTGGAGTCCACCCAAATCCATGTCCATTGTGTCGGTGATGCCATCCAGCCATCTCATCCTCTGTCGTCCCCTTCTCCTCCTGCCCTCAATCTTTCC